>JAOCZM010000290.1:6600000-7027500 GCA_026122235.1 Vinca minor | reverse complement strand
TAGACCCTGAGCCTAGGCCCTAAAGCCCTAGAGCCTGAACCACTAGACCACTAGAGCCCTAGACCCACTAGACCCTGGACCTAGACCCTGGACCCATAGACCCTAGACCACTAGACCCTAGACCCTAGACCCTAGACCCTAGACCACTAAACCCTGACCCTAAACCCTAAACCCTAAACCCTAAACCCCTAAACCCTAAACCCTAAACCCCTAAACCCTAAACCCTAAACCCACTAAACCCTAAACGCGAAATCATGGGACTTATCTTTCAGAGCATTTCTTTGCAAATAAAACAAACCCAACTATTAAAAAAGCACATCTCATTTAATACAGTATTGCAGACCCTACATTCAAAAAGATATTAAAATTTGTTCTTGAAAAACAAAAACAAAAACAAAAGGGGGGGCGCCATTATTTAATTTTGAAACCCTACACAAAAGCACCAGTACCAGTAAGACAAAAACACTACATCATTATCCTCAAAGTACTATAAAAAATGACATTTTCAGCAAAAAAAATTATTAAAGTAAAAAGAATACTTACAGTAACCAGGTGCCTTGTCGTTTGGTCCCCTGTGAATCATTTTCTTCAACTTTTTTTTTAATACCTTTTCTTGATTCCACTTCTAGCTTCGATTACTGATGATTAAAAGGATGAAGGTAATGGTGGGGTTTTGTTTTTTGTACAAACCCCAAGCTGAATCGCCACTGCAGATGGATTTGGGATTTTGTTTTTTAGGGTTTCGGTATTTCTTTGATAATGACGGGTCTGTGGGTAATTTGAGAGCCTTTTTTTGTTTCCAATTTTGCCCTTCAAAGAGAGAGAGTCTCATTTGAGCCGTTATTGCCACGTGTACACTTTGACAGAATTTTCTGAAGTTTTGGACGGAATGACTTGTTTGGTGGACCGTAAATTGATGTGGTCCAAAAAAGTAAAAAACTCTAAAAGTGACAAAACTGGCTAAGCGTAAATTACTTGATGACCTAAATGGCGATTAATTCGTGATTCTCTGTGATTTTAATTTCAATAACCGCATTAATTTAATTTAATTTTACAATTTTCATGTATGCTCAACCTGAGCTCCAGTGTTTTTTTTTAATTCATTCTCTTTGTAAAAGAATAAGTGAATTCTAAAATTAAGTTTTTTTTCTTGGATAATGAAACTAAATTAAATATGTAGAAGAAAACAAGATCCCTTACAATATATTGAAGAAAACATTTTATTCAATCACAAGCATACAACCGAACAGATTCGAAACCTATTCTCTAATTTCAAACCAAACAAAGGGTAAACGAACATACACCACTCCAATTCCTTCCAATACAATATGAGTTTATAGGATGTGTCAAAAGCACTGAAAACTCGTGAAACGATGTCAATCTTCATAACAAAACAAGAATACTGAGAAATAATGTCCATCTTCATCAAAAACCAGACATGGATTACCAGCATATCATACATGCAACAAACATCCACTTTTTATTATTGCATATTCCATATCATTTACCGGCTGTACTGTTAGCGTGGTTAGATGGAGGCGTCAAAAGTCACATATCTAATACCGAATTCTTTGATCAAGTTCCTGGATGAAGGTATTCCCGCAACCACGTCATCTTCAATGCCACATTCGTTTGTTCCTCGCCTGATCATGAAGTATCCATCCTGTGAGAGGGGACAAAGTGTTAAAATTCAACCCAAGCTTGGTTTTGCAATAGCAACAGTAGACATCATAGTTAGATATAGAGCTTACATCACCCCAGCTTCTATTCCACTGATTTGCAAGCAGCTGCGGCAGAGAAAATAATCATTCAAGGGTCACGCTCGGGACCAATAGGGGAATAGGGAAACTGTAATTAGAACACATTAACTTACCCAATAATCCTCCCCATCTTCGGTGGTTCCCCATCCTATCAATTTTACTGCATGACCCCCCATGACATCACCAATGATATGCTTGTAAACACCTGATTTGTAATGAGCAAAGTCCTGTGTTTCAACAACAGTATCAACCCAATGAAATTTGTATTATTAGTCTGAAATCACACATACAAAGGAGTCTGAAATCCAAGCTTGTGATGGTTTGGACACATAAAAAGAAGACCGATTGATTAGTGGCGAAGTCAGAAATTTGTCATAGGGGGGCAAATTTCTTACTGAAATTTTTTATAGGGAGGGCGAAATACAACATTTATAAGAACATATCACATTAATTTTTTCCTTTCTGAAAATTTTGGGCCATGAAGCTCCGCCACTGCGAGTGACTCCGGTTCGTATACTTGAAGGATGGAGGCATGAGGTTGTAAGAGATAGGGAAGGCCGAAGAAGAATTATATGAATATATTAGACTTGGATGATGAGGGTATGGTGTTTGATAGAAGGAGATTGAGGTTATGTATTCATACGAACGACCACACAGAAATCTAATATTGATTTATGTAGTCGACCCCAATTACTTGGATTTAAGGCTTTGTTGTAGTCTGAAATCCCACAAATATCCTAATCCCTCCTTCCCAAGTGTCACATCTTTATTTTTGGTTGTCTCATGAATCAGCGGCATAACAGAGGGAAATCATTTCCCCCCCTGAAATGCTAGTAAAATTACACCCCCCATACACTGATACACACACCCCAAATAAAAAATTAAATGTCTACTAAAAATTGATTCGCTTTTTAATAATAATTCGCCCCCATAGGTTCTAATTTGACCCAGCACTGATGTCTACTTTCTTAAAATGAACTTTTGTTCAACATGAATTTCGAACACTAACCTCGCTTCAAAGAAACTGAAAAACAAAAAGCAAAACTATACTCCCACATGAAACTAATAACTATGAAGGGCAAAGTGGCATTATTCAAATGAACAATATTTGTTATATTTATTTGTCTAGTTAAATATGGATGCTAAAATTAGCACAGAGTGAGTATTTCGAACGAAATGAACAACTTCATTGAAACACAAAATCGTTTCAGCAGTGAAAAGAAAAAAAAGAAATTCAGCAGTGAAAAGAAAAAAAAAAAAAAAACATTTCAAGTATTGTCTCTTTATGATATCTAATTGTGTTGTTAAAAAAAGAATAAACCCTACAATCTTGGAAATTTCCTAATTATAAATCCTGTAGTTACTCGTTATACATAACACCCTGTCCCCGGTAATTCTATCTATTTCCAAGTGTCCCAAGGTTGTACACCGTATAGCAAAAATAAAAACCGTCAAGACCAAAAAACCAATCACATAATTCTGGAAATTTCTTTGATACCCAATTTGTGAAATTTGAATCTCCAAAAATTAAAAATTAGCACGCAAATGTCATGTACCATCATATCTTTCTATTACCATAAAATGATGAATGGCAAATATAAAAAAAAAAATCACGAGGAAAAAGGACAAAGCTTGCAAGCTTCCTCCGTCTTTCGTTTACCTCATAGACAGTGAAAGCGACCTCAACAGGTCCATTCTTATAAACTTCTGCCATGATACTGTATGGGTCAGAACTGATTTTATAGGCATCATCACTAAAATGCTTCGACTGCTTCCAAAGCAAATTCCCTTTCACACACTTTCTGTGGCACTTTGGAGTGGGATATGCAGGTTCACAACCAGGGTGGGTACAGCCTGTACTGTCAAAGTATGGATCACACTGCAAGGGAACGATTATTTTCTGGTTCAACTTGCAAAATTAAAAATATCATCAATGGGTGAAATTGATGCTTTTTTTAATGATTCAGATATATATATATATATCTGGTGGAAATTAGTTAATTGGTAGGTAGCTAAGATACTTTGTCGGCATAACCATCAACAGGCACATCATTGTGAAAAAAATAAAATCTCAAACTGCCGTGGCTAGAACTATGATCCTTAAGAAAATGGGGGGAGGGATATGAAGAAGCTCTACCTCATCGGTCACAACTCCCGTGCGGACAAAGTATCGCCATGCAGATATAGGATAACCACCATCACAACCATCACCACACATAAAGCCACAGCAAGCTAGGAGATCGTTAACAGAGAGGCTAATATTCTGTTAAAAACAAATTTTAATTATGCATTTTCACTTGGTATAAAAACAGAAGAAGAACGCAAATCTATTGGATATTTAGACAAATAACCATGCCAAAATGGATGCAGAAACGATCTGAGAGTGACTCAACAGCTCCAAATGCCCAGCAAGAACCACAATGTCCCTGACAAAAGATAAACCAGATTGACTCAGAAGCAATATGAATTGTTAAACATTAAATGAGAGTATTTCAAAACTAATATAGTCAGTCACCTGATCTTTGAGATGTGAAGTCATTCCAACAGTTGCATTCAAAGAAAAAGCATTAGCACTCATCAATTAGAAAAGTTAGACAATAATATTCAGGCACGGAACTGACCAAGAATTCTTCCAATGGTGCCACAACGAGGCCAAGCTGTTCGTGCATCAAAATGACTGGGCAACTTCAACCCCTTCTTATGAGTTATAACATGGGTGCTCTCTAAATCACCCTTTTGGACTGGCTTGACCCCAAGGAGATGCTTAAATTGGCCAACCTGTCAACAGAACATGTTTTTGCATTCATCTTTTCTTTTCTTCTTTTGGGAGGGGGGAGTTGGGAAGTTCAGATGTAGTCTATGGGGAAGCCAACTACAAATACTCACGGTAAAATTTGAAAAACGAGGATTCATGACAGCTTTCCATCCAGCTGTAGCATTGCCATTAACTCGTTCAACAATAGACTCCTGGATATTCATTTGATACAAGTCTCTGAAGTTAAGTTCAACCTCAAAAAAATATCACTTTAATAAAAAGCAGAATGGTACCTGAAGAATCTTGGATTCATACTTAAGCTGAGGAATTAAGTTGGCTGCTGTCACCTGCTAGGAAAAAAGGTTTTGAGAAAGTCATTCCATGTGACGATGTTTTTTGTTGTGCAAAAAGTAAAATCCGTAGCATGATGAGTAAATAGTTATTTAGGTCACTAAATTATTTACACTTTACTGTTTTGGGCACTCAACTATTTTTGCCTAATTGTAACATCATTTACGTGTGGCTGAAAATAAACTGCCACAAATTTTGTGGTGGTTTCCGGCCAAATTAGACATGTGTCGAGCATGTGGTCAATAATCTATGGGCAAAAATGGAAGTGCAAACAAAGTCTTTGTTACTGTTTGAGCCCGGAAAAATAAAGAGACAAATTTATTTTGACCCACGGATATTTTGATACACTAACTTCCACTTTTGCCCCTGAATTATTAGGCACGTGTCCGACACGTGTCTAATTGGCCGGAAACAAGCGGCGGATTATTTTCAACCACACTTAAATTCTATGGTGATATAATTAGCCAAAAAATAGTCGAGTACCCAATACAGCAAAGCGTAAATAGTTTAGTAACCTAAATAGCTATTTACTCCTAGCATGATTTAGCTGTTCATATTTTTCAAAGCCATTCATTCATTCAGGAGGTCGCTCTCATATATCTCTATGCCAGTAGACTAATTGCAGTATCCAAATGAGATTAGATAGCAAATCAATTCTGACATGGAAACATTTCTTTGGCTTTTTCTTATTATTTCGACCCAGATTTGATAGAAATTGGCAATTTTAATCAAATTCTTATTGTGGTCATTAGGAATATGGATTACAATGTAGTAGCAAACGAGAGTTAGTAAATTTCAAAGGTCTAATCTGCACACCAACTGTTTGATGAATTGTCTCACTGGCCGATTTTCTGATTTTCTCTCTCTGGTGATCAACTACAGTCTCCTACTCTAAAAGGGCTTCTGCTTTCTTCTGATCGCGCCGCATGGCAGCCGGCCTTTCGGCTCCGGCGAGTGGTGGTCCTGTGGAGTGGCCCAAAAAGTCGTTCACCGACTTACTATCCTCAGCGACCACAACCGCCCCGGCAGCCCTACCGATTAAACCTCTTACTATTTTCAAAGGGCAGCCCCAATTGGAAATTGATGATGATGAATTGACCACTCTTAAAGCACCTTGGAGGTATACCTTGGTTCGAAAATTTGCGAAACATGTGCCGATTATGGAAACACTTCGGCGAGCATTCCATAAAGTCGGATTTAAAGGAGGTTTTTGGATCGGTTGGCTTGATGCTCGCCATGTCCTAATTCGCTTTGACTTGGAGGAAGATTTTTGTCGTTTATGGTGTCAGGGTCTATGGACCTTTTGTGGTCTACGGATGCGCGTCTTCAAGTGGTCAGACTTCAATCTTAAGGAAGAGCCGTCTATTGTGCCTACATGGATTGGGTTTGAGGGGCTCCCGATACATTTATTTCACAAATCCAAACTATTCTCTCTTGCAAGTGCTGTTGGACAACCACTTGCATTGGATGAACCGACTGCGAGACTTACTCGACCAAGCGTTGCGCGAGTATGCGTGGAAATTGATTTGATGAAGCCGCTGGTCACACAAGTTCGAATTACTCATAAGCGCAGGGGGAAAAGCTTCTGGCAGCCTATCACGTATGACAACCTCCCGGAATATTGCGTGACTTGTCGGGTTATTGGGCATGGGAAGGGAACCTGTCATAAATCCGATCCCATAACGCCGCCTAAAGTCCCCCTTGTTATTCAGCATCGTGTTGAGAAAGGTAAGGGAAAAGGCCATGTTCATCAGCCACGGTTTGATATAGGTAAAGACATAGGCCCTATTCCGGATCATGTTCAGCAGTTTTTGAATCTGGCAAAGTCACTATTTTGAAGACACAAAAGTGGGCTGCCAAGTGCTCGACAAAAGGTGAATGGAGCTCGGCAAATTTGCCCCCTCCAATTGCTCCTCCTGATCACTTAGATTTTGAGGACCAGGCTCCTCTGGTAGACCCCAAAGCAGCTGGCACGGATGGGCAGCAAGTTAATACGCAGCCATTATTGAATGTGGCTGCTACAGGGGAGGTAACTGAAATCACTCCCACAAGAGCTACAGGGCCAGCCCTTGGTTGTGTTGATGTTGCCTCAGCTGTTCCAACTTTGGAGGAGTTTAGTCGAGAACATAGGACAGTAACAGGGGAGGACAGCCTGATCCGAGAGCAGGGGACTAAGCCAGGGAAACACAGTGCACAGGCTGATACAGGGGAGGTTCAATCTGTGACAAGTCGGCCTTTGCAATCTCGTGATCTGATTAACTTGAGACTCGGATTAAGTTCGGAGTCGCCGGCGGTATTTCAAACATCAGCATTGGTTCGTCAACAACTTGACTTTCCAGTGCAATTGTGGTCGGGGCAAAAGAACCCGAATATTTTGGATGCTCGTTTCGAAGGCAGACACAAATTATTTGCAAGTTTCTGGGACCTGAATAACAAACTCAAGGGGCCTACTGTCGGGAGACATGTTGATACCATTGCGCTAAACGAGAGTGAGACTCTCGCGCCTGCAAGTACTGAAGTTCCGGACATGACTTCCGATGCATTGATTGCTCTTGTTCCGGACGCTATGATCGACGACTTTTCGGAGTCTGGATATCCTGAAGATCTAGTCGAACAAGATGATTTTATTCCTATCAGCTCGCGAAAAAGTAAGAAAAATGCTAAACAAATGCTTATGGAGCATCACATGACGACTAGATATAAGCCTTTCAAAAGGCCTTAGACTTTTCTTTATAGCCGTTTGGCGGAACTCGATCACTTATAGCTCGATTGGTGAGCTGCCTTTAGAGCCAAAAGGACTGTGCCTTCTGGATTCAAATGTTGTCCCCTATCTGCGGCATTCATCGATTACACAAGGTTAGGAATTTCTCAGATTGCATTTTGTATCAGCCTATCCATATGATAAATGGTAAGGCTCTTTTGCTGCATGCTGACTTTAGGATTTTGCATCTTGTAACATCTAGTCCATTCTTTTAAATGGATCAGCTTATCGCTTTTCCAAGTTTGATTCGGTATGGAGTGGATTTGTTTCCACCACCTTGGAGGTTTTGGTTTAGTCCCCCTTCATGTATTTACGTCTATTTTGGTTTCATCAATAATAAGATAAATTAGTATTAAAAAAAAAAAAATACATACATAAAAAAATTTTAAAAATGAACATTTTATAAGTCTCCTGCTCTCCACTATGTGTTCCAATCTCCTCATCAGCACATGACAACTTGAGTTCAAAAGAAAAGGGTCATACAGATGAGTCTCTGAAACTTCCATGTCTTTCTTAGACCAAAAGATCCACTAACTAATGTGATTTTGGCATTTTTTTTTATCCAGAAAGACGCTATCACTGTTTGGGATCTAAGGAACCTGTGATTTGGCAGCAACAAAATCAACTAATTTGAATGGTGTAACAGAATTATTATGTTTTAAACCCAATAATTATGTTCTAGTTCCCCTAATAATCTGGAATACTTGGATCATAAACCTATGGTCTAGTTTATCTTGTATGGTGAATTCTGGATCACAATAACATTGGATACGGTCCATATACAAAAAAAACAACCAAAAAAAAGTATTAATCCCAAATAATTGGTCCACGTCTTCCTCGGTCTTCCCTACCTCTTACAACCTTGTGTCTACATCTTTCTACATCTTTCAAGTTTTTGAACGGGAGTCGGCCTTCTTGTGTCCAAAACACCATAAATGATTTATCTTATCTTCAATAAGTGTCACCAGTATCTTCAGGGATAATGGTCTCATTTCTGACTCTATCATTTATAGTATGCCCGTATCAGAATAAATTACTAATATGATATTAAATTAATAATATAATAATCAACTGGTCTAGTTCCCTAATAAAGTTTTCCATATTAAATTACACAAGCATATCATAAATCAATATTCCAATCCCAGAAAAGCAAAACTCAACCAAAGATCAAATGGAAATTTGAGGGAAAAAAAATATCAAAATATATAAAAAGGGATTTATATTGTATCCACCTGTAGCTGGAACGCTGAGAGGGTACAAAGAAGAAGCAGCAGACTCGCGACATAAAATCGGGCGATGACCATTTTACCCTTTTCTCAGAACTCTGGGCGAACGAATATCTATGGAGAGAGAGAGAGAGAGGAACACGGAAAGCTGAGGGAAAAAAAAGTTGATTGGACGACGGGAACAGCAGTTCTAGATATTTTTTATTTTAGATACAATTACAATTCTCCCTACTTCATCTATCTATATTGCAATTCTCCCCCCCTTGATTGATCAGCCTACTAGGGATGGCAATTTGATCCGTGATCAGTTGACCCACTCTACCACAACGTCTTTTGGAGCAGATCCGCTCTGCCCCATATAGAAAACGGAGCAGATCTGCTCCGCCCCGCGAACGGGGCAAATCGGATTTGGTATTTGTGTCTGCTCTGCCCCGTTTTGCCCCATATATATTATATTATTATAATATTGTTATTATTAGGCCTAATTATGTATAATTTTCATTTTAATATACTATTTGTACTTGTTTGAAAATTGATTTAGTATAAAATTTATTAATTATACTTGTTGGAGGCTCTATTTTTATGAATTTAAAAAAAAAATTATTTTTATGGTAAAATTAATGATTTTAAAAAAAAAAATAGGACTTGACTGGGCGGATCGGAGCGGATCGCGGAGCATAAAATTTTGATCCGAGGCGGATCACGGAGAGGATCGGAACGGAGATTGGACAGTGCGGAGCAGATCAGATCATACAGATATCCGACCCGATCTGCTCCATTGCTATCCCTACAGCCTACCCCTGAAGTCCTTGTTTACATCATTGGATTAATTATACTTAAACCCCTGGGCTCTTATGTATATTTGTCAATCGGGTAATCAAAATAGTTTCTTTTTACAATTGAGTACCTAACTGAAAATTTCACCTCTCCAAAAGTGATTTGATTTTTATTTTTTATTTTTTTACAACAAAGAAAGGGTAAGACTTAAGAAGTAGTTAGGGAGATTTAAATTCAAGAGTCAAGAGTTCAGACTTCTACGTCACTGCCTCATTGGCTTAAAAGTAATCTAAAATGTCTAAAGTGTCCTCAATCATAATTTCTTTATTTCAAAAACTCAAAAATTAATTTTCACATAGATTAAAAAAGTAGTTTAAAAGTAATCTAAAATGTCTAAAGTGTCCTCAATTCAATAATGGTGAATTGTCACTATTATATAATATAAATATTAATGATAAAAGTAGTAAGTTTCAAATTAAAATTTGTAAGATTATAAAATAAAGTAATAATATTCAATATTTACTAGTTATTTATTAAAATTTATCAATTTTTGTTTTAATTTTACCATTAAAAATACCAAAATTACTAATAATAATAATAATAAAAATATGGCCAACAAATGTGTGTTGACTGGTTTGACAAGTAACCGGTCAGCTGATTGAGGTGGCGTGACAAACTCTCATTCGTCCATGTCATTCTCTTAATTATTTTATAAAAACAAACATTTGAAAATCTACTATTCTAGGTTATTTTCTCCACATATCATTTATTTATTGGTCTATCTCTAATCTTTAGGTGCCGAAAAAATTTACATTCGGCACCACATCACATCTCTTCCTTCCAACTCATAACTAAATGCAAGTTTCACAAACACACAAGTCGTCTTATATTTTTAAAGATATTGTTGCAATTTATTCATGGTTAAGTCATACTACCTTTTTTTTTTTTGCTGAATAAATTTAGTTTTCATTAATCACAAATAACCGAAGCCATTACAATCAAAGGAAAATCTGAAAATACAGAAAGTAAAAGTTATACAATGATTTAAAAAATCACGATAACAGACAAATGACACACCCAAGAAAACTTGGATGGTTAGGAAAAACAACTAAAAAAAATTAGCCAACTAAACAAATACATAATCTTCTCCTTCAAAGCATCTTCATCGCAATCCTTGATCCACAGGGACAGAAGAATATCACTTTCAACATCTTCCTTAGGGGTCGACAATTTATAGGACCATGGGCGTATGAACTGTCCTACAAATTGCCTCGGGAAGATGTAAAAAGTTGATAAAGGGCCCAGATCGAGTCCGGGTTGAACAAATCCTCCTAGCAACATAGAAAAAAAGTCTAGATCTGTAAAGATCTGAGACTCATCTAACCACTGTGTCTTGAATCTTGAAGAAAAAAACTCTGAAAAATGTTTCATATGATTCGTAGTACAAAATAGAGTAATATAAACGGAACAAAATGATCAAGATTTGACCATTGGCCTGGCCAAATCTGGCCAGTAGCAGAAAGGAGGAATAAAGCAGGAAGAAAAAAGGGAGAAGAGAGAGAAGACAGAAAAGGGGAAAAGTTCCCGCAGTTCGCTGTGGTTTGTTCAAGTCATACTACCTTCATTCCTAAATAATTGATACATTTCATTTTTTCACACATACCAAGAAAATTATTGGAAATCAATAATTACAAAGAAAAAAGTCTAAATTACCCTTAATTATAGTATGGTTTAATGTGCATAGATAAGTGTAAAATTGTTGAAAATACTGAAGTATTAAATAAAGTTGATTAATGGTAAAATTGGAAGAAACATGCCAAATATTTATCAAATTTTGAAATGTATCAATTAATTTGGAACATTACAAAAAGTTAAATGTATCAATTAATTAGGAACGGAGGTAGTACTTTTTAATTCTTATAAAAATCAAATGTGGACATTAATTTGAGATTAAAATATTATTATTACTACTCCCTCAGTCCCAAATTAACTGTCCATATTTCCTTTTTTGTTTGTCCCAAATTAACTGTTCTCAATTTTGGTTTTGGTTTTGACCATGAACTTTTATGAAGTGCTAATGTTTTCCTTTTCCATCCAATTCCACCGTTAAATCTAACCGAATAGCAACACGTGACTATCGCATGACTTAACTCATGAACATTTTGAGAAAAATAGGTCATGGACTAAACAAATTCAAAATTCAAAATGGGATAAGAAAAATGCGCCAACATTTTACTCTTTTTTTTTTTTGGTAAACCTATTTTGTTATGAATTTCTCAAAAAAATTTCAAATAACATGAGAATAGACCAAATACATATTAATATTAGTATCTTTTATATATATTTTACAGAAGAGGAAAATATATTTTTCTTTAAGCAAAAAATGTCAAGATAAATATTTGGACGAAGTGCTAAGTATTTTAGATTGTTCAATGGCTTTTTAGAGTAAATTAAATTGATTACTTTTTAGTCGTTTTCTTATCCCATTTTGAATTTTTTGTATGTCATAATCTATTTTTTTTTTTTAAAATGCCCTTAAATTAAATCATGCGAGAGTCATATTTGCTATTCCGTTAGATTTAACAGTGAAATTGGATGGAAAGGGAAACACTAACACTCCATAAAAGTTCAGGGTCAATGACTACGTTTTTTAGTTCAGGGTCAAAAATCAAAATCGAGAAAAATTTAGGGAGCATGAGCACCTTTTACTCAATTTTAAATGAGATTAATAAAATTAATAAGTGATATCTTCGATTTTTACTTATATTTTATCATAAAAAACTGAATAATCGTGCATTTATCAAAGTTTAGAGATAATTTAAGACGGAGGGAGTATTTGTTAACGGAATGGATGTGTTGTCAAAGTCTATTGTTGAGCATTTGATTTCACATGGAAGACTTTGTGTGCCATCTGCCACGATCTTCAAAGCACCACAGATGCAGTAAACAAAGCATAAAGTATGCGGAAAGGAAAATTTTATTTCTTTTTCCCAGGAAAAAAATAAGAAAAAAAGTAGATGAATTAATAGCAGCAATAAATGGAGATGAGAGGTGCATATGCCGTAGGAAACTGGAGATGAAAGTGCATATCTCGAGTACTTTCTGAGTAGTCATGGGTGGTTAACAGGGTGTTTGAGGTGATCGACCGCACATGCCCTCTAAAAATTAGGGACCCCATTTTTAGGCGAGTTATATATATTGTTTAGGGTGTGCATTTGTATTTTGTTGAAGAATAATAAAAATTGTAATTATTTGAGATTTTTTTTTGTTGACAACTATCAGTAAATATTATTAATTTTTTTGGACAAACTAACCCACTCTATTTATAGGTAAAAGTTAAAAAACGTGAAATAGGTTATCTTTCTTCTTGATATTGATGAAAATGATTTGAATGTGGAGCTTAAGTTACTTAGACAAATCATGCATAATGAAATATGGGACCTACTGATATTTTTATATTATTGAAGCGTGTAGGGTTTTTTCTTAACGCAATAATTGTATACGAAATTTTGTTGACTATTCCGGTTACTATTGCATATACAAAAATGAGCTTTTCAAAATTGAAGTTGTTGAAGTCATACATGCGTTCTACAATGTCTCAGGAAATACTCAATGGATTAACGACGATAGCAATTGAGAATGATCTTTTGGAGCAAATCAAATATGAAGATTTAGTTGATGATTTTGCTTCAAAGAAAGCTAGAAGGATCACTATATTAAAGTGAAGAAAATTTATCAGTATTTATATTTTTTAAATTATGTTTACAAATTTTTTGTACATTTGGGAGAACAAAAATTATAATACAGTTGTAATGATTTCTTTTGTTATATTTACATGAAAGTCATTTTTTACCGGTTATGTAGGGCCTCATTTTAGAATTTAGCACAGTGCCTCCAAAATGATTGAGACGCCCATGTGAGTAGTGATAGTAATTGAAAAACTTTAGATATGCACTACCTCCGTTACACAATATTGGGACTCTAGATTTTATAATTAGTACTGTCAAAACGGGTATGTCCTCCAAGCTAAGGGCGTTTTGATCACTACTGTTTTGTTTCAGAAGCAGGTCAAGTGGTGGTGGTGATGTCGGGTACGGTTTTTCTTGGGTATATTTAATTCCGGACATTAAAATGGACACAAATGCCCTCGCCTGAAATCATGTATGAATGGTACGTGATGCCCTTTTGGCCTGAAAAGTGGCCGGATTCATTAATTAGACATTTACAGTGGCCCGTAAATAGATGCGGTTATAAATAATCTAATAAAAAGATAAGTATATTAATTGAAATCCGTAAATATATAATGACTACTAATAGCAGTTTTCTCTATTTACAAAATCTGAAAATCTATCTTGTATTTAATTTTTAAAGCAAATGTTAAATATACCCTCCATTTTTCACTTACCACCTGCCAATCCACCACCTAAATTCTTCCAACAAATGATGAAAATTAAGAAGGGTGCGTATAGCAACTTTCTTTTATTTATTTGTATTTATGGACAAAGAAGGGTAGCAACTGAAAATATTATATTTAATTTTGAACCATAAGCTAAATATACCCTCGAATTTCCACAATTACCATCCCTCACCTTTCAAGGATGTGACCCGTGATCTCGTAACGCAACACATTAGTCTAATATTACCTAATGCCAAAATAGATATCTCGAACTAATAGTGAATACTTATACCAATGTTGTATAACATTTCATCTTTACTTACTTATCTCATGTAGGATGAGGTATCACAATCAAATGATGAAAAAACAAGGGTAGCAATAGTTTATTTATGATATGAATGAGAATTATTAGGCCATTGTTCTTCTCATACTATGATCGCCCTTGTGTGAGTCGGTTTTACAGTTATCTCATATCAATTGAACGGAGTCCACATCTACATATATATTTCATCCAATTTATGTGAGAGAGTTGTGTAATCAATCTCACAGTGATCTTATGATTGAATTTTCCGTAGTACTTGGCTAATATTGGTACGTAAGGAAGATGATTGGAGCATTGAAATCTTGGCTATTTTTTGGGGCCGGGATCTTCAGAAGCAGTTCTACTTCTAGGGATTATCATATTACTCCGTTCTCATTTATATATCGATTGTATTTGAATTAAAAAAATAATTATAATATATTAGTTTAAATATAAGTACATTTTTATCTTGGCAAATTCGCAAAAATAGTCATACAACAATTTACATGTAGCGACTTAGGTACTTTATCTAGATCACACAACAATTTACGACTTGCAACATAGGTACTTAGTCACTTTTTCAGTCGAGTCAACGGTTAGTCAACAATTTTTCAATTTTTCGATGCGTGCAAAAGCGCCTTAAGAGCAGTGTTTTGAGGCAAAAAAAAGCAGGGCAGGTGTCCTTCAAAACATGACAGAGCGTCTTACAAATCAAGACATGTGTTCGTTTTGAATCAATTTTGCGATGAAAATTTTGAAAAATTGTTGACTAGCCGTTGGTGATCGGAAAAGCGGCGGAAAGACCTAACTTGCAAGTCGTAAATTGTTGTGTGACCTAAAAAAAGAAAAAAAAGATAAAGTACCTAAGTCACGATCATAAATTATTATATGACCATTTTTGCAATTTTGCCTTTTATCTTTCAATTAATATATTTATATTAAAATAATTTAAATTAGTAGTTAATTGAATTAATAAAATATAATAGTAAATTTTGAAAAAATATTTTTAATATTTAATTAATTTTTTAAAATAATTAATAAATTAATAAAAATATATTTAAACGATAGATAATTGGAAAATAATGAAGTCTTACCCATGGATAATTCCCGATATGGGACTGAGGGAGTCATTTGGTAGGGCCCGCAGTCCACTTAGCTGTAAAAAG
The DNA here is from genome assembly GCA_026122235.1 of Vinca minor. Lineage (NCBI taxonomy): Eukaryota > Viridiplantae > Streptophyta > Magnoliopsida > Gentianales > Apocynaceae > Vinca > Vinca minor. The sequence continues at coordinate 7,012,007 of JAOCZM010000290.1, read as the reverse complement.
ATGCGTCGCCCCCCTCCTCCAAAATTTCTCCCGATCACAATTAAAATACAAAAAAGATTGTTCTGATATGGACACAGTTAAAAGTAAAAAAATTGTACAAATTTGTCACATCACTATAAAATGAGGAGAGACAATTTTTGACTTTTAACTGTGTCCATATCAGAATAATCTTGTTTGTATTTTAACTGTGACTGGGAGAATTTTTTTTTTTTTCTTAGAGGAGGGGCGGCGTGGGCTTCTTTACAGCCAAGTGAGCTGCAGCGCAGTCATACTCGAAATTTTCCCTTACCCATGCATCATTTTTGTACGAGGCAAAGAGCCAAGGACGGTATTGAAGTAATACAAAGAAAGAGAAAGGTGGGCTGAGAAAATGGGCAAAATGGCCTAATTAGGCCTTTAAGTATTTACCATTCTCTTTTTAAATCATGTTTGTTTAATTTTGACTTTGAGCATCCTAAATGTATTTAGCAAAGGACATCCGTCCAATTTTCTGTTAATTTTTCGTTTTCCCAGTCATCCGGTCAACATATTTGTCTTATCCCAAGGGTATTTCAGACATTTCAACATATTTTCTACATGAAAACATTTGGGTACTCAATTGTTAAAAAAAATAACTATGAATACTCAATTTAAAATAAACAAAATAAAATCCAAAAACCTATCCCTCCCCTCCATCTTCATACGTACCTGGCCTCCTCCACCGCCACCGACCGACTACCGCCATCGCCACCGACCACCCCTACATCTAAACCACCATCCCTACATCTTTATTATTAATATGCAAAGGGTTTTCTTTCTGGTATTTGAAAATGAGAATATCCATATTGTAACTCAACTTCTCATGTCTTCAAACCTTCATACCCCTTTCTAGATTTCAAATTAATTTTTCATTTGCAATCCGAAGGGGACGACGCAGTGGAACTGAGTTTACAGAGGATAGAAAGAATAAGGTCATCAGGCAAAGCTTCAAAAAAGGCTTCAAAAAAGTCTTCACAATTGTCACCATTCCCGCCGTGTCCGGTGGCGTAAACAAACTCCGACAGAAACTTTGTTGGAAAGTGACGGATAACAACTAAACTCAGGTTTCATTACAATAGGTGGATCGACGAAAAAATTAATTGGAACAACATATCTTTTTGAAGTAATTCTTTGTATGGCAACCTGATTGCTAGTTCTAGTTTCTTTAACCATATCAATGATGTAACTTAATCCAGTGATGTTAAATTCTAACTTTTCAAATTCATTTTTTCATCGATCCACCTATTGTAATGAAACCTGAGCTTGAAATGGATTTTGAATTGATAATTGATTGTTTGATTCTCGGCATATTGCATAGAACTTTAAATGTATTTTGATAATTGAAGAGGTTTAAATGGGTTTTGATAATTGAATTGTTTGATTCTTGACAAATTTCATAGAGCTTGAAGTGGGTTTTGATGATTGTAAAGCTTGAAATGGATTTTGATAATTGTTGAGTTTGAAGACGGTGAAGAGGAATGAGTTTTAGATTTTATTTTGTTAATTTAAATTGAGTATTCATAGTTATTTGTTTTAACAATTGAATACTCAAATGTTTTCATGTGGAAAATATGTTAAAATGTCTGAAATACCCTTGGATAAGACAAATATGTTGACCGGATGACTAGGCAAATGGAAAATTAATAGAAAATTGGACGGATGTCTTTTGTCGGCGATCGTAAATACATTTAGGATGTTAAAAGTCAAAATTAAACAAATTTGATGTTAAAAGAGAATGGTAATACTTAAAGGACTAATTAGGCCATTTTACCGAGAAAATGCCGCATTCGTCGTTCCAAATCACATTCTGTGGTGCTCACATGACCTATTGACACCACCCCACTTGACATGTGGCAAAGACTTTTCTCTTTTCCAAAAATTGTATCTTTTAAAATTATTGTTGGATGGTGAAGGTGAGGCAAAATAGCCTATTTGGCTTTTTTGTATTTTGAGTTTGCCGATAAGGTCACATTCGTTTATTTTGACTTTTAAGGTCTATAACAATTTTACGATCTGCCATTAGAGAATTTTTGTTTGATTTTCTGTTTGTTTTCCATTTGCCCAATCACGTGCCTTTCACGTCATTTATTTTTCAAGGGTAATTCGGGAACTTCGTTCCATTTCTCTCCATACAAAAAAAGAATTCATATGTACTCAATTGTAAGAATTAAAACATTTGATACCTAATATCATTTGTTTCTTCATCTTCCCCAAAACATGAAGTCACTACAACCATCATATGAACACCACCGCCATCATCGTATCATCCACTATACTGCAACCCCATCATTTCTACAATTTTCAGCGACCACCAAACACATCTACCAATCACCACCGCTGAGCATCCTTCAAAAAAAAATTCTTGAAATATTTGGTTCAAGAAAGTTAACAATATTCATTTCAATTAGTTAATTGGTTCAAAAATTTGAACAAGATTCAAGAAACCCATTTCAAATGGTTCAAGAAAGTTTATAAAATTAATTTCAAATGGTTAATTGGTTCAAGAATTTTAGTAAGATTAAAAAAAACTCATTTCAAATGGTTAAAGAAAGAGAAATAAAAAGAAATTTAGCATAGGTGCAGAAAATTGCACATGAGAAAGAAAACAAGGGGAAACAAAATGCAAATGGCATCAATCAGAGGTAACTAATGGAAAGAATGTTTAAATTGACATCTTAGAAACAGAAACTGATTGGAATTCAAAGTATAAAAGGCGAATTCAAATTGATAAACAAAAGATATATGAAAATTTAAACAGGGAACAATTATAAGAAAGAAAATTGGGGGGAAAGAAAGGAAGAATTCGAATCTTTATCATTAACAATTGAACCATATCAGCCATGGCACTTTATAGCTTTAAAAACAAATCAAATAATTGAAATTGTATCCATATTCATCTATGATTTTGTTTAATTAATTATTTGAATGATTTATGATTTGCTTTCATTTTAATTTTGACAGTGGGTGAAATTTGTAGTCACCATCTTCTGGCATGAGTTGTGAATGAAGATGGAGAAGTTGGGTTTAGAAATTTTTGTTAGTTTAAATTAGATATTTTTAATTATTTTGTTTAACAATTGAGTAGCTTATTTTTTCTTGTGAGAAATAGATTGAAACGTCTGAAATACCCTTAAAATATCTCGCATGTGAGCCATATGAATGTTTTGACGGATAATAGACTAAAATCTGGATGAAAATCCTCTAATGGCAGGTCGAAAAATCAATCAAGACCTTAAAAATTAAAATAAAACGAAAAGGACCTTATCGACAAACTCAAAATACAAAAATGACCAAATATGCCATTTTGCCTGTGAAGTGATAGTAATTTGTATCTAAAGAATTCATTTTCTAAACTTGATGACTAAATATTTGCTGACGCCTCATTTCAGGCGTCATTTCAAAGGGGCATGATTTTTCAGAATTTCAACTCTCTCATATAATTTTTATTATCAATTAATGGTATGATTTATTTAAAAATTAATAATTCCTCTTACTTACTTATTGTTTTAAATTTTTTTAAAATATTTGACCATTTTCTTAGTTAGTTAGTTACAACTATATTTTTACATTTAATATTGAGTTTGATTGGATTAAGTGTTAGTCTAATGTTTCCGCTCTCAGTCTCAGACTAATATCCAACTCAAACCAAATTTTATATGTTTTACTACTTGAGGTTTCAATTCAAATAGAGTTTGCGTCTCAATTTGAGTTTCAAACTTAAGGCAGACTCAATCTAAATACATAGTTTGTTTTAAACTTCTATGAGAATAATCTGAGCTTTTTAATTAAAAATGATTCATTTATTTTAAGCAAAATTATGCATTTTTAATCTTTGTGCAATCAACTACATCAATAGAAATGGAATAAAGAAGTAATAAAAATGAAAGACGTATAAAATTAATTTTGCGAGTCTACGAGACAAATTAATACTACCATTTCACAATTTTTTTTTGTAACGTTTCAATTTTTGAGACATTCCAAACGATTTGCTGCGTTTTAAAAATTAATTCATCTTTATTGTTAATTTTTCAGTCGTACTCATAATTTATTACTCAACTAACCACTAATACTTACTTTTCAATCATTAATTGAGGGATATTTAAGATTTTTTTGTTATATTAATTATTTCTCAATTATTTTCTTCTTAAATGTGACAAACAATTTGAGACGGATGTTGTAGTCTCAATACAATTTTGGCATAAATAACAATATTTTCTAATTTGAGAAGGTAGGGAACATTGATTTGCAAGACTTACTGAAAGTGTCTGATAAAGTTTTAGGGAGCGGCAACTTCACACAAAGTTGTATCCCGCCCCTCTCAAGATTTTTAAAAATACTACTATTTATCAAAATTTTATGTGTATTTTGAAATTTTTTTATCAATTTCGCCCCTCCAAAAATTATTTTTTTTGCCTTTTTTATCGCCCCCAAGAATTTTGAATTTTTTTTACCAGTTTTGTCCCCCTAATACCAAATTCCTGACTTCGTCCCTGAATGGATGACTAAGCCGTGGTAATGAAGAGATTTACGCAAATGAACAATGTATGAAAAGAAGAGTTTCATAATCACATGAGAAGGCTAGGCAGACTGCTGCACCCAAATTTGTCTCCCATCATTGCCTATTATTACATAAAATAAGAAAAGTTGGTATTTAATCAAATAGAATAATATTTACATTATCGCCTGTTTTAAAAAAAAATCAAAAGTTAATTATGATTTTTTTTGTTTGCTAAATAAAAAAGAAGGTGCAAGTGATGGTGATCAACATCTCCCGCTACCTTATTTTGGGCTTTCGTGTTTATCAGCGAACATATTAGACTTAACTGAACAACCAGCGCAAGCATTGACCCATCAAAATAACACTAACAAGGAGCAAATATAATTCCTAAAAGCCAGCTGCACCAGCCAAGATTCAAACTTATCACCTTGGCTTTACTAAACTAATTGTGATCTTACATGCGTAATTACAAGAATCAATTGTAAAACCCCAAGATGAAAAGTCTTTATAACTAAAACCAATCCAATTGTAAAGGAATAGTGAAAATTCTGTTGGAGTCAAATTATAAATGTTACATGCAGATGCATGTACTAATACTTCATTTTGTTTTTAATTATTTAGTATTGTAAACAGTTTTTGCAACCATAGAACATTTGGACACAAGACATTTTGTTCCAGCAATTGTGGAAGGTGATTGCATAAATGTGTTAAAAAAATTTAAAAATTTAAAAGAGTGTTCCGCGTCGGATGATTGGACTGATAGTGGTATGGATAATATTCGAGCATGCTCACAACTCAGTAGTGTGGGCAAATTCTATGTCTCTAAACTAATTGTGATCTTACATCCGTAATTACAAAAATCAATTGTAAACCCCCAAAATGAAAAGTCTTTATAACTAAAACCAATCCAATTGAAAAGGAATAATGAACATTCTGTTGGAGTCAAATTATAAATGTTTGTACATGCAGATGCAGGAAGAATAACCCAATTCGTCCTTTACGTATTTCAGAACTATAAGTTGGGTCATCTTCGAAAAATTTAAACTTTTAATGTCCAATATGTATTTTTAATCAGTCAATAAATGACTTCCGTCCCATTTTCTGTTAACTTTCCATCCAACCAGCAAATCGGTCAAAGACCCCGTTTTAACCGAGGGCTAATTTCGTCTTATCATGTCTTCACATTCAGTAAAAACCCTTCTAAAACACTTTTGATTCTTTACCCATTTCATTTCCCCTCCCCAAATCGCGATATACCAAAGCTAACTTTACCTAAATCTTAGGGTTCTTCACCAACTTCCAAATGTCTTCTTCAAGCCATTCCGTGAATGGCCCAATTCGATGAGCATGCGGAGACTTCCCTGTTCGAAAGACTTCCAAGACGGCATCGAACCCTGGTAGGTTATTTTGGGGATGCAAAAACTTCGAGGTTTGTTTTCTTTGTTTATGAATTCGATTTTGATTTCATTAATTATGAAGTTTTTTTGTTCTAAATTTTTTTATTTAATTGACTTAGAAACCGATACATTGTGGGTTTTTTCAATGGTGTGATCCACCTCAATGTGTCAAGTGTTCGAATTTGAAGACGAAGTTGAGGAATTACAAATTGTCAATTGCTGGGGCCGAAAATAGAGAATGGTATCTGTAGGCTGCCTTGATGGTGTCTTGGGGTCATCTCAATCAATGCTTTACTCATGAAAGTAATTGAAGGCTATGGAAATTAGTCATTGTTTAGTTTGCTTAGGTTTTTTTGGTTGTTTAAAGGTTAATGGATGTTGGTCACTGTAGAATTTGGCTTTGTATGAATTTGTAATGAGGATGTTCACTTCTCAGTTTATGCAATGGAATGTCTCATTTATTTCAATGGTTAATTGTCTACTGCTAATCTTGTTCTTTGTTTAGTGTCAAAATTATATTTTAAATTAAAGCAAATTTAAAGCTAAAATTGAACAAAGATTGTACCAATATATATATACCAATAGTTTGATCCTTCCATCACACAAGAATGAAACTAGACAAATCACAAGATGAAAAAGACAATAATTTGGACAAAAAGATATAATCATGTACCCAAAAAGCCCACATTCTGGCAAACACATTGTTTAGAAATGTTGCTTAGCAAAAAACTAACTTAAAACCCTTATAGTATTCTACATATGGTTCTCTTCAATCCATCAAAATGTCAAGACAATCTCTCTTCCTTGCTTCACAAGATGCCCTTGTGTGACCAAACTTTGAGCAATAACTGCATTTGAATGGTCCCCTTTTCCTTTTAGTCCCCTACAAAACAAATGAAAATATTAATCAACTTTATAAAATGAGGTATACTAAATATTTTTTCTGTTAAAATTAACTTACCATAGATGAAGATCCAACTTGATGTTCATGTACCTCTTCATTTTCAAGTACACCATTTTCATTCATAGCTTCAAAATAATTGAGATCAAATGATTCAGGCAGCTCATCAAACTCTTGGAATGAGTGTTGGAAAGCGTCAGGAACATCATCGTAGCTACATTCTCTGGACATTTCTTTTTGTTATGCCCAAGTAACTTACACTTGTTGCACCTATTTAGATTTTTTGAACCATTGCTTGTCCCTTCATCAACTTGATCTTTCTGAGGACATTTCCTAATGTTATGTCCTGTTTCCTTACACTTTCCACACATCCCAACCCACAAGCATGCCTTTGACAACCTGGACCTACCATCCACTGTCTTAGTTGGCAGCTCATTCTTCTTCTTTGAACCCTTCTCCCCCTCATCTAGTCTCATTTTCAACTGGGGTCTACCAGGTTGCCTTATTTTTAGGGGGTAAAATTGGTACCCTATATGAACGAGGCCAATTGTTTGGACTACTGGATGGTCCCACAATTGGCTCATAAGATATCTGTATGCATCAATTGAATAACATGGATCAACGAAGTCAAATAGATTGCTACATTCCTTTGATAAAGCAACCACTACATGTGCACATGGTATTCCATTTAACTCCCACCCTCTGCAGGAACAAGTATTCTTACCAGTGTCAACAACAAACTGCTCCATTGTTGGTCCATATTTCACCTAAGACAACCCAAAAGTATAATAAGCACACCAAAATAACAAAATAGTGCCAAAATGCAGAGTTTAAAAGACTTAAGACAGTAAATTAGCCTCAAATTCATTGCCCCCTGAATAGGATGCAAAACAATGTCTTGTTTCATGCTTTTTCTTCTCCATTAGCTTCAATATTCTTGAACAAAATTTTCCTTTGTAATTGGCAGCCTAACTTCTCCTAGACTGCATTGTAAGCATCATGTATACCCTAATGCTCTCTAGCATTCCTAAAATAGGTTTTGTCATAGCTTCTAACAAGTGTTTGTTGAATGTTTCACAATGGTTATTGAGGATATGATCACACTTTGTGCCTACCCTAAAATGAGATCTGCTCCAGTGCACTGGATATGTATGTGTTTCAAACCATGAATATGCTTCTTCATCTAATTCATTCAACTTGGCATACTCAGTTTCAAATTGCCTCAAATAAGTGGTCTTGGCACATTTATAAACTTAGTCTTTTAGTACAAGGCCAGTATGCAACTTCTTAAAATTGCAGTGGATATGCCTAAAACAGTGTTTGTGCTCTGCTTAAGGCCTTTCATCTGCCACAGCTGCACCTAAACCTGAAAAACAACATGAAATTGAGTGTTCAATGCAACACAACAAGAAATATCGTATGTCAAAAAGGCAATAAAACTTTACCTTTTACCTGTCTGAAATTATGCACCAATCTTTAGTTCTGGCCATTCTCAAGTCTTCCTTAATGCCAGAAATAAACCACTTCCAGTTATCTGTGGTTTCTGATTCCACAATAGCATAAGTTAATGGGTGTACACCATTGTTGGCATATAAAACCACAACAGTCAAGAGAGTACCAGGATGCGGTCCTTTAAAAAAAGTACCATCCAAACCTATCACTTTCCTACAACCAGCTCTAAATCCCTTCTTTATTGCTCATAAACAAACATACAACCTCAAGAATAGTTTCCTCATATGGAATTGTATCCATGTAGCATGAAGTACCATGATTGCTGGATATAAGTTCTTCCAAGTAATTCCACAACAGTCTGTACTGATCCTTGTAACTACCTTCAATCATTGCCCTAACCATTTGTTTGACTTTGTATACCTTATTGATTGTGATTTTCACATTCAATTCTGTTTCCACATTTCTCATCATCCAACATATCCAAGAATAACTGTCTTTGAAGCTTTCTATTGGACATTTTGGGAACTGGGTTTGGGGGAACTGATTCTTTTTCATATTGCCTTCTAACCTCATTTTCAACATTTTCATCAAAGTCCTCCAGACTTTCATCTACAAATGGTTAAAAATCTTCATCTTCTTTTGAATCATAATCACTATCAACAAGTGAACTAACCTCAAAATCATCTTCATTCTCACTAAAAAAGCTGACATTTTCAGGTTATAACACTTTCTTTTTAGCCACACTCTTCATTTTTTTTCCTCCACTATTTTTTGGTGTGCCAAATCTGTTGTAGAACTGTGTTGGAGTGTTGAAAGGGTCAACAGACTCTTTAAATGCACCAACTTTTTTCTGGGGATTGGAACTTGAATGCTTCATCAATGTCAGCTTGTTCAACATTGTCACTGTCAGACACTTTCTCAGCATTTTATACAAAACTTGCTGCATGAACCTCAAAATCCATATTTTCACTCACTTTCTCAGCATTTTCATCATTCTTTGCAGCAGGAACCTCAATTTATGGTTCAAGAATTTGAGTATCTCCTACTTCATCTACTTCATGTACATTAAAATCTATAAAATCAGCTTCCTTAAACATTGGCTGACCCTCATTTATATTCCCAGTTTAAAGTAAAGGAATTAGAATTTCTTCCTCAACTTCAAAAAATCCGATGAAGGCAAATTATGGAGTTCCTGCATCATGCCTATAAAATAACTCCACAAACCTTGTATTCTCTGCATAATTAGCCATTTCTATTACATCATCATCACATAGAACAAACTTCCACCCACCATCTCTATAAAGGTCAGAAACCCTCCAAAAGAATCCAATATAAGTCATATACTCCAATAAATATGCCATCTTGTCTAAGAAACCATATACATTGTGTCATTCACACAATGTTCAAAGTATGTCACTTGCCCCCAACATACTGTTTTAGTCCGCTAACCTCTTCAATAATTCCACCATGGTTGACTTTAATTATAAATTTACTATCACTAGGTTCTACAATTCAAAAAAGGTAAATAGTTTAACATTAAATTACTTAATCAGTACAATAAGCATAGTTTAATTAAATAAACTGCTAGGACCACAACAAAACTCTACAAAAGTACATCAATAAATAAACTACCAATGACATTAAACAATAAGGGCCCAAAAAATAATGTTGACTTTACAGGGGACCACAAGAAGAAGAAGAAAAAAATAGTGTAGTGTAATAACTTTTTTGGACATTATTTTGATTTCCAACAACAACCAGCAAAGATTCCTTCAAAGATGCTAACTTCAACACTTATTAAAAAAGCAAAATGACAAAAAAATCAAAGTACAAACAAAGCAGTGAAAAAGACCCTACTGACAGATGCAATTACCAAATGAATCGTAATATACAGGGAAATATTCCTTAAAAAACAGAATTTAATAAACACTAAAAGTACAATTGATGAAAAGTCTCACCATATTCGGTAGGTTTTTCACTTGGCCTTCGGATAAACATATCGAGACTCATATCGAAGCCCTTCCAGAAAGATATTGAAGTTGAAGATTTGATTAGGCTTTCTCAAACAACGACAGTGATTTGTGGGTGAATGAAGGGGTAAAACCCCTAATTAGGAATTGGGTATATCGCGATTTGGGGGGAAAATGAAATGGGGAGAAGTGAAATGACGGCCAAGTGTTTTTACTGAATGTGAAGACATGAAAAGACGAAATTAGCCCTCGGTTAAAACGGGGTCTTTGACCGATGTGCTGGTTGGATGGAAAGTTATCAAAAAATTGGACGGAAGTCCTTTATTGGCTGATTAAAAATACATATTGAACATTAAAAGTTAAAAAATTTCAAAGAGAACGCTAACTTATAATTCTGAAATACGTAAAGGACGAATTGGGCTATTCTGCCTGCAGATGCATGTACTAATACTTCACTTTGTTTTTAATTATTTAGTATTGTAAATAGCTTTTGCAACCATAGAACATTTGGACACAAGACATTTTGTTCAAGCAATTGTGGAAGGTGATTGCGTAAATATGTTAAAAAGTTTAAAGGAGTGTTCCGCATCGAATGATTGGACTGGTAGTGTTATGAATAATATTCGAGTATGCTCACAACTCAGTAGTGTGGGCAAATTCTATGTCTCTACTCTCTAGGTTATGTTCTTCCCCCTCGTTACTTTTAATAAGATGACATTTATTGTAAGGGTAAAAAGCGCTCACGCCCCCTAAACTATTTCGTTTTTTTGTTTTTGACCATCAACTAAAAAGGGTCAAGTTTTACCCCCTAAACTATTTCGATTTTTGGTTTTTGACCTTCCATCCATATTATCCGTTACATCATAACGGAAGTCCAAAAAAGGAGGGCATTTTTGGGCAATCTGTATAAGATTCTAAATTTTTTGTTTTCATATAAATAAAAAAAAACCCTATTATTCTGACGAGAAAGAAGAAGTCTCCGGTGAGAACAGTGACAGAAGAAGCCGGGTACCACTCCTCTTCTCCAACCACCAACTGTAAATTTCAACCTCTAAAAAAAATCTTAAAAGACCATTTTTTTCTTTAAATTTAATTCTATTTATTATGATTGATATGATTTTCCCAAAATGCCCCCATTTTTTGGACTTCCATTATGATGTAACGGAGAATATGAATGAAAGATCGAAAACCAAAAATCGAAATAGTTTAGGGGGTAAAACTTGACCCTTTTTAGTTGAGAGTCAAAAATTAAAAAACGGAATAGTTTAGAAAGCGTCAGCGCTTTTTACCCTTATTGTAATCCAAAATCTGTTGTGTGTACCGTTAATGGTTAACTCTTTACTTACAAAAGACGAAACCTAAACTAAAGAGGGTGGCCCATTTGGAATTAGGAAGGCAAAAAGTGGCTGCTCTGTCTATAACCTCAGAGAGCAGAAGAAGAAAAAATGTCATACAAATGGCTTCCCGCCACCACCGTCCCAGCGCTGCCACCACCACCCTCATCATCCAACCCCTATCACCATATCTTCCTATTACCACCACCATCATCATCCCCTTCCTCTCCTCCTAAACTCTCTTATTCTTTCTCTATCACTACCCCCCTTTTAAACCACCTTCCCTCCGCCCCCAATAAGTATATTTATCTCCAACTCTCTCGCTGTGCCTCCCACGGCCCACACCACGCCGCTGCTGAAGACGGTGATGCCTCCGCCTCCGCCGCCGCCGCTACAGAGGTGGTACGCCACTACCTTCACCAAGAAATTGGGGTTTCCGCAGCTGAATCCCTACGAATTGCTTCCAATTGTCCTAATTATATAGCCATGTTAATTGAAAGTGTTGCTGACCTCGACCAACTATCCTCCTCCTCCTCTTCACTAGCAGCACCGTTTTGGTCTAAAGGTGACGACGACCAACTATCCTTCAGGGACAAGCTTTACCAAATTGCTGTCCGAAAAGGGGATAAGGGTGTCCTCCCTTATCTCGAGAGTCTTGGCCTCTCTCTCTCCTCCGCTTCCCGCCTTGCTCGCTATCTCTCTTCCCACACCCTCCCTACCTTAATTTCCCAGGTATTTATTTTGTTTTTTCACCTAAATATCAAAGAAATAGTGTATTTATTTTGTCTCTAATTTATTAGCTATTACTAATTCTATAACTTGAGCTGTGCTATACTTGGGAACAATGGGGTGCAAATTGAAATGTATGGACTCAACGAAGGCTTTAGACTCTTAGTTAGATTAGTTGTGCTTCATTTTGTTTAATTTGTAATGTATTCATATATGTAAATACATCTAGAGCTCAGCTCATTCATGTCAGAATGTAATCATATTTGTAAATTGGTTCTGAAATAAGGCTGCCTTGTTACTTTTAGATTTTTCTCTCTAATCTCAATATTTACTGCCCACGGGATAGAATGCAGAAATGGTTATATTTTGTATGTTTTCTGCTTCTTTTAGGTTATGTATGTGAAGGAAATATTCTTTTCTGGCAGTAACGATGAAGGGCTTATTGGAAAGAATGCCAGGCGAATGATGACTTGCCTCTCTATTTCTGTAGACGAAGATTTGCAGCTAACCTTGTCATTTTTTGAGAAGGTTGATCTAATTTCCCCAAAGCGTACATGATTGATTCAAGCATGTGCTGCTTCAGATTTGTTTAACTAGTTCAATTTTATTCCTTTTACTGCAGATGCAAGCAAGGCGTGGGGGTCTAAATTTGCTAGGCACAAATGATGCATCTTTCCGACACCTTATTGAATCATTTCCACACCTACTGTCCCTACCTATACAAACCCATTTGAAACCAATGGTTGAGTTTCTGGAGGATATTGGTGTCCCAAGCGGCTGTGTAAGACAAGTACTTTTGTTGTTCCCACCAATCTTGTCCCATGAAATTGACAAGGATGTTAAACCAAGACTACAGGCTTTTGAGAAGGTATACTTGATATGCTGACACGGACAAATCTTCTTAACTGCTTTAAGATTGGGCTGTAGTTGTGAGTTTACTTTTATTGTTTTTATTGCACAATGATATTATAGTATATTTTCCTCATAAACTGGAATTGGTTCCATTTCTGAATTTCCAGATCTTTTTTCTTTTTACCCCAACTAGATGATAATGAGTTTTTTTTTTCTTCCAATAATGGAACTCCAGTAACTTATAATAGCAAACCCCTCTTTCCCCTTTGTCATAGTGAAATATTTTATCTTAAACTTGCCTGAAGCTAAAATTATTACTCATATAAGTTCTTCATCTATTGTCCTATAATTTGGAACCCTTTGACATATGGACCGTGTATATTTGTTATCATATTACTTATATTTTAGGGTTTGGGATGAAAATGTTCCCCAGTAAAAGAGGCTTTACCAGGATCTACTATTTTTATCATCTTTTGACTCTTGGGAATGTACAATTCAATAATATTCCACGTTCGAAATAATAACGTATAGGATTTTAGGGGTAAACATAGGCTGCTACCTTGGTAAGCTCTATTCGAGTTAATGGTTCAAGAGGAACTTTTCTTTCCGTGAGTTCCTTGCTTATTATTTGAACAGGGCTAACTGAATTTAACATGTTTGTCCTTCAATATGTGCAGCCTGATTCTGCATATATCAACTTTCATATTGATTGTTGTGTTGGCCATTCTGCCCTGTAGTCTTTACTTTCTCTTGACATGCATATATCTCTGAAGTTGTGATTGAATCCTTACAAAAGACAGCAGTAAGCTCGCATCCTTATTTTTTACATTTATTTTGCCAACGCCTTTCAGGTTGTTGCCGATTTTAGTCGAATTGGCGTGATATTACCGAAGTACCCTTGGATCCTTTCCACAAGCATTCTTTTAAATTCTCAGAAAATTCTTCAATTCTTTGAAGAGGAAAAGGTACTGTATTCTTATTGTTTTCTTTATTTATTCTTATTGATTTATTTAGTTATTTATGCCTCGGGTGATTTTCCTTGCAACTAGGTCTGACAAAACTTTGACCATAGGTTCATATTTGATATAAAAAAACTGCTTGTCATATTCTTGTGCCCCTTAATCGGGGTAGAGTGCCAGCAATATGAAAAGAACTTTCATCTGCTTTCAGCATTTTATAGATATGATCCAATCTACTAGTAGTCAATTTTCTTCTGTTGGCAGGTGCCAAAAGACTGTGTTCTTCGTGCCATAAGAAACTGGCCGCATCTTTTGGGTTGTTCAGTCAACAAGTTGAAGTTAATGATAGAAGAATTTGGAGAATTGGGCATCAGAAATAAGAAGTTGGGAAAAATAATTGCTAAGAGTCCTCAACTGATGCTAAAGAAGCCTCAGGAATTTCATCAGGTTTTCAGATTCTTCTTGACGATGCATGAATAATATGATTAAGACAGAGAAATTGTGTTTAATGTCTCAGTACAGTACATGCATTCTTACCTAATCGAGTATCCATGATTTGGCTCTCAAGCAGCTTATATCATTTATTCTTTCATATTGTTTATAAATTTATTCATATCAGGAAACAATTTCAGGTAGTATTCTTCCTTAAAGGTCTGGGCCTTGATGAGGAAAGTATTGGGAGGATACTTGTTCGGTGTCCAGAGATTTTTGCTGCTAGTATCGAGAAAACTCTTAAGAGAAAGCTTGCTTTCCTTCTCAGTATAGGGGTTTCTCATAATCACTTTGCCCGAGTTATAAGAAAATATCCGGAATTCTTCGTTTGTGATGTCGACCAGGCTTTACTTCCTAGGTAATATTCTTTATTTTCTTGTTTAAGAACGTGGTGTTTTTAATCAATGTAAAATCTGGATTTCCCCCCTACATAAATTGCAGATATCCCAGAAGTAGAGGCAGAGCATACTTCTAATTAATTGAAGCTTCTTGTCGTGTGTCATCCTTTAAATGAAATTGCAGATATCCCAGAAGTAGAGGCAGAGCATACTTCTAATTAATTGAAGCTTCTTGTCGTGTGTCATCCTTTAAATGATTAGTAGTGCTGTGTTTGCAGGATGAGGTACTTAATGAAGAAGATTGGCGTGTCAAAGAAGGACGTGGGTTTCATGGTGCGTAGATTCTCTCCGCTACTAGGATACAGCATTGAAGAAGTTTTGAGACCAAAGTTAGAATTCCTAATAGATACCATGAAAAGGCCAGCTAGGGAAGTGGTTGAATATCCAAGATACTTGAGTTACTCACTGGAGAGGAAGATAAAACCGAGATATTGGGTGGTGAAGGGCAGAAATGTGGAGTGCAGCCTCAAGGACATGTTGGGTAAAAATGATGAGGAGTTTGCGGCAGAGTTTATGAGTGTTGGAGGGACGGACGCTTGTTTCACCACTTGACTACTGATTATGATTCATAGGTTTCTATTTTTCTCGTGTTTGTACAGTAGGGCGATATTTTTTGTCATTTGGAAATTACATAATGTACTATTATACAACATTTAAGGTCAGTCATCCTATGTACACTATTTGCTAAATGTCATCTTGTGAAAGCTATTTTGCTTATTAACACTTTGAGAACGGAGAATATGTACTTAGCCGAGAGATGTCCTGCTTCAACATGCTAGTGTTCAGCTTGAATTCTGAGGTTCTGTAGATATATATTGAAAGGCAATGGTAGTATTTTTATGAAGAGATAGATAGTTGGTGATGGGGTTTGAGTTGTGTCTGGGTTGTTTTAAAGTTGTGAAAATGGGATGTTTATGTCACTCATAGTCAAAAGCCTAGAAGAAGAGCTAAACCCAATCAAGTATTCTTTTTATACTTCGTTAGGCCTTAAGGGGTTGAGTGTGACTATTTTATTAAGTAATAAAATAAATGTCCGGAAAAAAAAAGTCCCAGTGTAAATAAAAGAATAGGGAATTAATTAGTAGCGGTGTCAAATAGCTCGAAAATATGTGAGCGTGACAAAATAATAGTTTCTTTTTGTCTATGTTGTATGATTTTTTTTTTAACATTTGGTCTTACTATGAGTTTATCTTTGGTTATTTTTTTATTAGTTTATCTTACTATATGAAGTAAGTATCAGTGTATTGAATATATTTGTATTCTCGTTATAATTTAGTCTCATGACTCATTGTATTTTACTACTAAATTATTTTTATTTTTTTTGCTAATATAAATTTAGCTAATGAGGCTCATGAGTTTAGTTCGAGCTCACATTAAAAATATGAACTCAGCGTGAGCTTAAGGTTTGTGAGCTTTTTCGAGCTGACATTTCCAATTTTTATGTGAGATGAGCGTAAACTACATCAAGCTCGGCTCAAATAACTTGATTGATACCCATATTAATTAGAAGGAAAATGATTTACTCCTAGAATTTTGGGGATAAAAATTCTAAACCCCCAAATTGAAGGTGTTAAATAACTATATTACCCCCTGGTATAAGGGATTCATCCAACTATAAGGGCAAAAAGGTCCAAAAAATTATTTTAGTCAATCTTTTAGCCAATAATTCTAGTAGCTTAGCAATGTCCTAATTAGAATGGTTATTAGTTTGATAGAACATATTTATTTTTTTATTGACACACACACAGATATATATATATATATATATATATATATATATATATATATATATATATATATATATATATATATATATTGTTATGTCCAGAGGAATTTAGTATGAAACTAAATCAATTGAGCAAGAGTAAAAGTAATTTGTAATGAGATGAAGTATAATTGCTTGTTTTATTGCTCAGAATCCATGAAAGAAGAATGAGCAAAGCTCAGGTTACAGAGGAGAGATCGGGGAAGAAGAAGAAGACTGAGACAAAGGGGATTTATCCACAATTTTCAAAGTTATACCAAAATATCTCAGTCCAGATCCAGTGCGGAACGCTCAAAAATCCGCACGTGCGGGACACAATGAGAGCCATTGATTTCATTTTTTAAATGGATCAATGGCTATGATTTAAAAGAGGAGAGAGAAAAGTTAAAAGAGTACATATGTAATTTTATTAGAGGAGAGAAAAGTTGCTAGTGAAAAGTAAAAAGGAGGAGAGAGAAAAATTGCATACTGAAGAGTACATTTCTACAGAGAACACTGCTTCATGCTTTCGGTGAACACTGTTCATGCTCGGTGAACAGCATGTTCTTGATGAGTGAACACATGTTCA
This sequence comes from Vinca minor, assembly GCA_026122235.1. Classification (NCBI taxonomy): domain Eukaryota; kingdom Viridiplantae; phylum Streptophyta; class Magnoliopsida; order Gentianales; family Apocynaceae; genus Vinca; species Vinca minor. Next base: position 6,994,674 of record JAOCZM010000290.1, on the reverse strand, counting down.
TGTTCGGTGAAAGCAGATGTTCTCGCTCGTGAACACATGTTCTTTCCGTGAACACATGTTCTCGATGAGAGAGAAAAGTTGCACTTTGGAAAAAAAAGAGTCCTTAAATACCCTTACTTTGAAACAACCGTTGGATGAATCCAACGGCCCTCAGCTTGTCCCGCACCAGTCCGCACCAAAAAAATCCGCATAGGAGCCAAGGTCAAAATATCTAGACTTCACCTATTTATAGTATAAAATGTCCCCTAACCCCCACCGACCCGCGAGATGCTGCTCCGACCCGCGCTATTATTTACTTAACCGACTTAGGCATCGATCCTCCACAACCCCCAAATTCCCTTATTTACATTTAACTTCTAAACCCTACACAATTAATACCAATTCAGACATATTAAATGCTGCAAGACATAACACTTTTTTTTTTTTTTTTAATACCTCAGTTGTCATTTATATTAGAAGAATTGACATCAAAACTTGACACAACTCTCAAGGAGTTTGAACCCAGATCCGAGTCTGGACTATTACAAATACGCCCTGTAGACAGAGGAACAGAATCAGGGGAGATATAACCTACATAATTGTTACATTTGGCCCATTTGGCTAAATTGTGAGCAAAAGTATTGCAGTTTCGAGGTACAAAAGCCATTTGCCATTTTGCATGTCTTCTTAGGTAATCTCATCCCTTCATAGTAGAGTTTATGCTCTGCCAACTTTCCATGCTCTTCACACCTAAAAAAGCTTGGATAGCAAATAGAGCATCTCCTTCAATAATAAGTTTAGAGCAACGGATGTCCTCACCAATTGCAAAACAAAAGTTTGCTGCTTCAGTTTCAGCAGCAAAGGCTGATACTTCTAGTGATCTATTTGTCCAAGCTCCCAGAGTTTTTCCATCATCATTTGTCAAAATACAAGCAAAATAAGAGGGGGTATTACAGTCCTAGTTTGCATCAAAATTAATTTTACAAAAACCTTTTGGCGGAAAATGCCAAACAAAACTGCAAATTTTTACAGAAGATTTTATCCTTTGAAGCATAGTATTCCAATAAGTGGCTGATTTGTCTTCAATCGTTTTTGTAATGGAAAGCCAATCTGAGATAGATTTGTCACGTAGAAGAGAATTCCTGAGCATCCAAATGGTCTCCATCATTACAGCAACAAAGTTCAAAAACCTCTCATTTTCACCTTTAGCCAGAAAACCATCATTAGTATTAAGCAAATAATCAACTATCCAAGAAATTATAGAACAGTTCATAAAAGGTTCAATTTTGAATTGTCAAGTAGAATGGAACCAAATAAATTTTGAAATTGGACATTTTATGAAAACATGTTCTATAGACTCAACATCTGAATTACAAAAGAGGCAGAGATCTTCCCTTTTGAAGATAGGTTGAAGCCTTTTGCTTGTTGGTAGGATGTTGTTGAGGCATCTGCCATGAAGGTGAGTATTCCAAAGTTTGTTCCAAAGTACATTGTTGGTGTTACCAACCACAAACTTGTTCCTGTTGTTAAATAAGTACGCTGATTTTACAGAATAGGACCCTGACGTAGAGGGAGATCTCAGAAACAGTTTGTCCTCAAGTTGTGATCAAACAGAAGAATCACATGCAAAATTGGGTCATTTCTTCAAAAAAATCATCAGCCATCTCCCAGGTTGCCTCCTCATCTAGCAAATTTTTCCAAGAAACCAACCATTGAACCACAACCCTATTGCATTTCTTGATCAATCTGCGATCCAGAATGGCAACTGGTTCCATTAACAAATGACCATCAATCAACATATATGGCAGATCAGCTTGAACTACCACACCATGGCCTATTCTAAGTTTGAGTGGGCTCACATGGAAGACTGGATGCAGCTTGGAATAAGCAGGCAAGTCCAGCTCATATGCCACTGATCCAAACTTCCTCAATATCTTGTAAGGTCCAAAAATTTTAGGTGTCAACTTCTGATTCCTCTTAGACACTAAAGAGTGTTGTCTGTAAGGCTTAAGCTTGACATACACCATGCCCCTCACTTCAAAAGACCTTTCAGTTCTGTATAGATCTTGTTGTTGTTTCATTCTGTTGGAAGCTACATGCAACTGTTCATTCAAGAAGGCATTCAGTTTTCTCATTTCCTCCAGTATGTTGGCAACCTCTCCATTCCTCACATCATCCAATGTCATACCTTTCTCAAAACTTTGAGGCCTAAAATCATACAATGCCTTAAATGGGGACATCTTAATGGTGGCATGTGTGTTAGAGTTATACCATCATTAAGCCATTGGTAGAAACCTATGCCAAGTCTGAGGTTTTCCTGATGCAAAACACCTTAGAAACATTTCCAAACATTGATCGACTCTCTCAGTCTGTCCATCAGACTGAGGATGATATGTAATACTCATTTGTAACTTCACTCACAAGGTTTTGAACAACTCTTTCTAGAAGAGATTGGTGAAAACATTGTCTCTATCACTGACAATGCACTCAGGAAGTCCATGAAATCTAAAGACTTTATCAAGAAACTCACTAGCAACCTTCTTTGCAGTGGAAGGATGAGTGAGTCCAACAAAGTGACCATACTTAGTGAACCTATCAACAATCACCATAATAGTCCTTGCCATCAGACTTGGGTAAACCCTCTATACAATCCATAGTTAAATGAGAGAAAGGTTTTTCTAGAATCTCCAATGGCTGCAGTAAACCAGGATATGCCACAGTCTCATGTTTGCATCTTTGACAAGTCTCACATTGTTTAATCTTTTCTCGCACCAATTCTCTCATGTTAGGCCAACAGAAAGTCCTTTTAAGTCTTTGATATGTAGTTTGCACACCTTAATGCCCTCACATAGCAGATGTATGAATAGAATCAATGATATTGATCATATAATTCTCAAAACTGCCAATGACAATCCTTCATTTAACATGAGAATGCCATTCTCCGAAGTATAATCAGCCATCACATTGCCAATGAACAATTGAGCAATAGCATCCTGAATGTCATTATCCCTCTCATAACTTTGTCTTACTTCCTCCATCCATTCAGGAATCATTACAGACAAGGCATTACATTCAAACCTCATTGATAAAGCATCTGCCACCTTATTATCACAGCCTTTTTATACTGAATATCAAAATCAAACCCAAGCAATTTGGATATCCATTTCTGCTGTGCCACTGTATGAATTTTCTGTTCAAGGAGAAACTTAAGACTTTGGTTATCAGTCTTGATTGTGAAATGATTTCCCTCAAAGTAATATTTCCATTTTAAGATGGCAGTGGATAATGCCATTAATTCTTTTTCATAGGTGGGCATTCTAGCACATTTAGGGCTCAATAACAATATTTTTTTTTTTTTTTTTTTAAATCTGGTAGAGCTAACACATAGTGTGACTAAGCACTTTCTTGAGCTGCTGAAAAGCCTGCTCAACATCTTTTGACCAAGTGAAATGATTCTTCTTTAATAGAGCTGTTAAAGGTTTACTAAGGACACCATTATCCTTAATGAACCTTCTGTAATATCCAGAAAGTCCTAAGAATCCCCTCAACTGTTTGATGGATGAGGGACTTGGCCATTCCAACATATCCTTGATCTTCTTAAGATCAACCATAGCACTACTTCCTGATATCAAATGGCCCAAGTATTCCACATCCTTCTTGGCAAATATGCACTTGCTCCTTTTGCCAAACAGTTTGTTATCCCTCAGAAAATGTAACACCACTCTAAGATGTTCCACATGTGAGGTCAAATTAGTACTATATACCAGTATCATAAAAGAAAACCAAAACAAACTTCCTCAAATAGGGACCAAACACCATATTCATCAGAGATTGGAATGTTGCTGGACCATTTATCAAACCAAAATGCATAACCTTGAATTCATAATGTCCACAATAAGTGGAAAATGTAGTCTTATGCACATCCTCCTTCTTCATTCTGATTTGGAAATAACCTGGCCTCAGATCTATCTTAGAGAAATACTCATCACCATGAAGTTCATCCAAGAGATCATCTACCAAAGGAATTGTAAATTTAATTTTGTTAGTGATTGCATTAAGCTGTCTATAGTCCACACAAAATCTCCATGTGCCATCCTTTTTCTTGACAAGGATCACATGAGAGGAAAAAGAACTATAACTTGGCTGAATTATTTATTCCTCAAGCATATCATTCACATGTTTTTCAATTTCAGACTTTTGAGAATGAGCCACCCTATATGACATCAACTTCACAGGTTGTGATCCATCTTTCAATAAGATTTGATGCTCATGATCTCTTCCAAGAGGTAAGAACTTAGGTATTTCAAAAACATCCTTATAACTCCCAAGCAGTTCCTCAATCACTAAAAGGCATTCTAAGTTTGATTCAGCTTCTTCCTCACCTTGTAACAAACATAACTATCAAAACCATATCTCAGAAATTCCCTTCATGCATTTAGGAATAACCCTAACAGTAATGTGATTGATTTCCAGCATTACTGGACCACTTTAAACCACCACTTCAACATCATCCTTCATAAACTTCACTGATTGGTTGACATAATCCAATGTGATAGGGTTGTGATTTCCCAACCAATCACCTCCTACAATCATATCACTGCCTCCCAAAGGAAGTATGTAAAGGTCTTGGCAAAATTCTACTGAGTCAATCCTCCATTTCACTCACTTGAAAAACTCCTCATACTACATTTTTTTTCTCCATTACCCAATACTATCATTAAAGGTCTAGCATGTTCCACAGTTAACCCTAGTTGCTTGACCAATATAGGGTCAATGAAAATGTGGGTGCTGCCAAGATCCACCAGTATGGATATGGTTCTATGTTTAGCAATGGTTCCAGGAATCCTGAAAACCTTTCCACTAGTCATACCATTTAATGCTCACACTGAAATGTGAACAAAGTCTGCCACATCTTCTCCAACAAGACAATATTCTTCTTCCATGTGAGAATGCATTAACTAAAGTTCACCTCCACTTCATTCTTCAAGTTTAGAGTCACAGAGATATAACATATTAACTTCAGCTAAGGCACATATGTGTTGAAGAGATAATTTTTCATCACACTTGAAACAAAGATTTAATTATTTCCTCCTTTGCATTTCCTCATAACTAATTCTTTTGAATTTAAATGACTTTTTAGTAGCTGCCTTAGTCCACATGCTAGGCATACTAGACACAATGTTGGACTTAGTAGTTGCACTACTTCTTGATGACACATTTATACCAGTCCTCTGAGGAAATCCAGTATAGTGCCCCATTCCAGTAGACTTAGATAGATAAGATATATTCATTTCATGCTCTACTGCTAGTCTAAAGGTTTCCATTAAGGACACGGGTCTATGAATGCTCACCACTCCTCTGATTTCATTTTTTAATCCACTTAGGAACAAGTCAATGAAATATTCAGAAGTTGCCTTGGTTCCAGTGGTGACAAACACTGCTTTTAATGCTTCAAACCTCTTCATATAGGTTTGGACATCTCATGTATGTTTCAACTTGGAAAAATCTCCCACCACTCCTGAGATTGATCTAGCATATAATGCATTGACAAAACACTGCCAATTCAGTGCACCAAACTCCAGAATATGATTGTAGTCCCATAGACAAGCTTCTCCCCTAAAATATGCCATAACCATTTCCAATTTCAGAGGATCAGGAATTTTGTGTACTCTAAAATAGTACTCAGCCTCAATTACCCATTCCCTATGTGCACTACCTTCAAATTTAGGAAAATTCAACTTAGGAAGTTCGATTTCTCCCCTAATTCCATTTCCTAGGTCAAACCTAGGTTCATTTTCCCTGTTTTGAGTCTGATTCAAAGAAATGTCCACACTAACATTATAATCAGTCCTCAAATGTTTAACTGTGGTGAATTATTAGGCAATTTATTACCATTACTGGTAGAAGTATTTTCAGTCATATTCTGGTTCAATTTCGACATTTGTTCGATGATCAGACCAAACTTCTCATCAGTGTCTCTTTTCATCGAAGACATTTCAGAACTGATAGAGGCTAATGCATGTCTAAACTCATCAAATTGAGCATCCATTTGAATTGCAGAAGTTTCAACATCTACTAACATTCTAGATTGTTGTTCAACTGGTATTCTGTAATCACCGAGCTCCGGTGATAGTAATAGCGCCGCTGCGGAATAGGCTTCTCCGATTTGATTGCATGTGGTCACCACATCAGTCAAGGATACAATGTGAGACTAACAATTTTGAAATAATGAAAAACTATTTGTCTATCACTTTGTCTGGTTGTTTGTTTCTCAACTTAGCCTTTTTAAGAACCATAATTAGAACATTGATGTGATTACCAAAGTAAAGTTACAAAAGTATACAAAGATATAAACCTGGTACACTAAAGTAATCATAATTAGAGGGGAATTAAGAATGTGAATTGAACCATAATTTGGATGGATTATTTTTCCCTTTCAATTTGAATTAAGGTTTTATATTGTCATGTGTGTGTTTATTTTGTTAAAGTTAAATTTCTTTGAGATGTTAAGAAAAATAGGTTTTAAATTTTGAGCTCGAGCCAAAATTAATGTTCAACTCATAGTCAAGTTTTTTCGGGCCGAGTTCGAGCTCTTCTAAAAGTGCATCGAGCCGAGTGTTAAATTTTTTAAAGGTAGTCCACTTTTGTTTGGTAAACCGGTGATCTAGATTTTCCTCAATAATCTTAGTTGGGATATACGTAAGATAAACATAGTAATACAACATAAATGTAATCCATATTTTTTCTTTGTTTGGTTATAAATGCAAAGTGTCTCGGATACCACACCCAGACCAATCTCTGCACACACTTGATCGATGCATTAAGAGGTAAAGTGGTGAGGAGAGTGATGTCTCCACAATTATTAATCTCACTAAAACGAACCAAGTTTGGCTAATGTAATCCACTTGGGAGGATTCTTTATTGTTTGTTTGTTTTTTGAAATTGAGGAGCAGCCTAAATAGGTAAAAAGCCCAACAAATGAAAGGGCCCAATAATTAGTAATTGAAGAGCCATATTGTTTATTATATATATATAAAGAGGAAGTAGTAGGGAGGTGAGATGGCAGGGTATGATTGGAGGCGGTGACATTGCAAAGCTCTGCACTGTGAGCCCGCACCCGCATCCGCATGTTCTCTGCCTTTGCCTGCTCTTACAGTTACAGACAGCTCTGCCTTTGCCGATCTTTCCTTCATCAGGACGGACTTCTCATCAAGTTTTAACGGCAGGCCAGGCATGTACTCTCTCTCTCCTTCTAAAATTTTATTGGTAAAAAAGCACCAAACTTTTATTGTATCAAAGTCAAATTCCTTGTACAAAACTCATAACTCTGTCTGATCTGATGCAAATAATCAGCGCCTTGTTATGGTGGATCATATTGGGTTGGTGTTTTCTACTCATATCATATCAATCAATTAACCATTTTCACCTAAATTTATTCAATTTTTTATTTTTTAGGGTTTAGATGTTGCCTGGTGTTTTCGTATAAGAAGACATAACACAAAACGCCACTTGTATCACATTTGTATCAGATTTATAAAAAATGATCATCTTCCTAGTTCCTATTCATCTCTACCTCTTATAAACTCTAAATTCTCTGTGTGTTGTATTCTCTGCAGATTCGAATGTGAAGTTTTTTTACTCATATAAACTAACAAGTACAAGGGAATAGCTTCATATCTCCTCCTAGTAAATAATCCACTACAGGATTCAGGGGGTGACCTGCCCCCTGCTACGTGCTACCCAGTAACTCGAAGGCTCAATTCCTTCCAGTCTGTTGCAATGGATGATGTTATGGAGAGTGGTCACTTGGGCTCTTACCAAGAAAGACTTAGGACCTTCCCCAACATGCGCACCAAACCTTACACACCCTTGGTGAGGGACTTCTGTATATTTTTCTTTAAACTACTTCTGCTTATTTTATTTAACAATTATAAATGATCTTTTGCATTCCTTTTGATTATCCACGCCTCCACCCCCCCCCCCCCCCGGGGGGGCACATTATGATGTCTCTGATTTCAGTTACTCACACGGGTTGTAGTTGCCATGTCTTATTGACTTAAGATCTTCTTTAAAGCTGCATAGCCTATTTTAATTCTCAACTCTGCTCTCCTGTATACATGGAGCTTTGTTCATCCTAGATGAGTATTGATGCGATGGTTGCCCCAACCTCTGTCAAATACTAACTAAAGTCTAACTTACCGAAAGAAAAATTAACAAGTCCTATGTTCCAATGAATTTTCTGATTGGGTATTTTAGTTGTTTAATTTCTCAAGAGATAGCGCTATCAACTGATCTACCACCTTCTCCGGCAATCTCTGTTGAGTTTTAGAGCATAACAAGATTACATTTTCTTTCTATGTATAATTATTCATTCAGCCTTGAGAAGATGAGTAAACACATTAATGTAAACTTGGCATTAATATTCCTCGAACATTCTTTTGCCTATTATCATACACTTCTATGTAGTAGTTTTCTTCTTGGATGCTGGCATGTTTATCTATTTCTCTTCTTCTTCTTCTTCTTCTTAGAACCTGGTGGTCTTTTAATGTTTCTAACATTGATGGGCTGGATTATCGTGCAGATCTTCCGTGTTCTCATGAGAGTTAATATTCGTGTTCTTGTTGTGATTCTACTTCTGGGGCTTGGAGCAATTTTTTACGTTGGTGCTAGTACCTCACCCATTATTGTATTTGTATTCTCGGTTTGCATCATAAGTTTCATCTTTGCAATGTACCTGACCAAGTGGGTTCTGGCAAAAGATGAGGGACCCCCTGAGATGGCCCAGGTACATGGTTTTTGTAACTCTTTAACATTTCAGGACCCTTGCTGATATTGGTGAACTAATACTATGTTATCTTGTTTAAAGGGGCTTAGATTTCTTCTTGTTCTTTACTCCCATCTCATTATAAACTACCAGTGACAATCGTTGGTGGATTGAAGCTGTTGTTATTTTGCTTTCATGATGCCCTCACATCTAATACAGATCTTGCTTTTCCATAATATTACTCTGTTATTCTCTTATTCTTATTTCTTTGTTTATGTTTTTGCATTTATTTTTAAAATAACAAGAAGTTTAACTCTGAATGATCAAAGTGAATTCATGTGGTTTACACAAATTTTAAGACCAATTTTGTACTAAGAAATTTGATGGGTAGGGCTAGTATCTAACTTAACAGACTCGGAGGCTGGAATTCTGAAATTGTGGTTGTTGTCATCTTCCTCTCTTGCTTTATTTTGCATATCTTCATCTATAAAACAGGGAATTTTAGACTTTCCTTGCTCTGTAGTCTCTGATTAGCCATGGTCAAACTTTCTGTAATCTATTGACTTCAATTTTTCTGTCCCATTGCATGAGTTGCTTAGAGATTAAAGCCGTTTTAACAGTTGGATTTTACATTATGATATTTAGGTACTTTTCTAACCATCTTACAATTGTTCATTTATTAGATATCAGACGCCATACGTGATGGTGCTGAAGGCTTCTTCAGGACTCAGTATGGAACTATCTCCAAGATGGCACTGTTATTAGGATTAGTCATCCTTAGTATTTATCTGTTTCGGAGTACAACACCTCAGCAAGAATCTTCTGGGTTAGGGAGGTATGGACAAATGTTGAAGTTGGGACATACCACTTTAACTTAGTTATGGAATTAGAGTTCAATGTTAATTCCTATGCTAATGCAGGACGACGTCTGCATTCATTACTGTTATTTCCTTTTTTCTCGGTGCTCTATGCTCTGGAATTGCTGGGTATGTTGGGATGTGGGTGTCTGTACGTGCAAATGTGCGAGTTTCTAGTGCAGCACGGCGGTCTGCAAGAGAGGCTTTGCAGGTTTTCAATTTTACCTGTTACATTTAGCTCAAGAATTCAATAGGAACTCTTATCTTAATTGGAAATTCTGCAGATCGCTGTTCGTGCAGGTGGATTTTCTGCCATTGTGGTCGTTGGCATGGCTGTATTAGGTGTAGCTGTTCTTTATTCGACATTTTATGTTTGGTTGGGGGTGGATTCACCTGGAGCAATGAAGGTCACCGACTGTAAGTTTCTGCTTGTTTGCTTCATTAATTCAATTTGAGTGGGTTTTTTTGGCTTTCTAGCGTTCTAGATCTGAAGACTATTATTGTTTGGGTCATGACCATGAACTTCCACAGTACCTCTTCTTCTTGTTGGATATGGTTTTGGAGCTTCATTTGTTGCACTTTTTGCTCAATTGGGTGGCGGGATATACACAAAGGCGGCTGATGTAGGTGCTGACCTTGTTGGAAAAGTGGAGCAGGGAATACCTGAAGACGATCCTCGTAATCCTGCTGTTATTGCTGATCTGGTATTACTTAGGCTAGCTGGTTTAATGAGTGTATTACTGAAATGGTATTACTACCATGTATGCGTATCACGTGTTCATGACTTTTATAGTGATTTGCCTAGAATTTTAGGACCAGAAGCTTTCTTGTCCAGTTAGGTTCATCTTGTAGACATACTCACTGTTCTGATTTTTGTAAAAGCTTGAAGTTTCGCATAACAGATTACTAATTCTATTGATACTCCTGCACTGAAGGTTGGAGATAATGTAGGCGACTGTGCTGCCCGTGGTGCTGATTTATTTGAAAGCATTGCTGCAGAAATAATTAGTGCTATGATACTGGGGGGAACAATGGCACAGCGGTGCAAGATTGAAGGCATGTCTTTGAGTTCTAAACTTGTTCTAGTGTATATTATATCCATGATAACCCAATAACTGCATAGTTGTTAATACCTTCTCTGCCTTCTTTCGAGTTTATGGATGTACCAATTGTATTATCCTGGTAATTTTGTTTCATTTTGAAATTTCATGCATTATTTCCTTTTTTTTTTAAAAAAATATTATTAATCCCTCAGAAAAATGAAACTGATACTGGTTTTTAGTGGTAAGCCATGGATTTTGCACATCAGAAATCATTTTTCTATTGAATGGACAATAATTGAGGAAGCCGGCTAAAAGCTTCCCTGATCTGTAAATTTGTATACTCTTATAATGCAAGTTCTATGTAAGGTTTTGAGTATTCTTTTCTTTTTTAATTATCGATTTCTAATGCATCCAAACTCGTTAGAGTATTGGAAACAAAAAATGCTCCTATCATGCTAAAAGTCTTAATTGGTTCCACGCAGATCCATCTGGATTTATTTTGTTTCCTCTGGTTGTTCACTCATTTGACCTGGTGGTATCATCCGTTGGAATACTATCTGTTCGGGGTAAACGTGATTCTGGAGTAATTGGTGTCGTCGAGGATCCAATGACAATTCTTCAGAAAGGATATTCTGTTACAATAGTTTTAGCTGTTTTAACTTTTGGTTTGGTAATATTTCTGTCTCTTAGTAAAATATGTCATCTGGTTGTTCTACTTTCAGGAGGAACCTTGCTTTTAACACCCCCTCACTCACTTTTTTTCTTTTTGGAAATAGCATGTCATGTTGGTGGTTAACTAGAAGTCCGTGATGGTTTTTAATTCTTTTGCAGTCCACTCGCTGGCTGCTGTATACTGAACAAGCGCCTTTAGCGTGGCTGAACTTCGCTCTGTGTGGTTTGGTTGGAATTATGACAGCCTATGCTTTTGTCTGGATAACACAGTACTATACCGACTACAAGCACGAGCCTGTTCGAACATTAGCTCTTTCCAGCTCCACAGGGCATGGCACTAACATAATTGCAGGCGTTAGTTTGGGTCTGGAATCCACAGCCCTTCCTGTCCTTGTCATAAGTGTATCTATTATTTCAGCTTTCTGGCTGGGTCACACCTCAGGACTGGTGGATGAGGCTGGGAATCCAACTGGTGGTTTGTTTGGAACAGCTGTAGCAACTATGGGAATGCTTAGCACTGCAGCCTATGTCCTAACCATGGATATGTTTGGCCCAATAGCTGATAACGCTGGTGGAATTGTAGAGATGAGTCAGCAGGTTGGTCCTGCTGTGCTGTTGAGCCATCTCCATTTCTTCTTCTCGCTTCAAATGGATGTGTAATGCAGTATCTCTTTCTTTACAGCCTGAAAGTGTTAGGGAGATTACTGATGTTCTGGATGCAGTTGGGAACACCACAAAAGCTACCACCAAGGGGTTCGCAATTGGATCTGCAGCTCTTGCATCTTTTCTTCTATTTAGCGCCTATATGGATGAGGTAGCTGCATTTGCTCATGCACCCTTTAATCAGGTAGCTTTACTATATTCTCATCATCATTGTTCTCTTCTTGTATTTTTCCTTTTGCTTGAAGCTTTGTAATTGGGCTCTCTGTAAGCACTCTGCATGATATTTATTTTCCACATATTCTTCGCTCCAATTCAGAATTTGACTTCGATTCCTAGTAAATGTACAGGTTGATATTGCCATCCCAGAAGTGTTTGTTGGTGGCTTGTTAGGTTCTATGCTTATTTTTCTATTCAGTGGTTGGGCCTGTGCTGCTGTTGGTCGAACTGCGCAAGAGGTCGTTAATGAAGTAAGAAGACAGTTTATTGAGCGGCCGGGTATCATGGTAGGTATCTTATTGGGGTGTTTATTGATCGCCTGTATCATGGTAGGTATTGTAGAGAAATAATACTTGTTTTATGTGAGCCAGGAATACAAGGAGAAGCCAGATTATGGACGATGTGTATCCATTGTTGCATCGGCATCTCTCAGGGAGATGATAAAACCTGGAGCTTTGGCTATTATATCCCCAATAGTTGTTGGTAGGTTTGCCTTAGTTCAGTACTTGCCTCAGTAACTCGATAATTCTGACTTGAACCAAAATGCAGGTATTGTTTTCCGAGTGTTGGGACACTATACCGGGCATCCTCTTCTTGGGGCAAAAGTTGTGGCTGCTATGTTGATGTTTGCAACGGTTTCTGGAATCCTTATGGCTCTTTTCCTGAACACCTCTGGTGGCGCTTGGGATAATGCAAAGAAGTACATAGAGACAGGGGCTCTTGGAGGCAAAGGAAGTGACTGCCATAAAGCTGCAATTACTGGTGACACGTAAGTTTTTGTCAATGATTGATTGTTGTGGCTAAGGCTCAGTTACATGTAAGTGCAAGTTTATTCTTTTGATTTTCTCTTTCAGCGTAGGAGACCCATTCAAAGATACAGCTGGACCTTCACTTCACGTGCTTATCAAAATGTTAGCAACAATAACACTTGTAATGGCTCCGGTGTTTCTGTGAGAGTTATCATATCAAGTAGGATGGCCAGCAAACCCCTTTTCTTCTCTGTGATCACCACATTTCTCTTGCATACGTGATACAGGGGAGCGCCTTGATAGTTAACAGCAGTTCCCAAATTTTCCAGCCAAAAAAACAGAATAAAGACTGTTGAGCAACTTAATTTAGTTGTACTAGTTTGGAGTAGCTTATACATGTACATTGGCGCAGCCATGTTTTTTAAGTACGTACTTAATTCTTATTAACAATCGGAAGCCTTTAGTCATGTTTATTTTGATTAAATGCAGATGATAATAGTGAAATTGTTGCTCTAAACGAAAAACAAATAACAAATATATGATAATAGTAATTACTTTTGATCCAAAGTGATGCTAGCCCATGGACTTTGGGATTTGGAGATGATAGAACACTAAAATTAGGGAGAAATGGGAAGCCTTTTGTTTAAAGCTGGAGAGCAAAATTAGTTGCCTAGTTAGTTGAAGGGTTACCATGGAGTTTAGATACTCCTGTTCTATTTGCAGTCAGCATTGATTAGAGTTGGATGATGATTTTCATTTTTCTCTTTGTTAAGTGCATTTCTGATTCAGTACCTACCATAAATACTGAATTTGACGCTTTAACTTTCACAAGAGGTTGTCGAGTTTAGATTTTTCAACTGTTGCGACTTGTGAATAATTTTAATTTTTTTTTTTCACTTTCTGACATAATCGTGTGCTAAGCATCACGGCCGTCGGACTCCGGTTTTTAAATTGTTGCGACAAATGAATAATCATAATTTTAGTCAAGTTTTAATACAATCGTGAGCTAATCTTTAGTCAAGGATGTGAGTTGCCTCCACCACACCAGCGCAGTGAACACATTCCGGATCCTTAATGATCCGTCTTTCCCAAAGCAGCTCCTTTGTGGTTAATCTATTGAGTCTAGCAAACCAGAGGTAGAGGAAAGCTCTCAGGGGTCCTTTTGGCAGCCAGATATCTTCCCACCCTTCAGAAGTTTGCTAATTTGGCATGAAAGTTCATGCAAACAAACCTCAAATTCCCACACATTTGATACTCTGTAAAATTGAATGTTTACTTTTGTATATTTAGTAAACATTTGAGAATGAGCACATTTCATCCAAGTAAAGCTTGGGATAACAATAGCAGTAACTACCAGATAATACCAAAACCAACCAGCCTAATCCAAACATATGAATATATATGCTTAACAATAATGTTGGACATAGTAGTACCATCAGCAGCACATAATTCTTCTCCCACTCATACATACACACATACATACAATCGCCTTATAATTTATTTACTATACACACAAACAAACATACAACTTGCAAACATGAAAATGGTTTTACATTTATTTACTGCTTTTTCCAACAGATACTAATACCATTTGACAATCATGACATAAGGTTTCCTATGATTCCACTACACTATCACTCCCCCAACCCTTTTTAATGTTATTCTAACACTTGGGACCGACCTTCTGCAGCAACTACACTCCCACCAGTGCTGTTTCTACTACTTCTACGCCTCTGAGCTTCCACTATCTGCAATGCCAAACAAAACAAAAACAAAAAAAAACCCCCAATTTCAACTATATGAATATAATATCACATACTCACAGAACAAAACTATGGATCTCCATTATTCCCACTCATAAGGAAAATGGCTTTGCACATGTACCTTCCCCGGATAATTGTTCAAATCGAGCAACTATGTGTTTCCCATAAGTGTATTTCTTCAAAGCATTAAGATGTACACTTATTCGGTTCAGCAACAACTCCTGCTGTCTTTCATTGCTTATCTCCAGAATCTTCTGCACTACATAGTTCGCAAACTGGTCCTTCATCATTGTCTGCCCATCACAAATCAAACAACAGAATGCAGGCATAAGCTGCAGAACAATATGAATCACCCTACAACTTTGTCTCAGCCAAGTCAAATAACCACATAAACTATGAGCTCAAATTACTGGTTTTCCCAAATTCAACAGATGAGGAATACTAACATTTGTCAGTGTATTTCAAATACATTACTTTTAACCCTATTAAAAAGTATGAACTTGATAAAAAGATGTATTCAAGAATTAGAAGCCTTACAAGAAAATTATCATTTTCTTCCGGCTGAGCAAGAATCTCGTCAATCAAGCTCTCTCTTTCAGCAGCATCAGCATACTCCAGACACTTCTCAACAACATTTGATGCATATTTATGTTGGCTCATTGGTATGATTTTTCCGGTCAGCTTGCTGATAATTTGCTTTCTTTCATGTGGTTTTCCCCTCTCCAAAACATGCTGAAAAAGAAGTCGCTCTCAGTTCCCGCAGTATCTTAAGTCATGTTCCACATTCTCTCCCTCTCTCTTTTCTTTCTTTCTTTTTTTTTTTCTTTTTTTGTGTGTGTGGTTTGGGGGGGCACAACAAGAAATATTTGATCTACTTGATTCTAAACAGTTTTTTGGAATGGATGAAAAAAGAAGACTAGGGTCATCACACGACCAATTCAGCGTGCAACAGTGAAGAGCTGGATCTTCATAGGAAAAAATTGAAGAGCGGAGAAACTGGGAGGTTACTACCTTATTATCCAAAATACAAATAAGTCTTGAAATGAATGCCAACAAATTGACATTATCCACGAAGGACAAACCTGAGTTACATAATTCCCATATTGATCTTGAGCAAGTACAAAAGCTGAATCCAATATCTCATCCACAATACATTGAGTTTGCGAGTCGTCTGAGCAATGCTCCAAAACTCTCTAAGAAAACCAAGAGAAAGGTTAAATTGTCAAAAAAGCAAACTTTTGCAAGAATTCAGCAGCAAGATATGCTAGGAAATTGGAGCACCAACAACATTACATTACCCTACCTGAATTACGCGGCAACCATAAGGATGGGTGGACAGTGTTGCCACCTGGCCCTGGAAAGCAGAGATAATAAAACCAATATTTTCGGTAGGAAGACATTCGATACATTTCTGTATTACGTGATTTCCATTCTGGTCTCTTATACATCTCATTACATGTCCATCCAGTTCGTGCACAAGTTCTGTTTTCTGGTCAAGCTCAATAACCTCAAGAGCCTGGAATCACAGTAAAGACAGGAATCATGTGAGTTTAAAGCTCTCTTTAAACCAGTGTTGCAGAAGTCGCTAGTCGGTCGGCAGACAGGGGACTAGCGACTAGTCGGCGACCCTAAATTACAACGTAATTTTAAAAATTCTGTTATCATGTGTTATACTAACTTGTGTGGGAAGACATAAATATCTCACATACTATTATTAGTGTTATAATTTTTCTCGAAATAATTTATAAACTTTAACGAACCTTAAAAATAAAATATAAACTTACAAGGACTAAAATGTAATTTTTAAAAGTTATTTCGGACTTGAATACAAATTATTTCTAAATTTAGGACTTGTTTGTAATATAAGTATTTTATAGGATTTATGTGATAATTATTTATATTACCATTTTAGTCCTTTATATATATATATATATATATATATATATATATATATATATATATATATATATATATATATATCCTAAGAAGAGAAAACCCTAACCTAATTTTCTCTCCTTTCTTTTTCACTGGAGCGGCACCCCTTCCCCTTTACTCCGCCGCGAATCGCCGATGCCGCCTCTCCCTTTCTTCCATTTTCTTCTCTCTCTCCGTTCTTCTCTTCTCCGGCGCAACTTCTCCCTTTCTTTTTCTTCTTCCTCTTCTCCTTCCTTCTGTCTTCTTCTTTTCTCCTCCTCTCTTCACAACACCTCACCGCCTCCTCCCTGCTGCTGCTCCTTCACGTCACCGCCACCCGTGTGCATCCACTGCAGGTATGTGGCCGATTTTTGACCATTTTTTCCAATACCCGATTTTTTCCATCCCCGCCCATACCCCCAATTATTGGGGACTTAATGGGTTATGCTATTGTTGTTGTAGGCAGTAGGTGGCCGACTACCGACTAGTACTCGACTAATCGGCCGACTAGGCCGATTTTTACAATCAAAGAGTACAATCAAAGACTGCTTTAAACTCAAAGACAATCAAAGAGTACAAGGTGTAGTCGGTCGATTTTTACAACACTGCTTTAAACTCAAAGACAATCAAAGAGTAAAAGGTGCAAAAAGATGAATAGATATTATACATTCTGAACATTTGGAATAGGCAACAGAAAGGAATACGAGAGAAGGCAGGAGACAAAGATGAAGTGTTTATTTCGAACTTTTAGCAGAGCAACCTACACGCATGCATTAAAACGCCAAGCATGAAAGGTGCTCTTCAGCCAATTCCCAATATGCTGACTAATGCCTAAAAATGTCCAACCCACCTCTCATAAAAAAAAAAGTATAAAAATGAATCTCTGTGTGTGTGTGTGTGTGTGAGAGAGAGAGAGAGAGAGAGAGAGAGAGAGTGAGAGAGAGAGAGAGAGAGTGAGAGAGTGAGAGAGAGAGAGAAGTAAGAAGCAAATTAAAAGGTGCATATTTCGTCAACCTATCACCTATCCTAACTGTGTTTCACATACCTTCTGAATAACACGGCAACCATACATTTGAAGACTTAAAGGAAGCATTCCCCCAGACAGTTGATTTGCCAACTCCTTTCTTTGTTCAGGATCTCCATATTCGAAGAACTGCACCAGAAAGATAAATACTTTAAACTAATAATGTATTAAATATATAAATGACTAGACAATATAATCAACTGCCTACCTTCTGAATGACATAGTTACCAAAAACATCCGTCATCAACTTTGAAGCATGTGGAAGAACCTCTCCGAAAACAGACACCTTCTCTTCAACACTACAGTTTTCCAATTTCTGCTGGATGAACCGACTCCCATGTTGATCAACACTGAGATTAAAACAATGTACAGGAGATAAAATTTCGACACTGGAGATTATGCGAAGTCGTTTAATACGGAAATATTAGTAGTTCATAATGACAAGTACCTGAATTCTACGATACGCCCAGTAATGTCTGAAAGGTCAATTTTTCGAGCATTGCTTGCTCTTAGTTCTTCGAGAAAAGAATGCTTCTTAGGTTCACTAAAGCTGTCAGATCCTCTTTGCCCTTGCCAACTAGAATATACACCAGGACTTCTTACAGAAGCTTGAGAAAATCTGTAATCATTTCTCCTTCCTGATGGAGTCGCCCCACCTACTGGAGATCCTGGTAAAACTGGGCTGCCAAGAGGGGACCCTGGAAACTGTGGCACAAAACCTACGCCTGTTGGGCTTCCGTAATAATTCCTGTCAACCATTCCCACCCTTCTTGGACTGAATAAACTCGGGCTGCCACTTGGTGTGGTCTGGAACTTCTTATCACCAATATAAGATGGCAGGTTAGAATCCTTACGTGAAGCATAAGAATCAAATTGGTTTCCAACCGTATTCATCGGCTGCAGATGTCCATACTGAGCGGGGTGACTATATGCATCCTCAAGAGGTGGCTGAAAGTAATGCATCTGAAGAGGATCTTGAAAAGAATGGTGCATCACCAATCCCTGGCTACCATAGAACTTATTAAAAGGTTGCATGTCCCCTACCGGCCGATTGCTTTCTCCTGTTGAAACACCAGCAGTTTGACCACTAAAGCTTTGTCCAGAACTGGCATCGAAATGCATGGGTAACCCAGAATGTGGGGAATATCCAGCAACATAGGGGGAAAAATGTCGAACCTATCGCATAGCCGCCCATGCTATACTGTGGAGCATATAAAGCAGTTGGACTCGAATTAGAATAGAATTGATTTCCTGAGGCCATATAAGCTGCCGCTGTAGCATATAGAGGTGGTGCGAGTCCTGGAGATTGAAGAACTGACTGGACTTCAGCTGATGAGAAATCAGTGCAGCCATGCAAAACTTTTCCAGTACCATTATGTACGTTACTCAGAGTTTCACCAGGAACTTGATATTGAGATCCTTGCAGTTGGTAATGGGCTTGTTGCTGAGCGTAAGGGAGCTGCTGCATTAGCATGTTCGTCTCGAAAATTTTCTCTTCTTTTTTGTTTCTTGGATTGGACATGGAGGGATGACCCCTTAACATCTCATCTTCAACACATTTGTCTTTATTGGCTGCTTCATTCTGTTGTGGTGAAGGTGGCCTACCCAGATTGTCAAGATAAGATGGTTTTGGAAGCGAACCAGTGGAAGAATGATCATCTACGGCTTTCAACTTGTGAAATGTTTCCACTCTAGCAGCAGAATCTGGGCCTGATTTTGATTCAGGTGACTTCGAAATATCGAGAGAAAGATTATCTAATGCAAGTGCTTGAATCTCAGGATCAATTGGTTCGTCTGTTGCAACATGGCTTGAAGAACGAGACTGATTGTACACAGGAGATGGAGTGCGAGGGAAGTCTGCCTATAATCAAATTTATCAAGATTGAGGGTGTCATTATCCTTATCACTAGCTAAAACAGCAAGAATTTGGTTAAGAATTCTATGTACAACTAATGAACGACTTTGGTAGTAACTACCCACAGGTACGGCCGCATTCTAAGAATGGAATACTGTAATGTCCAACATTTACTACAATTAAGCCTTAAGTCCAATATTTCCTGGAAACAGTAAGATGAGTACCAGACTTCATAAGAAGCCAGAATTTGAGAATTAGCATATTTTTCCTCGGAGCAAATCTGGAGTATTAATTCTATCAAAAATTGTTACATGAAACAATTCCCCCAACAAGATAATAGTAGATATATGTACATGCATTTCAAGCTCTAACAAAATTCATTATACACTGGCTAGAAAATATTTATGCACCTATGTATCCCCAAGTTCCTATGCACAGCCAGCTCCTGAATCACTAGAAACCAACTGCTATTTCAAGTTGATGGTCACATTAGACTAGTGCATTAGATCACCATAAACATATCTATTTACTGAGCATCAATTTTCTTAAGAATACAAGACATTCTTCAGGTAGCAGCAAAATCTAACATTTTATAGTTACTCACAAATAGATTGCACAGAGTTTAACAAGTTTTTCGCATTCACAATAAACTGTTTCGCGCGAAAATTTTCTCGAGTCTCCATGAGTCATGACAAAGAATATGCAGAATAGTCCGAGAAAATTACTCCAAACAAAGACCATAAACCTTTTAGTTGAAGCTTCACCATCAGAAACAGCAAGAAGTTGGATTTGGAATACCTGTATCAAGTCAACTAAACTTTTGTGGCGAGCAGCCAGAGATGATATATTTTGTTCATGAAAGATGGAATTATTACTTTCAGCCCAATCGTCTGAAGATTGGCAGGCTGAGCTCTCATCTTCAGGCTCCTCTTGATGAGTGGGAAGAGAACTCCTAGCCCAAGAGTAAAGTTCCATCCCCACTTCCACCAGAGGACGTCAAATTCCAATTATTGCTCAGAATCCCAATGTGGTGTACTTGATGCTGACCTTCTCTTGATGTAATGGATTGAGGAAACCGTGGATTTACGTTGACGTTGGAGGAAGGATGTCCAAGAATAGATGGATCAGAGTGTGGTTTCTCCCCAGTCTGATAATATGGAATACCAGAGCCTGAGGCTGTAAGAGTTGAATCCCGACTAGATCGTGGTGCATACATGACGTTGCCAAAGGCTGCATAAGATCCCTCCATACTTGGAGGTGCACTACCACTACGATTTGGAACCACGCTTCTCTGCTCCCCATGAATTTTATGGCCTTTAAGAAGCAAACCCAACTCATCTTCAACCAAAGTATTCAATGGAGGTCCAAATGATGCAGATGCCCATTTTCCAGTTCTAGTGCTTTCCACAATTCTGACGGGGCTTTCAGTAGCCATACCCTTTGAAAGAATGACAGAGCAGAGCAGCTTCCTTAGGAACAATACTTTGTCATACTCCTTAACAGAGTGTGTCTTTATGTTGATGAACTCAGTCAACCATTGTCACTACAAACAAAGCAAAGTAAATGAGAATTCCAGACAAGCAAGAGCATGCAGAAACTAATAAAAAATTATTGAAATATCAAGAAACAAGCAAGTTTTCAAGAAAGGCCACGAACAGTTGGTGGCATGTGAAATTTATCTTACGCAGAACCCCCACAAAACACTAACTTTATCATTAGAGTAAAGGTAAAAGGAGCAATCTTGACGCATAGCTGTTTCAATTCTCTGGTTGAGTCAACATATAGATTGACAAGAATCTGTTTTAAGCTTAAAAAAAAAGGAATTCATTGAAGAAATACTAAGGGCAGTAAATAAATCCGAGGTCTTTAAAGACAAAGTAAAAGAAAAGGTGCAAACATTCGACACAGAAAATGAAGTCTCAAGTAATTTAACTTGGGTTACTGAACAGGGGCTCTCTTGAAACAACAAACATATTAAGGTTTTCTTACATATGATTATATCTATCTACAGCTAAAGATAATGTGTGAAACCCCAGTCCAATATGGGAAAAGGTCTCATATTGAATAAGAATGAAAGTTGTGGCTGATATATAAGGTGGGCCTAAGTACCCACTATCATCTCGGGATATCCTCTTGGCATAGCGGTTGCCAAGTAGACGCGGGCCCACAACGCTAGGGGTGGAAATGAGTTGAGCCGGCTCGTGAGTAGCTCACAATTCGATTTGATATTCGGCTCAACGAGCTCAGCTCATAAGCTAAATGAGCGATACATGAGCCCAGATTTTTGGCTCATCTAAAATATGAGTCGAGCTTGAGCTAAGTAGAGTTCGACTCATTTGTCTCAGCTGGCTCAATATATATATATATATATATATATATATAACATGGAGTGGGCTGTAAAAAATGAAGTAACCCATAAAAGTTTCTATACAACAAAACTCTAGCTGCACATAACATTTTATAACATTAAGTATGCTATAAAAATTGAAGTAGCACATAAAAAAGCTGCACATGACATCTTCTGAAGTCAAGGCAAAACAAATAACCAAAACCCTACAAATTTTTGGAGTATTGATATATTATAATTAGTAGAGACATATTAAACTTCTATTATATGTTATTGTGCTAAGAAAGTCTCTTGATTTATTTTGTATTGGTTTGATATTAAACTCATATTATAAGTCATCGTTTAAAAAAAAAAAATTGTAGATAAATGAGTTGAGCTGCTCGTGAGCTACTGATGAGTTGAGCTTGAGCTGAGAAAATTAACTCACATCAAATATGAGCTGAGCTATGAGCTGGGCAAAATTAGTGTGAGCTGAGCCTGAGCTAGCTTCGGCTCAGCTCAGCTCATTTCCACCCCTACACAACGCGACACATGGGTCTGGCAGTACCACGATCATCTACTTCCCATTATGATCATGGGTACTGCCAGGCCCATGTGTCGCATTGTGGGCCCGCGTCTACTTGGCAACCGCTATGCCAAGAGGATATCCCGAGGATATCCCGAGATGATAGTGGGTACTTAGGCCCACATTATATATCAGTCACAACTTTCATTCTTATTCAATATGAGACCTTTTCCGATATTGGACTGGAGTTTCACATAATGAATCAATTAACGGACGAAATTTTGCCGGAAACAAGCCATGTATCACAGGGCAACAAAATAAATAAATAAAAAAAGAATAAATTAAAGTCAACACTCGAAAGCACATAAGTATAACATAGAAGCTGCCGGAAAAAAAAAGTTTATATAGAATACAAGAGATAACAGAAGCCTAGAAAAAGAGGACTGATCATAACCCACCCCCACCCCCCACCCAAAAAAAAAGAATTGAAAAAGAAAAAAAGGGGGGAAAGAGGGGGTAGGAATGGATGATGAACTCACCGGAAACACTGAAAAGGGATTCAAGAATTGAGGAAGAAGAAGCTCTTTTGGTAGATTCCACGTCAATTAGGACCGAAGATGAATTCCTTTTTTGTTTTTGAGAGAGAGAGAGAGAGAGAAGAGTCGTCTGTCTTTCTGGGAGGAGTGTTTAATAATAAAAATACAAATGTCACTTGCTGAACCCACCACAGTGTAAACCCCGGGCGGGGTCCTTTTTTTATTAGAGAAAACTATACCCAACATATTTCTATTTTTTTATAAATAGTTTAAACAATAATTTAGAGTTAATTTAACTCTAACTATTTACGGGCATACTAATTATATCCAATTAGGTAATAATTTCGGTCAAAAAAATCACGTGACATCAAAGCTGAAGGTATAATTGTCCTAACAATTAAATATTTCAACCCATTTTAACAGCCCGACTCGAATCCGTAAACACACCCGACCCACATTATATATCCCCTAGCAAAAACTTCAATTACAGAAGAAGAAAGAACCCTAAACCCACCCGCCCCGAATCCGTAAACCCACCCGCGAAACAGACATCCATCGTCATCCTCAGAAACTTCAAGAACACAAACAAGCTGAAAAAATCCAAAATGGATTTTTAATTGTTTACCCCTAATAAAGCACAAATCCAAGCTATATTAACTCCCAATATGCAAAAATCAAGAGAAACTCACCTTGGATTTGGTGAGAAATTTGGGATTTTAGGTTAAAGAGGTTGAAGAAGATGAAGTTTTGGGATTAAAGAATAGAAAAGAATGTCCACAAGAATCCACTTATTACTAGACATAGCACATGTAGATAGAAGTTAATAGAATTACCGGAAACATTTTGACGAAGATAGCATATTGCAAAGACATACATTACATGGGATTGGCCGAGCTAGTTATGGTCCCAGAATGAGCAAGGATGGCCTAGTGATCACTTTACTATCAATATTTGCTTTGCTCCAAACTGGAATTAGAGGAGAAAACTTTTAACTACGGACAGCTCGTCGCAGAAATCAAGAGAAACCCCATTCAACATTTTGAGAATTCTCTTCCATTAACATCATTGCAAGCTTCAGGATGATTGAACTTTCAAATTTGGTCACAAAGCTAACAAAAATGTACATGGATTTCTAGGATTTGGTGAGAAATTTGGAATTTTAGGTTAAAGTTAGGCAAATTCGCAAAAATAGTCATACAACAATTTACCACTGGCAGCTTAGGTCCTTTTTCTCTTTTTTTTTAATTTTTAGATCACACAACAATTTATGACTTGCAACATAGGTCCTTCCGTCACTTTTTCCGTCAGTCAACGGTTAGTCAACTTTTGAATAAGGGCATTTTTGGTAATTCACTAAAACCAACACCACCACCTCCGGCACCATGACCGCCGCCGCTCCTCCGCCGCCACAGTAGCAAAAAATTCAAGAACACCATATCATCTTCAAACCCAAAAATTCAAGAACCGAAATTTTTCAAAAAAAAAAAGCCCAATCACTACGGACCATTTCACCAAAATCAAATCATATACACTTGTTCACAATTAAAAGACGAAGCTATTGGTAAAGTTTGAGCTTCAAAATCATCACGAATCATCTAGAAATCGCAAAAAGAGTAACGAACAAATTTTTACGCGAGAAAATTTTCGTGAAAAATTTTCCATTACTCTTTTGCGATTTCTGGATGATTCATAAAGAGTTTGAAGCTCAAACTTTACCAATAGCTTCATCTTTTAATTGTGAACAAGTGTATATGATTTTATTTTGGTGAAATGGTCCGTAGTGATTGAGCTTTTTGGAAAAATTTCGGTTTTCTAAGCAAAATTTTTCTAGCGAAATTTTTTTCATTATTCTTTTGCGATTTCGGATGATTCGTGATGAGTTTGAAGCTCAAACTTTACCAATAGCTTCGTCTTTTAATTGTGAACAAGTGTATATGATTTGATTTTGGTGAAATGGTCAGTAGTGATTGGGCTTTTTTTTGAAAAAATTTCGGTTTACGGGCAAAATTTTTCACGCGATTTGATGTTCATTAGTTTTAGGCGTTTTTTGGATGATTCTTGAAGAATTTGATGCTCAAAATTTACACTCTGATTCGTCTCTTCACCGTGAATAAGAATATGTGCTCGGATTTCCGATTGGCTCTATGTAGAAGTTGATTTTTGGGTTTGAAGATGATATGGTGTTCTTGAATTTTTTGCTACTGTGGCGGCGATCATGGTGCCGGAGGTGGTGGTGTTGGTGGAGGTGTTGGTTTTAGTGAATTACCAAAAATGCCCTTATTCAAAAGTTGACTAACCGTTGACTGACGGAAGGACCTATGTTGCAAGTCATAAATTGTTGTGTGATCTAAAAATTAAAAAAAAAGAAAAAAGGACCTAAGCTGCCAGTGGTAAATTGTTGTATGACCATTTTTGCGAATTTGCCTTAAAGTTATGAAGTTTTGGACATTTTGCCCTTAGCTCTGATGGTCTTTTGACCGGAATTGTTGCTTAATCATTTTCTTTTTCTTTTTTGAAGCCCGATTGGGCGGTTACCCTATAAATGGGAGAGAGAACTGTCTCAGACGAGGAGAAGATAACCCTAGAAAGGGAGATTAAAGCTTGCCGCACGCAGGCGGAGGGTATCGAACCAGGTCGTGGGCAGGCGCCTGCCCCACTGGGCTAGGACACCTTTGACATAATTAGCATGTATGTAAATAGTTAGAGTTAAATTGGCTCTAAATTATTGTTTAATATATTTATAGAAAAGTAGAAATATTATTGCGACTAGAGAGCTGTTGTTTAAAAGAAATATTAGTCAAACTCCTAACTATCACCATTGCAATGAGGAGGAATCGGACTATCACCATTGCAATGAGGAGGAATCGGTCGAGCATGTTCTCAGATTGTGTAATAAGGCGAAAGAATTATGGAACTACTTACAGCTTGATCATTGGTGTTCTAATTTATGGAGCTTAGATTTTGATACTTGGCTTAGAAAATGGTGTAGTAATACTCTTGTTTCTCACTATAATGATATAACCTGGGGCACTTTATTCACCTATGGTTGTTGGCTGCTTTGGATAGCTAGGAATCATTCTTTATTCTCTCCTCATACAGTTGGTATTGAGCCAACTAAGGCAATTGTTATGAAGGCTACTGAGTTTGTGGCTTTGGGGAAGGGGGTTACAAGTAGCATGAACAAACATCTTATTGTTGTTTCTTGGAAACGACCTTCTACTAATTGGTTGAAATTAAATGTGGATGGCTCTTCTATTAGGAACCCGGGTAGGAGTGGAGCGGGGGGGAGTGGGGGAGGGGGATTGATCAGGGATCATAATGGCAAGTGAATTACGGGTTTCTGTCGTAATATAGGAGTCTGCTCTACTAATGTTGCGGAACTTTGGACTCTTAGAGATGGTTTGAATATTGCTTGTGATCTTCAAATTAGTAAACTTGAAGTGGAAATGGATGCTAAGGTACTAATTGAACTTGTGCTTCGAGCCAACATCGATACTCATCCTTTGTCTGCTCTTATCTATGATTGCAGGGAATTACTGAGGAGGATACCCGAGACTAGTATTTTGCATCTCTACAGGGAGGCCAACTCGTGTGCGGATGGTTTAGCCAAAGCTGGAGGATGCTCATCGTCTTTTGATTTAGTTTTATTTCAACTTGTTCCCCCTTTTGTTAGCCAATTAGTGGCAGGGGATACCCATGGGGCTTGTTTTGGTAGATATGTTTGTAATAGTTTGGATCCACATGTGATGCTTACCTCTGTTTCTTTGGCTGTTTTGCCTATTTAATGTAATCTTTTATTACCAAAAAAATAAAATAAAATAGAAAAGTAGAAATAGTTTGGGTATACATATAGCAGTTTTCTCTTTATTATTATTATTATTATTATTATTATTATTAGTGTATAATTACGCGACTAGTTCTGTTCTACCTTGAATGGTAAAGAAGTTTTGTTGGTACCTAATAAATATTTCATAAATTCAGAGTAACTATCAAAACCTTTTGTAATAAATGATAGTAACTTATCCAGATAAAACACATAAAGAAATAGAAGTATTGAATATATTTTCGAAACATTATTCTTTATAATTTTAGATAAAAATAAAAATAAATAAAACTCCCCAACAAAACATTTATGTCTTCTTCACCATTTATGCTGGGCCGGATCGCCGCGCAATCACTTCTTCTTGTTTTTTTTTATACTTGCTCCCTTACTATGCTTCACTCTTTCTACTCTCAACTATCTTTAATCTCCCCTTCCCTTTCAACAGGTAACAATTCTTAAACAAAAAAATATAAGCAATTGATTGAAGTATAAAAACTAAGTATACATTTAGCATAAATAAAGGTATACACATAGTCAAGAAGGCCGTAGCCCATAAAATTATATTGTTACCATAAAATTAGATTTACAATATACATCTAGCATAAAAAAATGAATATACATCTAACATAAATAAAGGTATACACATAGTCAAGAAGGCCGTAGTTGACTCCTCTTCGCTCACGACCGAGAGGTCCTGAGTTCGACATCGGACCACAGCGCCCAAACTACAAACCCCCGCCCCACCACACCCCCCAGGTATACACATAAGAAAAGGGAAAATAAAAGGCAAAAGTGTTTATATGCAAGTAACTAAGTTATATAAACAAATAATCAAAATTTGCAGCAATAATGAATCAAGGGAATGTAAAATCATCAATTCGTTAATGTTGATCATGCAAGTCTTTTATATACAAGACACGCATTTATGCAGAATTTGAAAAAGACACAATATTAAAAACATTACAACTAATTTATAATTAAGTCTATTATAATTCCCTTGTATGAATGAGTACTCGGTAAAATAGCCTATATGGTCTTTTTTGTATTTTGAGTTTGCCGATAAGGTCCCATTCGTTTTATTTTGACTTTTAAGGTCCATAACAATTTTACGATCTGCCGTTAGAGGACTTCTGTCCGGTTTTCTGTTTGTTTTCCGTCTGCACAGTCACGTGCCTTTAACGTCATTTATTTTCCAGGGGTAATTCAGAAACTTCGTTCCATTTCTCTACCTACAAAAAAAGAATTTATATTTACTCAATTGTAGGAATTAAAACATTTGATACCTAATATCATTTGTTTTCTTCATCTTCCCCAAAACATGAAGTCACTACAACCATCATATGAACACCACCGCCATCATCATATCCTCCACTATACTGCAACCCCATTATCTCTACAATTTCCGGCCACCACCGAACACACATATCAACCACCACCACTGAGCATCCTTCAAAAAAAAATCTTGAAATATTTAGTTTAAGAAAGTTAACAATATTCATTTCAAATGATCAATTGGTTAGTTGGTTCAAGAATTTTAACAAAATTCAATAAACCCATTTCAAATGGTTCAAAAAAGTTAAAAATATTCATTTCAAATGGTTAATTAGTTAATTGGTTCAAAAATTTCAACAAGATTCAAGAAACCCATTTCAAATGGTTCAAGAAAGTTTATAAGATTAATTTCAAATGATTAATTGGTTCAAGAATTTTAGTAAGATTAAAAAAAACTCATTTCAAATGGTTAAAGAAAGAGAAATAAAAGGAAATTTAGCATAGGTGCAGAAAATTGCACATGAGAAAGAAAAAAAGGGGAAACAAAGTGCAAATGGCATCAATCAGAGGTAACTAATGGAAAGAATGTTTAAATTGACATCTTAGAAACAGAAACTGATTGGAATTCAAAGTATAAAAGGCGAATTCAAATTGATAAACAAAAGATATATGAAAATTTAAACAGGGAACAATGTAGAAACTGGACTTTGCCTAACTCATTCCCTCAAAAGGTGGAGGATTGTTCAATCCTCATAAACAACAAATTTGTGTTAGTAGTGCCCTAGGACCATTAGCACATGTTGTGCGTTTTGTTATCTTTTTGAGCAAGTAATTGAATAGTTAATTTTGCTTTTGATTATCAAATGTGTGATTTGATAGTAAAACTCATTAGCTTATGTAATTACTATTCTAGAAGTCCCTAGTTTTATGTAATGCTTAATTACTATGAAATAAAACTAGTATGATTGTTGATTGATGATCTTGTTTTACTGATCATGTGTAATGGATACAAATCACATCATAGATGCAATATATAGGGATACATTGTATTGGGACGTGATCCGTCGGAAGTAATACTTCATGGTCTTAAGTCATAAGTATTACTTCCTCAATACTATTTTAGAATCCTTAGACCTTATGTCTTCATTGATTCTAGTATGAATGGAGCCACGTTTTGACTCGATCGGACGTTACTTGTAACAGAGTAATCAATCACGACTGATGATCGGATGTAGTGTCCTATCATAGCTTGAATGTGAGAGACATTGTAAGGAATTTGTCCCTCTCTATTATTAGAGAGAGATATCCATGGGCCCCTCGATAGGGAAAGACTGTTTAAATGCATGGCCGTGCTCAAATGTGTTTGATAAAGTGGTTATCAAATGCTATTTGTCGAAACAGTCTACATGGAGATCGAGCATAAATATAATTAAGCTTAATAAGGGTGACGACCACCATGCCTTATGCTTAATTAGGATATCGCGAGACAAAGGGGATTAAATAGTGGATTGATATTAGGTTCCGTTGTATATTCATTCACTTTGGGTAGTCACAATGTCCTGCTAGGGACCGCTTGTGATTTATGGACTCACACTACTACTAAGTGTGTTTTCATTGCCATTGTGAGATGAACCTACAGGGTCACACGCATAGACGAGCTAACGAGCTTTATGTCCAGATTCAATGAATCTAGAATGTGTCTAGGTTCATTGTATCTGACATTTGTCTTTCTGGAAATAATAAAGTGTTTATTATTCGAATTAGAGATAGGGGGCAATTTCGGCATTTTACCTATAGTTTGGGATTACGTGGGGGGTTATTATCCGATAAGGACTCCCACTACCAGCGAAGTCTAGGGGACGTGGGAGTTGAGGACTCCCATTGCCGAAGCGGAGTTGAGGGACGTGAGAGTTAGTTCTGGGAACAAACTCTCACACCCTATATAATAAACTCTTGGCCGAAACCCTAGATCTCAATTCTTTTAGCCGAAATTAACCAAGAAACCCGAAATTAGATTTCGGTTTCAGCCTCTCCATTTTCTCTCTAATTCCCGAAAAAGCGGAAAAAGACGAAGAGCTAGCAATCGTCGCCCGTTTCAGTCAGCGTGGATACTCGGTAGAGGACTTTTCATGAGGGAGATCAATTGGTGGCGATTAGCATCCAAGAAACGCCATCCTCCATTCAAGAAGCGAGCTTTCTGAATCCGTAAAATGTAAGTTTTTACCGCTATTTTCGATTCGTTTCATATGAGCGGATCCTTCAGGGGAGGATCCATGGGTGTTTGGAACGAGTTTCCGCCCATGAATCCCTTCAATTTGCTCATTAGTTAGTCGATGTGGGATTTCAACACCCCCTCAAAAGGTGATGGGCAAAGGTTTCAACACATTAGCTTGTAACATTTCCCTCACAACATGGCAATCAATATCCAAGTGCTTAGTCCTCTCATGAAAAACAGGATTCTCAGCAATATGAATGGCACTTGAACTATCACAAAAAAAGTGGTACAGCTTGCAATTGTTTAATGCCTAAATCTTCAAGAAGATAGATAAGCCATTGTACCTCACAAGTAGCCATAGCCATTGCACGATATTCAGCTTCAGCTGAACTTCTGGAAACAGTGGTTTGTTTCTTTGACTTCCAAGAAATAAGTGAGCTGCCAAGAAAGATACAAAACCCTGTAACAGACCTCCTAGTGTCCAAGCAACCAGCTCAATCACTATCTGAATAAGCCTTTAAACTCAAGTCAGCCTTGGCAGAATAGAATAACCCCTGTGATGGTGTCCCTTTCAAATATCTGAGAACTCTATTGACTGCTTTCTTATGCAAGATTGTAGGCTTGTCAAGAAATTGACTAAGCTGTTGAATAGTGAAAGACAAATCAGGCCTAGTAACAGTGACATAAAGAAGCTTACCAATCAATCTTCTATAGCTTGTATTATCCTCCAAATAGTCAGCATCATCATGACAATATTTGGTTGTAGGATCAATAGGAGTGGGCATAGGTTTACAATCCAAGAAGGCTTCTTCTTCTAACAAATCCATAACATATTTCTTTTGAGACAAAAAAATCCCTTTTGAATCTCTGCTGATTTCAATTCCCAAGAAATACTTAAGTGGCCCTAAGTCTTTGATTTGAAACTTAGCATGCAAATAAGACTTGACCTCTTGTATAGCTATCATATTGTTACTAGCTAAGATTACATCATCAACATACACCAAAAGCACTATAAACACATCAACAGTATGCTTAATAAACAGACTATAGTCATGATAAGACTGTTTGAAGCCAACAACAATTAATGATTGAGTGAGTGTAAAATTCCATTCTCTCTCGGCTCGCTTTAAGCCATGAGAGATTTTTTGAGCTTGCATACTTGATTAGGTTTAGGGACAGGTTGTAACCGGGGAGGAAGCATGTATATTTCTTCATGGAGATCTCCATGTAAGAAAGCATTGTTCACATCCAATTGGTGAACATACCAACCTTTTGCAGCAGAAAGTGCAAGTAGAACCCTTACATAAGTCATCTTAGCCACTGGAGAGAAAGTGTGTAAAAAGTCTATACCTGGCTGTTGTGTATAACCCTTAGCTACCATCCTAGACTTATGCCTGTCTATGCTGCCATCAGCTTTAAACTTGACTTTATAGACCCACTTGCAGCCTATTGGTATCTTCCATTCCGGAAGATCAGTTAAAATCCAAGTGTTGTTGTCTTCCAGAGCTTTCAATTCTGCTGTCATAGAGTCTCTCCAAACCTGAGAATGTTTTGCCTCTTTATAGGAAACAGGTTTTTTAGTTAAATCTAAAGTATATATAAAAGATTCATGATTCTTGTGAGACAGATTAGTAGTGACATAGACAATGTTAAGATGAGAATGAGAAGAAGAAGTAGAAGTAGGAGCATAATGCTCATATTCCTGAAGATGAGAAGGAACAATCCTTTGCCTGCTAGACCTTCTAAGATGTTCATGAGGAACAGAATGCACAATTTGATCAGGTGATGTAATAACAATGGACTCAGCATTAGACACAACATCATTATTAATATGATGATGAGGAAAATCAGTTTGGACAGGTATGCTAACAGAAGGAATAGTAACATCAATGAAAGCATTAGGAGGAACTAAAGATGTCATAGGAATATCATCATCATTTTGAGGAGCAGAATTAAGAATAGCATAAGGAAAAATGTGCTCAAGAAAGATTACATTTCTAGAAACAAACAATTGATGGGAATCAATATCCAAGAGAATATAACCCTTTGAAGTAGAGGATTGACCTAAATACACTGTTTTATTGCCCCTAGAATCAAACTTTCCCCTACCTTGAGCAAGTGTACATGCATAACTCAAGCATCCAAATACTTTGAGATTAGAATAACTAGGAACAGTTTGATATAGTCTTTCATAAGGAGATTTATCAGCAATGATGGGAGAAGGTGTGAGATTTATCAAGTAAGTAGCATGTTTGATGCAGAAACTCCAATACTCAAGAGGTATTTGAGATTGAAACCTAAGAGCTCGAGCCACATTTAAAATATGTTGATGTTTTCTTTCAACAATACCATTTTGTTGTGGTGTTTGTACACAAGAAGTTTGATGTATTATGCCATGAGTAGAATAAAATGATGGCATATGGAATTCACCACCATTATCTGTTCTAATGATTTTGATTCTAGTATTGAATTGAGTGAGAATAAAAGAATGAAAATCCTTCAAAGCAGTACTAGCTTCAGATTTGATTTTTAACAAGAAAGTCCAAGTAAATCTGGAATAGTCATCCACAATTGTGAGAAAATATCTATGACCTTGTACAGTGGCAATGTTATAAGGTCCCCATATGTCAACATGTATAAGCTCAAAAGCAGCCTTTACAATTGAAGTTCTTGAAGGAAAAGGTAATTTGTGTTGTTTGGCTAAAGGACATATACTACAATCACAAGCAGTCTTGACATTACAAGTAACTTTGTTGTCAAACTGGCTTATTTGTTGTAGCCTAGGATTAGAAAGATGACCTAGTCTATAATGCCAAAGTAGGCCATTTATTTCTTCAGTAGAAATATTAGCAAGAAAAGAAAACTGATAGACAGAAACAGGTTTATGAGGAGAAGAGTCACATTGGAGCAAGTAAAGGCCTTGATGTCCTTTAGCTATCCCAATGTTCCTCAAGGTGGAAAGGTCCTGTAGCACACATTTGTTATAAGTACAAGTCACTGAGCAATTATTCTGAAAAGTGACTTTAGAAACAGACATAATGTTGAGTTTAAAAGAAGGAACATAAAGGACATCATGAAGTACAAGAGTGGGAGTCAAGTGAATAATGCCCTTTCTAGTGACTGGAATAATAGACTTATTAGGTAGACTAACAAAGAGATTAGAAACCAAGACACTAGAAGTGAAAAACATGTCATTACACACTACATGGTCTGTAGCACCAGAATCAACAATCCATATATTTACTGAAGGTTTAGCCATTATACCTGAAGGAGCATTAAAGTCTCCATGATTTTGCATAAGAGTGGCCTGATTCACCATTGCCTGTATCCCTCCAGCATTGTTATCAGCAGTACAAACATTCTTGATCATTTGGATAATTTGTTGTTGCTGAGTAGGTGTGAAACCTATATTAACAATCTCTCTTTTGTCTGCACTTGGTGAATCTAGAGACATAGTGCCCATACCATGGTCAGAAACACCTGTCATACAATTAACAGATTTATACCCAACACCACTTCCAGTAGTGGTATTTTTACCAGTCATGTTGCCAAAATTCTGACTAAAAACCTTTTGATTGGTGCCAACATCAGAAGGAGCATTATTCCAGTAAACAGTCTCAGATTTCCCTTTAAAATTGGGGTTGCTATTTGGATATCCATGTTTCTTATAACACCTTTCTATAGAATGCCCTATTTTCCCACAATATGTACATGTAAACACCTTCTTTTGTCCTTGAAAATAAGGCTTCCTGAAATTACTTCCAACAGCATTAATCCTACTTCCCAGAGGTTTGTGTTCTTCACTTGCACTAGAGCAAGAAGTTTCAGTAAACAACACTTGTGCATCACCATGATGTGTATCATACTTGTGTTGATTTTCATGCTCTTCAGCCATATTGAAAACTTCATCTATATCTGGTATAGGTTTCATCATAAGAACATTCGACCTGACATTGCTAAAATTCTCATTTAGACCTTTGAGAAACCTAACTACATACTCATTGTTGTAGTTAGCTTGCACAGTTTCTAATCCCTAACAAGTACACACATGAAGTGGCCTAAGAATTAATAACTCATCCCACAATATCTTCAATTGAGTATAAAATTCATCTATGCTCAAACTACCCTGCTTCAGTGCATAAAACTCTTCTAAAGCATCTGATAACCTATAAGCATTGCTCTTTGTATACCTTTTTCCCAAGTTCTTCCAAACATCTGCAGCAGTATTTAACACTTCCACACTTTGTGCAATACTTTTTGATTGATAATCCATGTCAGGACCATTTGATCTGCTTGTTCCCATAACTGGAACAATGGATCAGTATTCTTAGGAATTGAAACTCCAGCAACATCCTCAATAAAACACAGTTTATTTTTTATGATTAAAGATCTCCTCATTTTTCTCTTCCAGCTATGATAGTTAGAACCAGTAAGAGAAGGTTGAACAAGTACTAATGAATAAATTTCACTAGGATGTATGTAAAAAGGATGCGAGGTATGAACCGAAGAGTAATCTTGATTTCCTGTACTCATTTCAATTGAATTTTAGTAAAAATCAGAAAAATTGAAAAAATAGGGTTCGAATAACAGAGATGACGAAGAAAATTCAAATTGATCAACTCAAAAGAAAATTCAACACCTGAATCTTCAAAGAAGACCAAAGAAATAACATCCAAAGAAGATTTGAAGAACAAATCAAAAAAAAATTCTGATTTCAATAATTCTTCAAAAAATTTCTCAAAGAACAGGAAGAACATAAAACAAAGGAAGATGAAAATTCAAACCAATTAAGAACGAAATGATTCGAGATTGTCCTAGCTATGATGATCGCAGCAAGAATCAACTTCATAGCTCTGATACCATGTTGAGATTTAGAGAGGAAATGAAAGAAATGATTTGTGGAAGTTTTCTGGATATTCTCATTAAAGCTAAGAAGAGTTAGTTACAAGCTATATATATATATATATATATACAATGCTATAAATGGAAAATATCTAACTAACCGACTTCCAGTTAGTCTAGAACTAATCAGAAATTATAATTAAGGACACTACTTTAGTGTATTTACATTTTAGTCCTATATGTACAAAATAAAAGACTAGCAGTCCAGTCTTTCTGTTTCTGCACTTGTATCCCAGTAGCTGTGTTCTTGTTTCATTTTCAAAGCATGTTGTGTGCTTCCCTTTACAACTGGATCCATATTATACTTCAAGAATATCAGCCATGGCACTTTATAGCTTTAAAAACAAATCAAATAATTGAAATTGTATCCATATTCATCTATGATTTTGTTTAATTAATTATTTGAATGATTTATGATTTGCTTTCATTTTAATTTTGATAGTGGGTGAAATTTGTAGTCACCATCTTCATGGCATGAGTTGTGAATGAAGATGGAGGAGTTGGATTTAGGAATTTTTGTTAGTTTAAATTAGATATTCTTAGTTATTTTATTTAACAATTGAGTACCCTATTTTCTTTTCTTCTTTTGAGAAATAGATTTCAGACCCTTAAAAAATATCTCACATGCGAGGCAAATGAATGTGTTGACGGATAATAGACAGAAATCTGGACGGAAGTCCTCTAATGGCAGGTCGTAAAATCAATCTAGACCTTAAAAGTTAAAATAAAACTAAAAGGACCTTATCGGCAAACTCAAAATACGAAAAGGACCGAATATGCCATTTGCAATGAGTAGTACACCAAAGTCACTTGAAACATCATAATTAATTGCAGTTTAAGTTTTTCCAATTCCAATTAACATTAATACATGAGTTATAATTTATAATTAAGCCTCTTAGAATTCCCCTGCATTAATGAGAACTCCAAAATTACTTGAAACATCATAATTAATTTTAGTTCAACCTTTTCCAATTCCATTTAACATTAATACATGAGTTGTATCATTAGTTGTATGTTTTTCTAATGTTATAATACTATTTCTTTATATATGAGTTATAATTTATAATTAAGCCTCTTAGAATTCCCCTGCATTAATGAGAACTCCAAAATTACTTGAAACTATCATAATTAATTTTAGTTCAAGCTTTTCCAATTCCATTTAACATTAATACTATTTCTTTATATATATATTAGCTAAAATTTCTTATATCTAAAATTGTCTACTTCATATTTGATCTCAATAGCAATTTGAGACTTTAACTTAAGTTATTAGCTAATGGAGCACGATATATTAGGAACTAATAAATGTTTTTATTGACAAATTTAACTTTTATTAATTGAATTTGAGTCTACAAAACGCCACATGCCGCCTTCACATACTTATGCCCTGACTTTATTAGATATATATGATTTCGTTTATATTTTGGCAACACAACACAGTAGTGGCACATTTTTTTTTTCTTTTGTGAAAAAAAGGCACTAGTACCCTTTCGTTTCGACTTTTTTTTTTCTTCTTTTTCTTACGATGATGTAGTATACGAATTTCGTCCAACTAATTATGAGGAGTACCATTCAAGTATATTCGAATGTAGTCACGCTTTACACACACGTGGGCGAATGTTTAAGAGACGGTTATCCTTTATGAGAACCTCCTTTGGAGGCACGGTAAATAATTCTACTCCGTGTAAACCTCCTTTACAACATGCAACTAAGATCTCCGAAGATAAGGTGAATACTATTAACCCATAAAAACAGATTGTGTTACTGAAAAGCCATGAGGGATGGATATATAGCAACCAAGGTTAATAATTAATCTTCCAAAAGTTTGTTCATTATACTACTACTAGTGAGTAGATGGTCATTAATTATTCTACTGAAAATGTAAGCAAAGCAAGACTACCTACCTGCTAAGTGCTAACTCTCTCATCATCCCTCGTCTACATGCTCTCTTCCTATCAAATACCCCAAAAACACCATTCGTACCCCTCTACCTAAAACTTTGGCATCAACTATGCTCAGCAATAGCTCCACATCTTCATGCACAGTAGCCCAACTATTCTTTCTCCACCTCTTTGACTTCTTCCGCTGTTCTTTCAGTTTCATATACTTCTGCAAGTAATAAGGAGTCCAAAATCAGCAATGCAGTTTCTGGAGTTGCCAAAGAGCTAAAACAGCCAAGAGAATCAGGGAACAGGCAACGTATATTTTCTCATCATAAGCTTTGGAAAAAGAAGCTAAGAGTTTCCCCCACCAGTGACATTTCACGGTGATCTACTGTAAATATCAGGAAATATAGGTAGCAGATGTTGGAAAAGTATAGCAGGGTCAGACAAGATTTCAGCCGCACCTTCTCCAGAGACGATTGAACCTGTTGAAGAGGTGTGGCCAGATGGTTCTGATTACCAAAAATATTTCGCACACTGCCTGATTTTTTCTTGTCCATCTTCAGAAATTGTCGAAACGTTAGGATCGAGCACTCAATTATGTTGATCAGATTTGGAGCAAGAACTATCCAATCTGATTCTTCTTCTGGAGTTTTTTTGTCAGAGCCTACAGTTATAGTATATAAGTTGCTGAGAGAATATATAGTGCTTGCAGAACCCAATGTTTGCTAAAACGCAGAAAAATACATTTAAAGAGAATACAATCATGGACTAGGAACAATTAAGGGATACAACAAAAGGTTTCACGACAGTAGTTAACAAAAAAAATCATCGGATGTTCGTCCAAACTTCTTATAAATATAGTGCCTATACCTTGTATCTTTGGAACATGAAGAAGTTTAGGCAATGAATTCCTCGTTCGAGCATAAACCTCAGGCCTCAGTCCCTGCTCAAAAGGTTCATTTTCAATAAACCTTTGCAACAGAACCTGAATGTCACACCCCGTTTCCGGAATGATGACATGGCAGTGCCCCATTGGAAAATGAAGCACCAAAGCCGCAGTCAGAGATTTACTAAATAAAGGAGTTCATTATTCAAAGCCCATAAATAGTAATAAGAGAATTAGCGGAAGCGTTATTCTAAAAATGAAATTATTTTTAAATTATTACATCTCAAAAGAAACTACAAGTTTCAATATAAATAACTATAAAAGCAATAATCGGTGTGAACTATCCAGTTAGGATCACTCTTCGTAATCAACATCTACAAAACCTGAAAAACAAAACCGGATATCGGACTGAGCTCCGGTGCTCAGCAGGGACCTAAAACAGTAATATAGATAATAAAGACAGAACAGAAACAGAGACAGAAGAAACAGAAACAGATAATGCAGATGCAGATGCCCTTTTCCCAGAATACCCCTATGGAAGTATATGCAAACGACTCAATCCAAGTCTCGCAAGACTCAGAACTCAGTGCATGACAGTGCAGTACAATACATAACAGATCAAAACAGAGGGTTCAGAACAGAACAGAACAGTGGACTGCGCAACTGCGGTTTTCAGAAAAAATGAGTTTTAAACTTGTGAAAAAGTGCACCAAACCTTTACCCAACATCCCAACTCATATGGAACTAAATAGACTCCAAGCAAACAACATCTAATGACCAAACAAGAGCGAACACATAGAATGCAACAATTAAGCAAATAACCACCTTCTTCGTACCTAAACGATTCCATAACCGAGTATACGACAAGCACCACGCGTTTCCCATCCGGTACACCCAATCACATACTCGTCTTAGATACTTAGAACGTAGCTACCTACTATGACAAGACTCCCACCACATGAGCTCACATATCTAATCTCTACTACTCAGCAATAACGGCAGTGGTCCCAGTTATCAACCAAACTAGGACGGTTTCAGTAAACTCGTGGGTTCGGATTCTCCCCCAAACTATGGGACACAGATTTTAAGGTTCAATCCTTACATTGTCTCATCATCCCCAACCAGGGACTCCACAAAACCACCACCGTACCTAATGATTAGCCCCATTAAGTTTGGGCCACGGGGACGTAATGCGAGCGGGAAGACCTCTTGGGGGTCACGAAACGCTTATCGTAAACGTAGGCGGGATCGAACTTGCTGACTAGCGATCATAAATACGAGCTCAATAGGGGGCGACAACTCGGTCGACCAAACCAATTTGGACAAAAACTATGACGCCAATTAAACGACTCCAAACACGACCAAAATGCAATTAACAAAGAGGAAATTACAAAAGCAGTATGTAACCGTACACATACGGTTTATGTGAGTATAGCATTCAATGAAAGCAATAGGAAAACAATTCACACGACATGCTCAATTTACCCAATTCAAGACATAAATCAATTCAACATACAGTAATATCAAAGAATAAATTTTCTCCAACAGTTTATGCAATTAATTATGTTCAATTACTTCTTAAAACATAACGTAACAATACCCAACAGGTAAAAGTAATCCGTAACAGAATTTAACTAGAGGAAAGCGGGGGTCCCTACACTGCTGCGGATGCGATAAACACGAAATTTCGTAAAGCAATCTGCTGGCAGCCTCACTCGCGGTGCGATAACTTTCTCTTTGGAAACTCCAAATTGCGTTCGTCTGCGCTCACTCAAAGCTCTTTCAATTATCTTCGAATTGATATGTCGTGGGTAAAAACGGAGGTCGATAGCCCTCTCAAACATCCTGTCGAAGTTCTGGATAGACTATATTTAATCGCACAAAAATGCTGTTTCCGCCTCCATTTCGTGCAGCGATTCTCTACTGAACCGATGCAGAAAGAAATTCTGAAAATCAGCCCTCGTTCTTGATGCGATATCTTCCAACTCCGAAATCGAAAAGTGAATCCGATTTCACGCCCTTGTAGCCTGTTTCGTCGTGATCAATATCCATATAAGGGTTGTCGAAATCCGATAAGGGTTGCCCACTAAAAAAATCCTCTCAAAGTTGCTAGAAAAATCAAGCTTTCAAAATCACTTCCTTTTTCTTCCCTGTTTGCTCACGGCTACAACGTTTCATTTCTTCTTTTGCCTTGTGCTGGCACGTTTCCCGAGAAGAGAAAGCCTTTGCATTTTTATTTTATTTACAACCCCATAATCCCCCCACGGAATCCCACATATACATATATTGTTTTCTTAAAAAAAACTGATGATGCTTCAATGCTTTCCTTCAACCCCAAAACAATAACTCACGCCTTTCCGTTTTCTTCTTTTTTTTTATTCCATTCACATGCGTCCTTAAATTGCAATACGTGTGCAAAACGCTCCTCAAAAAAATATACAAACATAACACGCAACATGTTAAATTAAAATAGACATTTAGTCAAATAGTCACACGAAATATATTACGCTTACATCGTTAATCGCGAATAATTAATTCACACGTCAAAAATCACGTACGCAAAAATTACGGGTTTCACACTGAAACTCCTGAAACTGTTGGGCACCGTGATTGTAAGACGTGAGATTTTCAGGCTGGCGGGAGATTTTCTGGCTGAGTTGAGTATATTGGCAATGAAGAGTCTCCCATGTCAAGCACAGCTGAGCTACGTATGCTGTTTCAAGATCTTGATATGGGTCACTTCCTGGCTGCTGCAACTGCTCCATTTCATCTTCAGGTTCCTTAATTCTTTTCAATGATAGGCATCTAAAGGGAGACGTAAGCTTTTTTGATGGAGATCTTGGTGAAGGAGTTGAAAGAACATGAGAACCTCCTGCAAGATATTGAGTCATATATATTTTATACTCCCTCCATTCCTTATTAATTGTCGTTTAGGAGAAATCTAGGAGTCCAAATTAATTGTCGTTTAAGGTTCTTTTGTTAGGTGTCAACAATTCATTTCAATTTTACCCTCAACATTTTCCTTTCTTTATAATATAGAAGTGAGAGAGAAAGAGAGGGAGGATGGGGTAGTATTGGAAGTTTAGGTGGAATGGACAACTTCCTTAATTTTCTCAAATTGTCTAAAGAGCCTTATATTTAGGAATGGAGGGAGTAATAAACATCTGAAATTTAAGCTTATGGAAGAATAGACACTTTATAAGCTTTAGGATT
Organism: Vinca minor; assembly: GCA_026122235.1. Lineage (NCBI taxonomy): Eukaryota > Viridiplantae > Streptophyta > Magnoliopsida > Gentianales > Apocynaceae > Vinca > Vinca minor. Next base: position 6,953,590 of record JAOCZM010000290.1, on the reverse strand, counting down.
CAAAGTTCAGGGATATGCAAAGTAGTTTGAAATAAAATTTAAGCTGCATTTGACAATGCAAAAACATGTGAGGAACGCGATAGCAGAAATAGGGCAAAACTAAATTACCAGACCAAACTTGCACCAACTACCTGTAAGGAGAGAAGACATTAGTGGCATGTCGCTGCAACAATTTGTCAATAATTTTAATTTGAATTTGATGTTAACATTAGGCATGTCGATCATTGGCAAATAAACCACTACAGGTGATTTTACCGGAAACGGTAGGCATGACAGGTAATATGCATTAATAGACCGAAACAGAGAATTCACATGCAGAAATAAAAAAGAAATTGTTTTTTTCATTAAGAAGTTTTACAAACAAAGATCAAACTAATCGTGATTCCCAATTTGCACAAATATTTAGGTGGGGAATCCATTTAATAAACGTTGAGGAATAACTTTCAATGAAACACATCAGAATCTTCTAATGATTAGGCAAGTCCCATAAGGCATGAAATCCACACAACTAAAAGCAGCAGCCTTGAACATCAATTTAACCTTTTCCCCATCTAGAAACATAGCTCGGATAGAGAACCACAGAAAATGCAAAAAAAAAAATTTAAAAAATGAAAACCTAACAGTGAAATCCCAAAGTTATATCTGTTAGAGAATGTATATGTGATTCTAAAAAAATAATGGATGCGTTGGCAAACATAACCATAAATTAAATTAACGAGAAATAAAATCTGAAAATAGATGAGCAATAGAGTGATTAGATTCTCACCGTGATTTGCAGCAGTTTCTTGCAGTGCCAAACGGTCGAAGAAGAGCATAAGCTCGCAGTAACGATCATAGAATGCATCGAATCCAGACCATAATTGGTGGGGGGCATCAGCAGCCTCTACATCCCTCCACTCACTAGAGCTAGTCTCATCATCATCAGCTTCGGGAGAGGAGTCTTCTTCGGGTATTAAGGCCAGTAGTTTCAATCTCCTCTTGACCTCATTAGTGATGAAATCGTCATCGTCTTCCTCAGCTTCTACATCAACAACCACGGATTTACCCAATCCGGAAGCATTGCTATCATCAAACCTTGTTAAATTCAACACCTAGATCCTCTGCATCACCACCTAGAGTTTGTTTTCTGCCTCTAATAAACTTTTTAAGTTTAAAGAAGTCCATGCCTTGTCAATTTTTGTTGTAAAAGCAAGCTAAATTCAACACTCCAACCTTCTATTCACCTGATCATCCCCCCTAAAAAAAAATACAAAGTTTTGAAGAAAACTATTTAAAGAAAGAGGAAAGAGAGATTATAAAAACAAAGGACATTGCATAAAAGAGATGCAGCAGAAATGTTAAAATATACACTAGAAAGAAAGGGTAATAAGTCGGAGAAATCATAGAAACCCTAGAAATGAGGAGTCCGGAGAGAAGATTAAAACAATAAATTTGGGGAAATTAAAGGGGGCAGCATTGCATTAATGTACTTGGTTCTCAAAGAAGAAGAATACCAAAATCTTCTCTTTGAATCTCTTTTCCGATTCTTCTCTGTAGTGAGTGAGTGAGCTAAAGCAGGCCTCCGAATCAAAGGTGTCCTAACCCAATGGGCAGGCGCATATCCATAATCTTGAATTTGTGAATTCGATATTTTGCGTGCGACAAGTTTTAATCTCTTTTTTTTAGAATTTTTTTCTCCTCGTTTAAGACAGTTTTCTCTTTCTTATATTGGCAGCCGCCCATTCGGACTTCAAAAAAAAAAAAAAAAAACAGGCCTCCGAAGCCGCCAAACCACCAACAAAAAACCTCTTCTTTTCTTTTTCATTTGCTTCCTCTCTCCCGTGCTAATGATGGTATTGCCCTCCCCACCCTCTTCTCTCCAATGTTTTTTTTTGGGTATTGGACATGTACAAGTCTACTTCTCAAATACTTTACAATAGGGTTAATTCTGATATGTACTATGTGGTTCATTGGAGCATACTCCATATCACAATTCTCCTTACAATAGCTCTACTTGTATAGTGCCTTAAGTTCATAAATCAAAGTGGGCATTAAACCACATGGATATAATTCTATCGTTTTAACTATGATAGAATATGTTGTCTTAATTAGGGAGTGACTATATCACATAGTAATATTACCCATATTAATATTGGACATCCACTTTAATATTCTCATAACGCTCCCCCTCGAATGTCTATGACATAAAGAATGTCTCATTATAGCCTTATTAGTTAAAAAAAGTCTCGCTGAAAAACTCTAGTAAGGGAAAAGAATACAATGTTCTTTATGTCAAATATGACTCCCCTGATGAGATAATCCCTTGATATTTATATATCGACGCATACCTATTTTGTTCATCAATTTTTCAAATCTAGTTGTCGTTAAAGTCTTAGTGAATAAAATCGTCAGATTGACACATTACCGAATTTATTGCACAACATAAATATCACCTCTCTTATGGAGTTCATGAATAAAGATAATTTTGGGTGATAAATGCGTCGTCATAACGCCTTTAAAATATCCCAAAATTTCATTATTATCCAACAACATAATTGTAAATTCCTCCTTAGATAACTATTTCACATAGTAGTGTGTTTTTTCACACATACTCTCAATTAATCACATGCCAGTATATGCCAGTATTCCGTGGATTAAGTAAGTAACTAGCATCTTGTATATTCACTTCAATTGGAGTTGAAATTTTCTCATTTATCCGAGATTATCAGAAGGAAATGAGATATCGAAAGACAACTCTAGATTTTTCAAGTCATTCGGTTATATAAGAGTTTTTGCACCAATTGTACGATGGATATATAAGGTCTTCAAGACCAAAAGATCTTTCGATATTTATTTCTGGTAGATATAAACAATCTTCATCAATTCTGATATTCAAATGACCATTGAAGTATATAATGATGTACTATGCCGATGTAAAACATCTTATAGATGTATATTTAAGAGAAACATAGATTATTTCTAAAATTCTATAATCACATTTATTGCCTTCATTGGTAACATACTTCTATAGACTCCTCAAGAAGAACATCTTGATCATTTGAATATCATCATCAGGTTTGGGGAAGGTCCCGATGTACGCAACCTTACCTTTATTTTTTTTTATAAATAGACTATTTTCGGGGTCTACTGGATAGCAAGCAAACACTTGATCATCACGCTAAGCACGACCTTCGAAATTATTATAAAATATGGGAACAAAAATTAATTTAGCTATACTATTCCCCATCAAGTTTTTGATTTGACTAACAATGTGATGTCAGGAGAAAATTCCTTTTATATTTGATGGACATGTTTAATCAAAGTTTGACAATCACTCTCGATGATGAAAGACTGGTATCCTTGAGGTAGAGCAAAAAGAAGTCATTCTTTCAGAAGTGTCTTTGCTTCAACGTATTCAGGCTCCTTCAAGTTTACTTTGTATTGTTCAATTTGGTAAATATTTTTGGGTGAATTCCAATTCCATCCTCAGAAAAGAGGCGTTGTGTCAAATTAATCCCCAAAAATGATACAGTGTCTAAAAACTCATTCGAAAAGGGGCTGCTGTCTCAAAAGGTCCTGAGTCAACAATCCGTCAACAAACTAACAGTTTGGGGTCTAACAACGGAATTTTGGAAATTTTGGGGCCATATTGCAAAATCTGACATTGATTAAGGTAAATCTATAAATTTCTCTTAAAAATCTCCAAAAAATAGGCGGTTGTTGCTGATGTCTTTACTTCATTCTACTCTATGAAATAAAATAAAATGCACTATTCTTTGATCAACATGTTGTTGATGTCTTACTCCACACAAAAATGAATAAAATGTTGATAAATGTACTTAATTTACATTTGCTAAAATGTGGAATTCAATCAAAATGCAGTTACTTTTACCCTGTTGACCTAATTCTATAGGCATAATGTTCCACCAACCATTTTCCTGTTGCAATTATGTGGAATAAGAAACTTTATCTAATAACTATGCTCATTATTCCTCTTAGATGCATATAGGTAGAATGGACAACCTTCACCACATTTTGCAGCAACTTTTACCAAATCATTCTTGGTGAACTTTATCTCCCTGCCCTCAATTTGTGCTGCATTAGCAAGAGTTTTCTTCAATATTGTAGTGCTCTCAAAAAACATACTTAACTTGAATTTTGGATTCTTCAGGTCTAACTTAGCATTGAACACTTTATATTTAGGAGGAGCAAACAACTTTCTTTTGCATTTATCATAATATTTCTTGCATCATCACCTTCTCCATCCTCACTGTCGTTTACAATACCACCAGGATCACCATCTACATCATCATTAAGTAGGTTACCACAGTATTTTCATCAGATTCTGCCACCCTTTTGTCGGTTACATTTCTAGTTTCCATTCTACTACTGCCTTGCTGTGAAGTTCTTGTAGCATTATCATAAACAACTCTACGAAACGGAATAATCATAATAGAACTCTAATAGTACATCTTAAAACAACTGAAACAATGAATCCATAGGTAACCTCACCAAACTACACTTCATGCAATTGTACAACACACAATATACACAAAAAATATTCTTCCTCAAAAAAATATACACATAAACTATACACACAATATTTCATCAGTATAAGAATTATGTATAAGAATTATGCATAGTCAGGCAAAGATGTCTGATATAATATGACAAAAAATATCACCTTTGTTCATAAATATATCGTTTACACCCACTACAATTCACTTACAATTTGACAAATAAACATGGTTTTATGGAGAAGAGGACGAATCTTGAAGCCAAATAAAAAAAAAAGGTAGTGATTATTGGATAAAAAATTTGGGATTAAATTTGAATCAAGAAGGCATAATGTCATATCAAATTCGAACCATCATTTTCATTTTATACTCTTTGATCCTAATTTTTTGATCCAACAATCATTATTGATAAAAAAATTTACTCACCATCTTTTGAATCAATCTTCTTTCCCTGGGTTGATAGTTCCCTCACGCGCCATCCCATTTCTTGGAGTCAATTTAATCATGCTTAAATCTCTCACTTTTTTAGACAGAATATGCTCTCTCAACTTGTTTATTAGTTTTCTTCTATTAAATAGAAAATACCTAATAACCTAGGAAAAATAGAGGGAATTTTGCCACCTATTTTTGGATATTTGGAATAGAAATTTATAGATTTACCTTAATTAATGTCAGATTTTGCAACATGGCCCCAAAATTTCCAAAATTCCACCGTTAGTCCCAAATTATTAGTTTGTTGACAGATTGTTGAGTCAAGACCTTTTTGAGATAGCAGCCCCTTTTCAAAGGAGTTTTTGGACGCTATCTCATTTTTGGGGATGAATTTGACACAACGCCTCTTTTCTGAGGATGGAATTGGAATTCACTCTATATTTTTAGAGTTTGTAAAATATCAGACAACTGATTTGCAATTTTTTGCAAATATGTAAAATTTCTAACTTCTAGTTTATAAATGCATGTGTAGATAAATATGATATTATTCCCCCAATTGTTATGAAAATATTAAGGTTGGAGTCTTTATTCCATAACCCCTTCAACATTATGGATACCTTAACTCTCCATTGAAAGAGGAGTTACTAGAAATCCATAACCTACACATTCAAGCTCCATTATCTACCCTTTATGAAAGGTTTCATAACCTACATTTTCTAACCCTATAAATAGAGGGCTTATTTTGATGTAAAAGAGGAGATTTATGAAATAATATAGAAACACTTATACCACCTCTTGTCTTTTGTTCATTCTCTTTATATTATGTTTTAGTTTTGTGGTGAAATTCATTCTAGAATTTCATCCATTTTATAACACGTTATCAGCATGAGCCTCTACCATTAGCTGATTAGATTTGTGAGACTTTTTATCTCCTTAGTAGATATTCAGTCCGAATCATTATGTTCATATATGTATTTGAGTTTTGTATATGATTTTCTACATCTTGAATACAACGGACCTATTATTGACGTTGAAGACTTAAGGGAAGAGGTTAAGGTAAGTTGTTTATATTCTAAAGGTTAATTTAATGGCTAATCTTGCTAAAGTTGAATTTACAATTCTTGAGATCAACGAGATAAATTACCTATCATGGATATTATATGATGAAATCCATTTGGAGAAAATGGGTCTTGAAGATACCATTGGAAAGCATCAAAGCCACTTGATTGCTGACAAGTCTTGAGAAAATATACAACAACCATAAGTTGGTTGTGATGCAAAATGCTAGTTGTAAACAAATATCATTGTAGCTCATAATTTTGAATATATCAAGATTTATCATGTATATAATTTCTTCATGTTGGAGAAAATATGACTTGTAACTCTTTTCTGATACCTCAAATATGCTCCAGAAGTAGCAATATTGAGAGTAAATATTTTAGAAAAAATGAAAGTATTATGAGTATATCTTTTTGAGATTAATTGAGAAAATGAGATATCAATGATATATTGTAAGCTTCGACCATCTTATTTTATGTCATTCCCTAAAGTGAATGAATTAGAATATATGATTCATTTATGAAATAGTTTTGATTCATGTCATGATTTTAGTAGACCATTTTAAACATGACTCATTGAGTTCAATAAAAAAAATAATTTTTCACCCGAAGTGAGAAAATAATTAGAGATGGAAGAGAGTATATGATTCCAACACTTAATGAAAAAAAATTATTGATAAGATATGCAAAAGTTTTGTCACGTACCTGTAGTATGTTGGACATCTTTTGAATCCCTACTAAGCATCAATTTGAGAACGAAAAAGATGTTATTTTACTTCTCTAAAATAATGATGCTACTATGTGTCAATATAGTCAAAGAGAATAACCTGATATTTTATTTGTATTAGATTTTGTCAATTACATATTACATATTTAATTTCACATATTATAATGTTATTTGGTTTGTTTTACATTCAAGAATAATAAATATATAATATGTACATATTCAGGATAAATGTCAAATACCAAGTTCTAGAAGAACTACTTGATTAAACAGCTCCAGAAGAGTTATTTGTTTAAAGGCTCTAGAAGAGCTAATTGAACTAAAGGGTTACATATCAACATGTAAATACACGACTCTACATAACTCTTAGAAAATTATTTTGATATTTTTCATAGTGAAGATTATTTGGAGACATTGGATTGAGTAAAGTTTTAAATCTTTGTGTATTACTAATATTATTTAAGATTATTTGGAGACATTGGATTGAATAAGTTTTAAATCTTTGTGTATTACTAATATTATTTAAGAGAATAAATTTATATTAGAGAAATCGTCATTTCTCTTTATTGGCTTATATTGCCACAAAATTTATTTAGTTAAGATATTTTATTAAGTAAACATGAAGTTTACCGATTCAGTTGTTGGCATGACCGGTTAGACCATCCCGGGTCACAAAAATACGAAATATAATTAAAAAGTCATGGAATATGAAGGAACCAAAAGTTTCCTTATCCGATGAATTCTTTTGTGCTACTTATTTCAAGGAAAATTGATACAAGGATATAACCAGTACAACTCGGGGTTGAATATGTTCATAGAATTGAATAAATAGTCGATCGACTCGCAACCTGAAGTTTGTGGTATATTGATAATGAGCTCAAATTTTATATTCAACAAATGACATAATTTGTCTCGACTATACTGGTGTCTTCATATGAAAATTTGGTAGAATATTTTTATATACTAAATGGTCTTGTAGAACCATAAGTGCCTTGGAACTTGTTGATACGAATTATTTTGTAGCATTAGCTCGTATTTTTCCAACAAGAATACTGTGAATTCTCCTCTATTAAATTAGTTTATGGTCAGGAACTAAAAATTTTCCTCTCCCATCTAAGAGTTAAATGTGCGCTACAAAGTAGTAGTCACCACCAGTAAAGTATTAATATGGGACCTTAAAGATGTTAAGAATATATCTTGGGTATGAAATATTAAGAGGAGAGATTTAATGTATAACCGGATAAAAATATGAGTTTGTGTCTCATCTTGATCCTCAAATAATTTGAACCTGAAGTTCAAAGGATAAGCCAGACATATTTACCAACCAAAATCCGGCTAAGAAGGCTCCTATTTGACGTCCTTGAAGGCGATCTACCACAGCTGATAAGTATGAGACACAATTGAAGTGTGGTAGACTAGACGGTTCCAAATATTTAAAAAAAAAAAAAAATCCTCGCATATAAAAAAGAGTAAAGGTTTAGATGGTTGTATATGGTAGACATATATATGTTAAAGTCGAGGATTCCCTAGACATGATCAATGTAATATCTCCAGAAGAGATTCAGGTACCTGAGAGTTGAGATAATGAGATCTCTACATAATGTCATGATTGGGAACTATGGAACTGTGAAAGTTTAAGATATGATAAGTATTAATGCGCATAAAATGTGAATCTAAAATGAGGATCTAGATTCAAAGTCTGCAGAAATAAAATTTTGAGATTCGAGAAAATTAGACAAAATAGATTATATATGAGTTCGCATGAGAAATATGAAAAGTCCGGACAATTAACAAGTACACCATAAGTGTATGATATTCTCAATATGGATGATACACTTGAAGTGTATGGATAGCGGGACAACAATGCGAGCTATAAAAAATGTAAACATCACTAATAGTGGCAAAAATGTTCTTCTTAAAAGTCTGGCAATGGTTAGAAAGAAAGAAATTTTCAGGCGGTGGATGCAAGTATGTTTGTGTTTTAATAGCATAAAGAATACTTAGCACATATATGAAGTATTTGAATGATTTGATATGCCTGAAGCATATCCGTAAATTGTTCCTGAAGAACGTAACATTATTTCCTTAGTGAAAATCTATATAAAAAAAATATATGATAGTGGCAATGTCCATGTATAAGGAAATTTGGATCGGATTTAGTTACTTGCCACATACAATTCGTTGTCTATTGACGAAAGATGCCTAAATGTCTAATTTGCTAATGAACATTATTAGTTAGTCATCTCCATATGAGGGAGAGAAAATCGGCAACGTAAAGGACTTTATTTAGGAACATCATTATCTTAATCTACACATTAGGCATTAATGAACCATAAGTTCATAACTTATTCATTTACAAAGGATTGCAAATGCATAGCCTAATGCATTTATAGACTCTATAAGTAGATGTCTCCATATGTGTAAAGTAGGATAACGTATGAGTTATGTAGCTAAGGAGTATGCCTGAAGCGTGATTGATATCTTAAGTCTTATCATATAAGATCCTAGAAAGAAATAACTATAGATTTTTCAAGATGTTCCTCCTAAATATGTTATAGTAGCAAGTGATTGCTGAAGGAAAAATTATGATCTCGGGTTTTAGAAATTCATGATTTTTCTTGATTTTTCAATCAGACATCCAGAAGATGATATATATGGACAAAGAACATCCTTTAAGTATCCTAGTATTTGTCTAATCGTTAGATATTACTAAATATCACTCGCTATCGCTAAAGGAAGAATGAAAATTTGCTTGGTCCTGAAATGCCATATTTAGTGCTATTGGAGCACTAATGTATCTTGAAAGTACTATTTGTCCTGATATTTCATTTGTAATGAAATTCTTTGCAAGTGGATGACGCTTATGGATGAGATTCGATGATTCATCAGAGGTAGAAATCTCTATGATATTGTATGAGGATAATGCAGCTTGTATAACTCAATTGAGTGAAGGATATATCAAGGGAGATAGAACAAAACACATTTCACCTAAATTCTTCTTTACTCACGAACTTCAAAAGAAAGGTGAAATTGAAGTGCGACAAATTCATTCATGTAAAAATCTAGCAGATTTGTTTACTAAGACATTACCGACTTCAACTTTTAAGAAGTTGATTCATAAGATTGGAATGCGTCGGTACAGAGATCTTAATGGATCTAGTCAACAGGGGGAGTAAAATATAAAGAATGATGTACTCTTTTTCCTTCACTAGAGAAGTTTTTTTTCCCACTGGGTTTTTTACCCTAGTAAGGTTTTAACGAGACATATTCTACTAAGGACTCCAAAGGGGGAGTGTTATGAAAATATTAAGGTTGGAGTCTTTATTCCATAACCCCTTCAACATTATGGATACCTTAACTCTCCATTGAAAGAGGAGTTACTAGAAATCCATAACCTACACATTCAAGCTCCATTATCTACCCTTTATGAAAGGTTTCATAACCTACATTTTCTAACCCTATAAATAGAGGGCTTATTTTGATGTAAAAGAGAAAATTTATGAAATAATATAGAAATACTTATACCACCTCTTGTCTTTTGTTCATTCTCTTTATATTATGTTTTAGTTTTGTGGTGAAATTCATTCTAGAATTTCATCCATTTTATAACACCAATACCATTTTCATATTTTTGGTTGATCACTATAATACGGGAACACTTTAAGGACTATCATCACGCTTAAAAACATTCTTCACAAATGATGTCTCACAATGAAGCAAAAATCATGTTCTCCACCAGATCAACTAACTTTTAGGTTTCATTTTTAGAATTAAAAAATCAAAAAGAACAAGGGGAGGACGACAGGAATGAGTATCGAATTTGAATGTATATTCTAGAGTCTATTTACAATGTATATTCACTATACAATAAAATTATTAAATTATTAAAAAATAAATTCAAATTCGGTGACCGAATTCAATAATAGCTTATCAATTACGTCACATTTTCGACCAAATCGAATTCGAATGTATCCAAAGTATCGAATTCACACTGAATTGTCGAATTGAATTTGAATTTAGTTGGTAATTCGATAAAAATGAGATTTGCTCACCCCTAACGACTACGTTGGTTGTGACAGAGGTGTATTGCTGTGAAGTGAGCAACGGCGTTGGGTGGCGGGTGGGAGTGGTTGTGGTGGTGGACTGAAAAGGTATGTGTTGGAGGGAGAGAAGATTAAAAAAATAGTTCGAAAAGGAATTCAAAGTTTTTCTATTCAATAAGCTTTTGTAAAAGACAGTTGTACCCTTATGATATGTGGGTTCGTGTATTTTGCCTCCAAACCATTACAATTTTCGTTCACATAATTTGTCCCTTAATTAACAGTGTTATATTTGTCTCTAAAATTGATATTACCCTAAACTTAATGGTATTAAAATGAAATTAAACCTTCTATTTATATTTACTATTATATTTATTTTTTAATATAAGACTTTTTGAACATATAATAAAAAATTTAAAAAATAATATTAATATTTTAAATAACAAAATACATTTTTTTAAACACCACGGCAACCGATTATTAATTATGGAGGTGGTGGGTTCGTGTAGAGCAGTAAACAATAATAGTTTTACTACTAGTACTGAACAGAAATTATCAATAATATAAATTGGAAAAAAACAAAAGGGAAAAAAACGAAAACAGTGACGGTCACGGACTCTAATATCTCTCCTATCTTCTTCTCCAATCGAAGCTCTTTCATCTGATCGGGGAATCACCATAAATCAACCGCTCATCCCTTCATTGGTCGGATCTGGTTGGCTGAGTGAAGATGCCGGCGTTACACGGAGGACCTATGACCACCTTCGAAGATGCTGAGAAGGAGAGCGAGTACGGCTACGTCCGCAAGGTTCCTTCTCTGCAATCTTCTTTTTTAGATTCTATTATCTCCATTTTAGGATCTAATCTTCGTTAAGTAAATCGCTATCTCGCTTCTATTAATTAATTAAGCTCCTCACTGCATCCCATCTATGCTTCAACTGCTAATTCCCTTTCAATTTTAATATTTGCTTTTTAGAATCCGATCAGTTCTCTTCAATCACTTCACCAGTCCCATTTCTTTTTTTTTTGTGAATCAAGTTACTGTAGCACTATGAAATTTATTGTTTTAAGATTTTTGTCGCCTTTCACTTATCACAGGGACGAAGACAGAGGGGGCGGGGTGGCAGTCGCCCCCAAGATTTCTAAAAATACTACTGAATATAGTAAATTTTATATGTAGTTCAGAATATTTTATCAAATTCGCCCCCACCCCCAAACATTTTTTTTTGTAGTTTTTATATGTAGTTCGGCGTACTGTTGCAGTTATCGCCCCCAACGCCAAATTCTTGGCTTCGTCCCTGACTTATCATATCATATGTTGTCTGTCAACAGGTGTCTGGACCCGTGGTTGTTGCAGATGGCATGGCAGGGGCTGCTATGTATGAGTTGGTTCGTGTTGGTCATGACAACCTAATTGGGGAAATTATTCGTCTCGAAGGAGATTCTGCTACTATTCAAGGTACCTTACTTATTCCCATCTTCCTTAAATCTCTGCCTACTGCTATAGGCCCCGTATTACTTTCGAAATTTAAGGTATTGATGATTAATTATACTTTTACCTCTGCTGCAGTTTATGAGGAGACAGCAGGACTAATGGTTAACGATCCTGTTCTGCGGACCCACAAGGTCATAACTCTGGATTTTTTTGTTTTTGTTTTTCTTATTATTAATTTTCATACAATTTGGTTTTTGCTGAGGTTACCTGTTAATTGAGAAGTAGTTACTGGCAAATCTAATTTATTTTTTCCCATCCCCATTACAGCCCCTGTCTGTTGAATTAGGTCCTGGAATATTGGGAAATATCTTTGACGGTATTCAGGTTTGTAACTATTTCTTCGGACATATTGTTCTTGGTTGTCTTAAATTTAGAGCCCATGTCATGCTCTGCTATATTAGCATTTCCAGAAACCATTTTTTGATTGTGGAACTCTTTGGTCCTTCTGTTAAATTATTCCGTTCAGAGGCCTTTAAAGACTATAGCAATAAGATCTGGGGATGTCTATATTCCACGTGGTGTCTCTGTTCCCGCTCTTGACAAGGACACCCTCTGGGAATTTCAGCCCAAGAAAATAGGTATTTCTTAACATATAAAATTCAGGTCCTGTTTTAATTAATTTACTTCTAGTACCATGGTTGTGGCAATTCTTGTCAAATGTATTATTATTGCTTATTCATATCTTTCTTATGGCAGGTGAGGGCGATCTTTTAACTGGAGGAGACTTGTATGCTGTAAGTTTGACTACTATTAGTTTATACCATTTCAGAGTTTTTTCTTTCCAATATTCAAATGAACAATGCATCAAGCCTTTTTATTTTCCATGAATTTAACATATACTTTTTCATGTTGAATTCTCTGTGCAGTCTGTCTTTGAGAACACTTTGATGCAGCACCATGTTGCACTTCCTCCTGATGCCATGGGGAAGATAACTTATATTGCTCCTGTTGGTCAGTATTCATTAAAGGTTTGTACCTGGAACTCCATTCCCTTGATAATGCAACTCCTCATGAATTTGAGTAGTTTGTCGTTGCTCTCTGTACATGAACTGTTATTTCTCATTGTCTAGAAGGAGATATATGGAAAGGTAAGATCAGTAGTTCCTTAAGTGAGGCTCAGCATATTGCTGGCAGTATTAGGATGAATGCCATTGATTGGGTGCATTTTTTAAAATCTTCTACTGAACAGCGTCCACATTGGTAGGCGCACATAAGATATGATCAAGCAATATGCTTAGCAAATTGAAGTCGTAAATTCATTACCACACACTGTTTGTCAAATTAGTGTACCCATACTCTCTTCTTCAGTGAAGCAGTTCACTAAGTATTAGAGTTCTTTCCCTCGCTTCTGAAGACTCTTCTGTCAAATAGCTCTTCTGTTTCTTTTTCCTAAAAGATCATTAAGAAGCTGCATCTATCCTAGTTTTTCTAGTGTGCATGTATCAGGTTACCCGTACCTTTACTACTTTAAATGTCTATTGCGGTGTGACATAAGATAAATGTCTGGCTATTTTCTCCTTGTGAAACTTATCTCGTTGAATTTCCCATCTCTGTCCAGGATACTGTTCTCGAGCTTGAGTTTCAAGGTGTCAAAAAGCAATTCACTATGCTTCAGGTGATTAGTTCATAATTTAGTTAATTCTTGAGGTTCAATTATACACTACTCTCCTTACACTCGTGTACTTGAATTGCTGCAGACATGGCCTGTACGAACTCCAAGACCTGTTGCTTCAAAGCTTGCTGCTGATACTCCACTTCTTACTGGACAGGTTAACAATATACAAAGCCTAGATTATGCAGCTGTGCTTATGATCTCTCACCCACCCCCTCTTTCCTCTTTTTTATTTTCATGATAGTCATCAACTGAACTCTTTTTTTTATGCCTTTGTTTTATATCAGCGTGTTCTTGATGCCCTATTCCCCTCAGTTCTTGGTGGTACTTGTGCCATTCCTGGGGCATTTGGCTGCGGAAAAACAGTCATTAGTCAGGCCCTTTCCAAGGTGAAGTTCATGAAATGTATTTGGATTTCACATTTATAATCCAGTAATACTTTATTGTCCAGGTTTTTTCTAATTTGTGATGATGCATTTATGCAGTATTCTAACTCTGACACTGTCGTTTACGTTGGTTGTGGAGAAAGAGGAAATGAAATGGCAGAGGTATGTGTTTTTGCCTTTTCTTCTTTGGTTAGGTTTTGTCATTTACTTGGTGGGGCTTTTTATGGAAAAGAATCTGAATTCAGGTGCTTATGGATTTCCCTCAACTGACAATGACATTGCCTGATGGTCGTGAGGAGTCTGTGATGAAACGTACTACACTTGTTGCCAACACTTCTAACATGCCTGTGGCTGCTCGTGAAGCTTCAATTTATACAGGTTACATTTCCCCCCATAACTTCTAACATGGCCATCTTTGAAAGTCTCTCCCCTCACCCTCACTACTATTTTAACCCAATGAGAGTATCATTCTTGTTAAACACCAATTTTCACTTGAAACCAAAGCTGCAGTTCATGCATTCTAACTTGAGATACTCCAATGACGTGTTTCCCACGTATCACCCAGTACAGTTACTATTTGCATAGATGTGTTTCCTTTCGATATTCAGTTTGTCAGCCTTTGTAAGTCTGATTTGCAGGGATTACTATTGCCGAGTACTTCAGAGATATGGGATACAATGTCAGTATGATGGCAGATTCAACTTCACGCTGGGCAGAAGCATTGCGTGAAATTTCAGGGCGTCTGGTAAACTTTCCACCTCTTCTATAGCAACCGTTATAAAAAAATTTCCCAAAAAATAATTCTTCTATATAGATATATACACACACAATTTTGGCCATTATGTTTCTCTCTTTTGTAAAATCATCTGTTCTTTATTCTATCATGGATGTTAGAAAAGTCTAGTTGTCATCCATTATTTCGACTACTCCATGAATTTCTAGGATTAGTTCTGCGTTTGTTTTTCTATCTAATTGCCAATGTAACTTTACTGTTTATTTAGACAACAGATTATCTCTTCAATATGTATCTAAGAGGGTTCACTGCTGAGTCTATTCCCTGCCCCTTTTCTTGGTACTATCAATGAGAGGAAAAGTTTTCAGAGTAATTGTTTGTTTATGAGCTGATTTGTTGCCAGAGGAATTTATATCTGAAAACTAGCTCTTCTGAAGCAAAGTATGTTGACAATTTACGTTTTTGCTTGTTTTTAGGCTGAAATGCCTGCAGATAGTGGATACCCTGCTTATCTAGCTGCTCGTTTGGCATCTTTCTATGAGCGTGCTGGTAAAGTTAAGTGCCTTGGTGGTCCAGAAAGAACTGGAAGTGTAACAATTGTGGGTGCTGTGTCTCCTCCTGGAGGGGATTTCTCTGATCCTGTTACCTCAGCAACACTCAGTATTGTACAGGTAAACCTAGAGGCTATTTTATCTATTTTCACCATGTTCTCTCTTTGTACTAATTTCTTTCTATTTTTTAGGTTTTCTGGGGCCTGGACAAGAAATTGGCACAGAGGAAGCATTTCCCTTCTGTAAACTGGCTTATATCCTACTCAAAGTACTCAGGGGTACGTTCTTGTATATGTTTTTTTTTATATTTTTGTTAATATTTTTCATTCCATACCTTCTCACCTGGTTCTAATTGGTATATTGGTGCTGCGCATTCTTGTTGAATTCTCATTTTTCCAGGCACTAGAATCCTTCTACGAGAAGTTTGATCCAGATTTCATTGACATCAGGACAAAAGCTCGTGAAGTGCTGCAAAGAGAGGATGATCTGAATGAAATTGTGCAGGTGCGTGATTTCTGTTTGTCTGATTTTCACTTGGATACAAAATTAAGGAGCATAGGTTTTCATTGTGTTTGAAAGAAGTTTGATCTGGGGTTCTTTGCTTTGATTTCAATTTTAACTCAGATACTTATCAAAACTGATAAGCTCGTGTTTGTTGTACGATGATTTATGTGCGAGTTCTTCTATCTTTACTTTATCTGATTCGCGATTTATGTGCGAGTTCTTCTATCTTTACATTATCTGATCTGATGTGCTGGAAAGAAGTTTGATCTTTAACTATGACTTCACTCTCTCAATATATATTATAATTTATATGTATGGATGTCATATCATGCTTATCGTCTGGTTTTCTTTGGGTTTTTTATGAGCCTGGCTGTGATACTGCATAACTTCATTTCATGAAGGAGGAGACATTTATTTCCCAGTGAAGACTTTCTGTTATATAATCTGAATCTATATTCTGATGTCAGTCATCCATTTATACGGGAAATAAGTTCATTTTTGAGTATTTGCGTATCCTTTCTCTGTTGCTTCAGTTGCTCTTCCTGACATATGGAGTCAAATATTTAGTCCCACCTTTAATATGTGGGATATATTTATTTTAGAACCAATAAGAGGAGCAAAAGAGGAACTCTTTTCACGATACAAGTGTTTTTCCTATATTTTCAAGTTACTGTTGGTGAGGTTTGTCCATTTTGCTTTCTGCAGCTAGTCGGAAAAGATGCTCTAGCTGAAACAGATAAGATTACCCTGGAGACTGCGAAGCTTCTGAGGGAAGACTATCTGGCACAGAATGCGTTTACTCCGTAAGCAGTTACCATATAATACACATTTAGTTCTTGTAAATTGGTGTAATGTGTAAATTGGTCTAACAATATTTTCAAGTGACACTATGTTGATCTTTGGTGATAGGTATGATAAATTCTGTCCTTTCTACAAGTCAGTTTGGATGATGCGAAATATTATCCATTTCTATAATTTGGCCAATCAGGTAAATCCTCAGATATTTTCTTCACTTCCTTCTTTTTCTGGTGATTGATACTTTTTAGTTTAAGGTTGAGTAAATATCTGTAATATACAAGATAAACTGAGGTGTTTACGAGTGACTTTTGACAATGAAGCGTTCCCCACCTCCACCCCCCTTCCCCCCATTCTTCATTTTACCAATTCGATTCTAAAAGGGAGAGCAAGTATTAGGTTATACCATGTTTGAGGATCATTGAAATTTATTTTTGTCTTTGTTGGCTTCTCAAGTCATAGAAGCTAATTAGGAAGTCCAACAATTATAGGAAACCATGTTTGCGGAAATGTATACGTAATATGAAGGCCATCATCTTGTTACAGCTCTAAATAGTGGTGCTAACATTCAATCATGTTGTTACAGGCAGTGGAGCGAGCCGCTGGTATGGATGGGCAGAAGATCACCTATAGTCTCATTAAGCATCGGCTAGGAGATCTGTTTTACCGTCTTGTGTAAGTAAACTGTCAGTCAAATCTATTAGTATTATGATCTCATGATTCCACCGTGTTGCTGGATGTCATATTCTTGCCTCATCTGCTTTCTTTGCTTTTCTTCATAATCAGATCTCAGAAATTTGAGGATCCGGCTGAAGGAGAGGATACTCTGATAGCAAAGTTCAAGAAGCTGAATGATGATTTAACTGCTGGTTTCCGCAACCTTGAGGATGAGACTCGATGATAAGCTATAGTTGGCTCTTAGTGTCTACTCCAGCAACCCAATTGCTCTCATCTCATTATGGTGTGGAACCTTGTGTTGTTTATTCGGAAATGGACTGATGAGAGATTCTGCTCTCAGGCGTATATGTGATTCTTAGTTGCATGTCATAATAAGCTGTAACAGTGTATACTTATGATGATGATGATGATTACGTTTTACAATAAGTCATGTGAGAAGATTTCATAAAAGTACATTCATTTTTGTAAGACTTGGGACTCAGAATACATGAATATTTGTATTAAGATAAGATGAGATAGCCATCAAGAATCTTCTAAAATCAGTCATGGGATTATTCAAGTAAGATTATTGGCCAGCAATGTATGTCTAATGAAATAAATTTTTACTGAAATATTATAAAGGTATGTTGTGAAAGTATATTCTATTGATCTTCTCCCTTAGGCCTCCACTCTACCAGTTGGTGCCTCTGATTCAGGGGGATTTACTCCTTTTAAAAGTAGTAGGAGTAGATAGGGGTGTTCATGGTTCGGTTTTATACATTTTTCAAACCAAATCGAAATATTCGGTTTGGAAATTTTAAAACCAATCCAAACTATTTAAAATCTGAAACCGATGCATTCGGTTTGGTTTGGTTTGGTTGCTCGGTTTTGCGAGACACAAAAATATTGATTATAAAATTTTTAAAAAAAACTTTATTTAATTAGTTAGTTGCTAAAAATATTTTTAAAAAAAATATGCTTATTATTTTTCTCAAGGTAAACACAGTAAAGAAAAAAAAATAATAAAACACAAATTCTTGGTCTTGATCCTTCCACTTTAAACAAATTACTTCAAAATCATCCTACAAGGAAAAAGAAAAACACAAAAATTTCATAATTATTAGTTCAAAATAGTGAAATACAATAAAATCTTTTGGTAAATCTAAAATCGCATACTAAATGATGACTTTTTAATCTCTTGGTTTAACACTTGAAAAACTTGCACTTGAAAAATTCTAGAATGAGATACAAAGGTTAGCAATTATATTAGAAATCATTTTAAGAAAAATATATTTTATTGCAAAAAAGTCCTTTAATATATATTATATATATTCGGTTTGGTTCGGTTTGGTTTATAATTTTTTTTAAACCAAACCAAAAATTCGGTTTTAATTTAGCTCAAACCGAAACCAGTCCAACGCACCGTTCAAACCAAAAATTCGGTTTGGATTGGTTTCGATTTTTCTTGAACATCCCCTAGGAGCAGAGTAGCAAACAGCAAAAGACAAGCCGCCGCCTTTGCCCGTTGGATCCCTATGAATTAGGAGAAATTTTATTTTGATAGATAAGTAAGTTTACAATACATGTATACCAAAAAGATAATTCTCTTTTGCTATGAATATGCACTTTTGGCATAGATTAGCTTGAATGTAAGTTTTAAACTTACTCCTAGGATGATAAAACTTATCATGAATTAGATGCAAAGTATTTCTTTCAATCCCTCAAATATCACTCAAGCAACCCGTTATCTCTCAAGAAACCCTCTAGGCCGTAGAACTTTCCCCTCTTTATGAGAGTTAAATGCTGGAATCAGCAGGGATCATCCAAGGTTTATTCTCTCCATATATTTATTATTTTGTTTGTTATGCTTAGTGCGTGTTTGGTACGCGAGAATGGAAAGGCCTTTCCCACTTCTCTTTCCATTCCGGTGTTTGGTTGGACAATTTGAAATGGGAATCATCATTCCACGGGAATGACAATTCCAGGAAGAAGTGGGAAAGGACATTCCACACCAAAACCTATGGAATGACCTTTCCAGGAGAAGCTGGAATCATCAATAAATAGTAACTTACGTTTATACCCCTCTTTTAATTAATTATTACGTTCATTTTACATAGCAACATATTCATATTTAATCATAAATATTTCATTTCACTTAGTATAATTTCATAGATGATAATTTTATAAATATTTCCTTTTCTTGCCAGTAGTTTTAATCTATTTTTAAATTTAAAAGTAAAGATATTTTTATTACTATGTTGACGTTTTAATAAAAAATTATATTTCAACAATATATATATATATATATATTATATATAATATCAATGTTATTCAAGTAAGATTTTGTAATGAATATTTAATTAGGTTTTATCACTAGTATATGCTAAAAGGGTATTTAGGTTATATTGTGTTTAATTTCATTCCATTCTGACATTAAAATATAGTTTTACCAAACATATAAAAGGAATCGACATTCCATTCTGCCTTTACCTTCCAAACACTGGAATGGAAAGAGGATTTCGAAGTCATTCTGAGTGGAAAGCGATTATGCATTTACCTTCCAAACGTGCTGTTACTGTATTAACTATTAATATGATTATTTGACTGCTATGTTGCATTTATTTTTTCATTGGTTCACTTTTGTCTCTTCTAGGTAGTAAATCTTACCCTCTGTTTTCTCTGGTCTTCCACTGGTTACTGTGTCATCAATTCCTATTCGTGGATTAGTTTTCTTTTTTGTTGTTCTGGTGTCTTTCTCCTTCATGAATTATAATCCTGAGGTAAGGGTGTTATCACTTGTTTCTTCTGAACCCAGTCTTGAATCTGGAAATCAAAATTCTGTGGTGGCTAAACTTCTTACAAGGAAAAATATAAACACAAATGCTCTTAAAACTGTTCTTGGAGGCGATTCAGATTGTCCCTATTGGGAAAAATTTAGTCAGACTTTGTTTTACCAAACTTGAAGATAAAAATAGAATTTTCATGGGAAGACCTTGGACTATTAGGGGAGCACACTTGATTTTACGAGAATGGAACCCTGTTTTGAGATTGGAAGAACTAGATTTCTCGACCTCTGAGTTTTGGGTCCAAATTCATGGTCTCCCACCGGATCGTATGAACAAACATAACACGGTAGCGATTGGAAATTTTATTGGGGAGTTCATGGAGATTATGACTAATTTTAATGTGAATGGCGGCATTTTTTAAGGATCAAAGTCAAAATTACTCTGCAAAATCCACTGAAAACTGGCTATTTTTTTAAAGAGATAAGAATGAATTTTTTGTGGATTTCATTCAAGTACGAGAAGATGGCTGGCATTTGTATGGTTGTGGAGTACTGTGACACACTAACTGACTGTGTAAAGTGGATTTCATAAATAGGATCAGGTCGTTGGACTCTCGTGAAACATATGGCGCTGGATACACACCGGCGCAGGTTTCTCTGTGCCCGGTATACAGAATTTTAATGGAGGTGGCCGGAGAACAGACTCACCGACAACGTCAGAGGAAACTGTGGAGGATGTTGTGTTGACGTCTAAATCAAACACCTCGGATCTGTGCCTTCTGTATTGTCAAGGGGCTTTGCATGGATCTGGCCCAGTTTTCTCAATCGGTCATAACATGGCATGCAAAAAAGTGGGAGCAACATTTTTGGCGAGGACGGAAGTCGGCTGACGTGGCACTTCCCCAGACGCGCCTCGCCACATCAGTGGAGGATAGAAGTCCCACTTCCGTTCTGAGACGACTTCCGTCCTCAAGTCCCCGAAGCATTTTTTGCTTCTTTTGCAAATGTGATATGGAAGTCATGTTATACCGTTTTCTTTTTTCTTTTTTCTTTTTTCTTTTGGTTTCTTTTTTTTATGTTAAATTTAATATATATATATATATATATAAATTATTTTTCTACAATTGCGAGTCGAAAAAACTCTGAATCCTTTAGACATTATTTGATGTAGTAATATGATTATTTTAAACACATTAATTGATTTTACTACAATACCACTACTACATATACAATAATTTTAATAATATATTAGATAATGTATTCTAGTATACACTAATATACACTAAAATGAGATTGACATTTTAAAGAAAAAAACAAAAAATTGAGTCGTATCCACGGCTCCTTTCCTTTTTAATTTTCTACTTTATTTCTTATATTATTTTATTAACTAACCCCTATTTAATTCCTTATTAGATTGATGTGATTTTCTATATATATTATTTATATTATACTAACTTTCCTAATCCAAATAAAATCCTAATTAATTCTAATACCAATCCCACATCTAATTAACTTATACATCTACGTCATTTACAACTATACCCCGATTACGATACGAGAGTGAAACGCCCCTAAACAAAACGTTAATCAAATATAGCACGTAATATGTGATGAAAAAATAAATTGTTCAAAATCACATATCGAACAAAATAAATTCATCAAAATCACATATCGAGCACGTAATATGGGGACTAATAGGGTTTGTTAGGGTTTTAGGGTTATTAGGGTTTGTTAGGGTTATGAAAGGGTTTTAGGGACTAATAGGGTTTTAGGGTTATTAGGGTTTGTTAGGGTTATGAAAGGGTTTTAGGGTTTGTTAGGGTTAGTAGGGGTTGGTAGGGTTATCAGGGTTAGAATTCATACTCCTAAGTAGTTAATTTGGAGTCAATGAGAACATGTTTTAATGATAGTGTACTCTCTCTTACGAGTTTGACATCAAGACTAGTAGCACCTCCTGTAATTTCTCCACCCTATACTAAAAAAATAATAAAATAAATAAAAAATTTGGAGAATGTTCCGTGACAAGCTAGACTCTGTGTCTCAGAAAAATATGTGGTGGATCGAGCACGTAATATGGGGACTAATAGGGTTTGTTAGGGTTTTAGGGTTATTAGGGTTTGTTAGGGTTATGAAAGGGTTTTAGGGTGGATAGGTCCCTAACAAACCCTATTAGTCCCTAAAACCCTTTCATAATCCTAACAAACCCTAATAACCCTAAAACACTAACAAACCCTATTAGTCCCCATATTACGTGCTCGATATGTGATTTTGATGAATTTATTTTGTTCGATATGTGATTTTGAACAATTTATTTTTTCATCACATATTACGTGCTATATTTGATTAACGTTTTGTTGAGGGGCGTTTCACTCACGTATCGTAATCGGGGTATAGTTGTAAATGACGTAGATGAATAAGTTTTTTTTTTAATAAGGAATTAAATAGGGGTTAGTTAATAAAATAATATAAGAAATAAAGTAGAAAATTAAAAAGGAAAGGAGCCGTGGATACGACTCAATTTTTTGTTTTTTTCTTTAAAATGTCAATCTTATTTTAGTGTATATTAGTGTATACTAGAATTCATTATCTAATATATTATTAAAATTATTGTATATGTAGTAGTGCTATTGGAGTAAAATCAATTAATGTGTTTAAAATAATCATATTACTACATCAAATAATGTCTAAAGGATTCAGAGTTTTTTCGACTCGCAATTGTAGAAAAATAATATATATATTAAATTTAACATAAAAAAAAAGAAACCAAAAGAAAAAGAAATCAAAAGAAAAAAGAAAAAAGAAAAAAGAAAACGGTATAACATGACTTCCATATCACATTTGCAAAAGAAGCAAAAAATGCTTCGGGGACTTGAGGACTCGTGCTCGAACGGAAGTGGGACTTTCGTCCTCCGCTGATGTGGCGAGGCGCGTCTGGGGAAGTGCCACGTCAGCCTTCCGTCCTCGCCAAAAAATGTTGCTCCCACTTTTTTGCATGCCATGTCATGACCGATTGAGAAAAACTGGGCCAGGCCCATGCAATTCCCGATTGTCAAGAGGGATCCCTCTTGGATAACCAGAATGACCAAACCAATTCTATAAACATATTTCATTCTGAACTAAGCCCTTTGAATACTAAATGGCCCAACTTGCATGACCCATCAGTTAGTAACCTTGAGGGCCTACCTAAACCAACCCAGCCAAACCTTCTAACAACCAAATACCAAATGACTGCAGTCTCTCTCTACCCAAAATAAAACCTCCACCAAAGAAGCCCATTACTCAGACAAGACCCAGTATAAGGATACCCAATTTCAAACCCAACCCATAAAGCCTAGTTCTATTAATCCACATGCCAGACATATACAAATCACCCAACCCATAGTAACCCAAGACCAAATGTTAAATAACCCAACCCAGCCAGGTGACGAGATGCCAGACCCACCTTATCAGTCGGGTAACATGTCCAAGAAAAAAGATCCATGGATATTCATCAAACAACCAGGAAAAAAAATTAAAAAACCATATTTCTAGTAACCCATACCCGAACCCCTCTTCACCTTTGAGAACAATTTTTGAGAACTTAAGCTTTCGACTGAAGAATCCAATTCCACAAACTGTGGTCCGATTAATCTGAAAAACTTAGCCAATTTTCAATGTACTCCTTCTGAAAGAGAAACTTTTTGTGAGGAAGAACAATTTCTTGTGACTAGAAAGAGATTTATCCATGTTAAACAATTGGCTAGAGAATGAGGCAACTTGAAAAATTGGGCGGGCAGTGGTATTTCGATGGATGCTCAGTTCGGAACTGGGGTGGGAAGAGCTAAATTGGCTCTCGATGGTAGTTTTTCTGATGGAGATTGCAACCCATTTCGGGTCTCAGAGGTCATTGATGCAGAAGCTGGGGGTGGATAGAGTGGATAATCAAGGACAATTTGTAGCTGAGAAGGCGGGCCTTACCACGCCCCCCAAAGCTATTATGAAGATTATTGCATGGAACTGCCAAGGTTTGGGGAAGCCTGAAGCAGTTCAAGCATTGAGGGAAGTGGTAACATCTCAAAAACCCTATGTTCTTTTCTTATCTGATCTTCGTATTTCGTCGTTGGCTAGAATTGAGCATATTGTTCATTCTATTGGTTTCAATCACTATCATTTTGTCCCTTCTAGGGGGTTGTCGGGTGGTCTTGTTTTATTTTGGATTGATTATGTGATTTTTGATATTATTGTTTCTACTGATCGTATGATTGATGGGATGATTTCCTCTCACCCTCCTGGCACGAATTGGGAATTTACAAGGGTTTATGCACCTTCTAAAGAGGACATGAAAAAGGTGTTTTGGGAGCAACTTAAACAAGTATCACTTGCTTTTTCTAGGCCTTGGCTTGTGATAGGTGATTTCAATAGTTTTGCGAGTTCCTTCGATAAACAAGGTGGTTTGCCTTTCTCGTTTAATAGTCAGAAGGGCTTCTTGGATTTCATGGATGTCTGTAATCTGCTTGATGAGTCTATATTTTACCATTATTCTAGATTATTTTCATATTTGAAAATAATATTAAATTAGTTTTTATGAGTGAATATGCCTAAAAATATTCTTATGAATTTTATTCACTAATTTTATAATATTTGATACAGGTTAAGGGCATTTTAGACGTTAAAGAAAAAGAAGAATTATAGTTGGCATATGATAAAATGTCACCGAGTCCAACTTGGAATAGAAGATTGAAGAGGTGCAAATTTGTTACGTACCAAGAGTTGAATTGGAAAAGGAATCGAATTTGTAGATTACTATAATACCAAATTAGAAGAATCATAAAGGGAATTGAAGTAAGAATAAACAATTGTTTGAAGAGAAATCAAGACGTCAACAGGTTTGGTAGCAATCAACTTATCCTAATAGCAAAAGAATTTGACTCCAATGATGAAAAGAGGAAAAAGTGGTCTGTTTAGGCATCTAATGGCACAAGGAAACCGAATGAGTAGAAAGAGTATCTGGTTTTCAAATTTAGCAAAAAAGGAGTGTGATCATCACAAGTGAAACTTCTCCTGCTTTCCAGGTACATCGACTATGACTGTGATAGACATATTATAACACGGTCCTTTTTCTTCTGTTATCCAACAAATGCAAGAGCTTGGAAACTGAGTGATTGAAATCTTGAATTGTTGGTTCGGGAAATACTGGAAATTGTATTGTACAGAATTATTCTTCAAGATATGATTTTGCAAGCATTCTTGATCCCCCAGTGTTTGTTTGTTTGTGTTTTTCAGCCTTTGTATATTTAATGGAATGGAAGCTATGCAGTTTTTGGCTTTGGGATTTACACAATTTATCATTATAATTGCATCACCTATTTTTCTCTTTCTTTTATTTTTTTAGCATAGTGGAAACTTAAAATACAAGATATTATGTCATCAAAACAAATATCAGACATGTCAATTGCATGTTATCCAATTTTAATATCATGAATGAAGTTGAAAGATGTACTTTAAAAAGAGTTTAAGGCTGCTTTTAAAACTAAAATGTTCACACTCGTATCTCTTTCATAAATAATTTAATTTTGTGAAGTTTGAGAAGAAAAAAAAAAAGAGAATTTTAATTCTATACAAATTCAATCTATTTGGATTCATTATTAATTCACCTTAAAAAAATAATGTATTACTAAAACCTTGCCGATGGGTAGTAAAAGTTGATTGAGAGTTCGAATATTGACTAGTGCAAGAAAAACAATAATATATTAGTGCAAGAGTGGATCAAAGTGATATTAAATTCAAACAAATTAGTCGGCCAAATGTGTAAATACCATTAACCAAACCACAGTCTATTTGGATTAAGAATCCGACCTGCGCTCCCGTTCTGAAGAAGAAGAAGAAGAAGATTCCCTTTCCCTGATTCCCCTTCAAATTACAGAGGTAATCATTTACTCCCTTTTTCTTTTCTTTCTGTGAAGAATAAAATAGCTATTTTGATCCGCTAGATTTTTTATGCCTCTTTCTCATTATTAGATTATACGTAACGACTTTGATTCCCCAATTTCTAGATAGATTTCATACATCTTTTCTGCTATGCTCTCTCGATATTCGTAGTACAAATTTGATTGTATGTGTCCCAAACCTAAATTATTATTCTTGGGAATTGATTGTATGTGTCCCGGCCTTAACATTTGGTTGTCTTTGTAAGTTGGATTCAAACAACAAATCTATCTTTGTGAAGTTTGATTATTAGGTATATTACAGGGATGTCTGCTTATGAGAATGTTGTTGGTGGAAAGCTTAAACTAAAAGGGAAGGCTTTGGATGTTAAGGCTGCTGGTCTTAAGAAGAAGAAGATGAAGATGATGAAACAACTAAATAACAACTGTGATCAATCTTCTTCTATTCTCACCCATACCCATCTTTCAGCTGGTTAGTTTTCTTTCTTTTAACCCGCATATGATATTAACGGATCCTTATTCATTCAATCCAATCAATATGCTTCTGGTTTTCTCGCATTGCATTTATCTCCCTTAGCAAGCTCTTTTTGAATGCCCCTTTTGCTCCTCATTTTTTGGATAGAAACTTGGTTATTATGCCATTGATCTTGTAGTAACAAATCATATAATCTTTAGATGTTTTAGACATATATAGGGATGTTAGATGCTTAGCATGTCTTTTCTGTTCTTGTTGTTGTCAGTTGTTGGAGCTGTTATTTTTGGCCAAGAATGAAATCTTAGTTTTGCTCATCATTTGAGATTCTTGGGTCGTATTTCTTCGGCCATGACTAGTTTCTCTCCTTCCATGATAAGAAGATTGTTTGGATTATAGCTTTCTGGCATTAAGAAGAAGATATCCATCCCTTTTTTTTTCTTCCTAAAAGAGTTGCTAACTTGGTATAGGTGAAAGTACAGATCTATCAACTGATCCCAGCCAAGAGCAAGAGGAAGCCGTTGAGGCCAGCAAAGCCACAGGAGACAGTTCTACTAATTGGGATGCTCATCTTACCCCTGCAGAGAGACGCTACATGGAGCAAAGAGCGAATATTGACCACCACAGATTGGCCAAGACAGCCAATAAATCGCACCGCGACCGAATTCAGGATTTCAACCAGTATCTAGCAAACTTGAGTGAGCACTATGACATTCCTAAAGTTGGGCCTGGTTGAGCATAGTTTACAATGCAAGACATATTGTCTGGTTAAATCATGTTGTTCAAGACATTTCCAGCTCAATACAACCATTTGTTCTTGTGACTGTTGTTTCCAAAGGATGCATCTTTCCTTGATTGTATAAACATTCACTAAGCAAACCCTTTGTGTATGACAATTGATGTATTTGGTGGTCTGTGGTCTTTTAATGCATCTGTATTGGTGCTGCATTAGCAGTTTGAGGCATGTTCGATCAGCAATACCACGGTAGAGTCCAAAATTACACTATTAAAGAGCCGAGTTCTAATGAAGCTTAGCATGTAGTGATTGAAAACGACTTATGAGAGAGTTTTTTTTTGCCGCCTGGGTTACCACACTTACCAGTGGGGATAATGTGGAACCAACCTCTGTGTGCAGTTTATGTTTCTTTTAGACCAAGATCCAACTATAAAATCTCTGCTGCAAACCATTCATTTGTTTCTTTTTGGTTGAATCATAATAGAAGTGTTTGAAGATGTTAAGTTATCAAGTCAACCATGAGGAATAGGACCCAGCAGAATGGTAGGTCTGCTAAGTAAACCGTATGGGGGGGATGACCGTTTGGTTTACAGATTTAGTCATACCTGCATTTCAAAATCTCCCGGGGGTGGGTGGGGTGAGAGACTTGTTGTTAATAGAGCCAAAAGCATCATTTCACTCTTCCCGAATGTTTGCAATTCATCTAAAGATCAGCATGAGCAGCAGTTGGTTGAAAAAATGAAGAATGGTTGTGAATCACGTTGCTCGTCACCCCCAACTCCACCATCCCCTCTTCCTGTAAGTGTTGGGCCTGGTTTCCAAAAGTACTACTTCTCTTCTTCTCCCTCTTCCACCCCTCCCTTTTCTCCATTCTCTTCCCCTCAATCCTCCTCAGAGACCCTTCCTCTTTTAACCTCCCGAAAGTTGTCTAACATTCCACCACCATTTAGACATCCCTCTGCATTTTCATTGGATCTTCAGCTGCAAGACTCGATCAGACCCTGCGATACTAGTACCAAATCTTCCTGCCTCAAGGACTTGTAAGTTCTCCCTCTCTCAGATTTTCTCTGTGATTTTGTTTTGAACTTACTCCGAGTTCTTGAAAGACTTCATTGCCCCCTTAATCTAGGACAACAAATGTTTTGAAAACTTTACATTTTTTCTTAATCTGTCTACTACTGTTTTGATGGGAAATGCAGGTTAGAATGGTTGGTGCTGAGGTGCTGCAGCCATTGCCCCTTGCCCATCTGACCTTACTTCAAGATTCAGGCGTTTCTCCACAACTAAAGGATCATTTGACAGTATATAATTCTAATTTCTTCGAAAGTGATTCTTTTATTTAAAAATAAATAAAAAAGTTTGAACTAAGATTTACAATTTGAAGCGATTCTGGACTGTAACCTGTATGGATTACGAGTTCTGTTAATTTTGCTTTTACTTTTACACGGTGTTATTATTTTCTTACACTAGTTCATGTAATCAGGGTGCACCTTCAACATCATGTGAATTAAGAGTTTTTATGCAGATTCGTATCTTAGGAAGATGCACAAGATTTTCTAGTTTGTACTCAGAGCGATACTCTCTTAAGATTATGATATTGCATTTCAAGTTGCATAAATCAAAAGAACATATAAAAAGATGATAAGAGAGTTTATTTATATATTTACACAAATAGTATAATACTAGAATACTTTCATTACAGTAGCCCTCCTACATATATACACACATTTAGCCCTCTCGATGGGAAGGGAACAAGAGTTTGTTATGTACACACACATTTGTAAAAGCAGCTGGGCCAAATAACTATTTCACTGGAAGAAGATGTTTCTGTAAAAGCTCGAGGAAAAGATGCATCTGCAACAAAAAGGGAATCAATGAGCAAACTGATTCATAAAGAGAATTGCACAAACAAATAAAAAACGAATTTCTCCAAGGAAATACAAATAGTAGCAGCACAAATTACCACAAACAAATGCCAATACTGACTAAAGGTTAAAATACAGTATCTGTGTCAGCTCACAAAATTTGCTTCATAATAATATTTCAGACAGGGATAACTGTGAAATTATTGTCCTCATCATCCACAAAATACTGTATAGGAAATTTAATTGAACAGCGAAAGGAAAATTCCAAGTCCATCAAGACAACATTCATGATATTAGTGCATAAACCACAAACTAAGTAAAGAAAATTAGGAGAAACCATAAGCAGTGTTTGTGTCAGATCACAAGTTATCAGCAAAGTGAATCAGACAGGGATAACTGTGAATGGTAATGAAATCATCATTCACAAACACTGCAGCACAAGTCTAATAAGACATTGTCATTTAATGCCAAAACGGGACATCTTTCTAGATTCTGCAAGTAGAGAGCAACAGACTAGTTCAGTCTAAAATACACCCAAATTGTAAGTGATTGTCAACTCTATCACATCCATAATAATAATAATAATAAGGATAATTACGTGTATTGGACCTTATGATTCAGAACCGATCGTATCACTATATAATAATGAGTGGATAGACAATTATGTGATGAATTGGTACATATCAAAATTTTACTAATAAAAATAGGGGAAGAATTGGGTGTTATAAATATGTCGCCTCAGACCGTCCTAGTAATACAAGATATCCACATTTCAGGATATGTGCTTCAGTCAACCATTTAAAACATCATCACAGGCGACATCAGATGGATACAACATTCAAACCTATCTGAAAATTCAAAACAAAAAAACACACAGATTGTTTATATATCTTATGTCGATAAAGAAGAAGGTAGATATACCAATTGGACTTGGATATACCAATGTGGCATATGAAGAAAAAAAAACTGTACATTAGCGGCTCCTTCCCTTAGAAGATGATGAAGAAGAGAATAGCGGCTCCGGCTTAGGGTTTGAGAGATCGAACGGCTATTTATAGAGAGAGAGAGAGAGAGAGATGGAAAATGAGTTATAATCAGCTGCAAAGCATAAACAATTAACAGGGGTGGCGGCGGAATGGCTTCAAGTTTAGGGCTGAGCTGGACTCGTTCTAATTGGGCTCATATGTTGGGCCAATTCCCGAGTCAGCCCATGAGACTTGATAACAAAAAGAAATCGTCTTCCCCAGAATTCCAAAAGAAATAGGGTTGGATCTGAAATCTGAGGAAGACAGCAATGGCGTTGAGGAAAATTTTGAACGAGATGAGGGGATTGAAGGTGAAGGAGGTTCCCGACAAGCTCAAGCCTTTCTTGTCCGTCGACTTTGTTAAGAGCTCCGTCAAGAGTGGACTCGACAATTACCACGCCAAATACATCCAGACTAGCTCTGTGGACCCACTCCTCCATGTCTGCTTTGGAGGCATGATTTTCTCCTACCTTGTCGCTCTTCCTGAGGAACGCCGCCACCTCGAGCACAAGCAGCACGCTGGTGCTGCTCACTGATCGCGGTCATTTCATGTCTGATAAAAGGTTATTCTTCTTTTTTTGGATCCGATGCGATATTTTTTTTATTGTTTGATTGTGTTTTGTTTAATTTAATTTTAGCTGTCGGCCAACATCAATAATTTTTATTTTGCTCTTCAGGTGTCTTTAAGGAAACAAATTGGTATTCGAATATGTATTGTATCTAGCTGAAAAAAGAAATCAATATTCATCCTGAGATTCGAAAATTTATTTTCATTTTGTGAATATGATCGATCAATTATATAAGGGTCGATTTATATGGAATTCTTGGTTTAGATCCTCCTATCCTATCCTATCCTATATTGCTTACTCTTAGGCTTTGTGCCTCTTTGGGCACTTGCTTTGTTTTCTCTGTACTCCAAATACTTGTAGATTATCTTTAAGCTGACTGGTTTTAGGCTATGCGACGTCTAATTACTGCTTTGACAAACACCCTTTTGTTCTGTGATCAAGTATCACATTAAATTGAAACCTTGTGGATCGGTTGTTAGTCCGTATCCCCTCATTCCTTAATTATCTGCTGAAATCTCATTTGAGATTTAAGTTAGACATGTGACATTGGAGATGCATATTGTGATCTGTTTTAGTTTATGGTCAATCTGCAATTTAGGATTACTGAGCTTGCTCTACTATAGTCCTGACCTACTTTATCACTTATTCTTGGTGCATTTTGAGTTTGATTTGTATCGCCTGTGAATCCTTTGTGGGGTTGAATAAAAGATTAATCTCTTGGAAATGGCACGAATGTTTTTGCTGCTTCTTGATCCTTTTGGTCTTATGTCACCTTCGCCTGGACTCCAGTGGACTTTAGAAACAAATATTTGAAAGAAACAAACAAATGAAACTGTAAAGATTATTTCCATCTGTAGTACCTACTCTCAATATAAAGCTGCTGCAGCTTAGAAGTTGGAGTTTAGGACTGTTGTTGTAGTTTCTCCTTGAATCCTCTTCGATGCTTGTGATAAATTAATCTCTGAGATGTAACTCTAGAGATTTTCTGTCTTTTTTAGTATTCGAGCATAATATTGTTTTAAAAAATCGAAGGCAGCCGAGTTTGTTGTTTTTGTTTTGATCTACAGAATTTGTGAAATAGTCTGGATTTCAGAGTTGTTTTTCTTCATGTGGTTGATTTACTAAACTCTCTGTTCTTTTGGGGGGCTTCTCTGTGCAGTGCAAGCGCAATATTGATGCGGCTGATTCCTTGAAGCATATAATTGGAAGTTTTTTATTATTATTTGAGTTTCAAATGTACTCTGATGAATACTTGATGTAATAAATCTGGGACGCCTGCCTATGCGACATTTAAGACGTAAGATTCTCCTTGGCCTTTTTTTTCTTTGTTCTGTTCTGGTGGCTTCAACTCTCTGTCTGCTAATGTTGTGTGTTTCGATAGTTTTGTTTGTGGAGAGATCCTGCTCTATAATCTACTGGGAATGTTGGTTACCTATTCATCGAACCCAGTAACATGGATTTATGAATTGCACGTTCGTTTCCATTTCTTGCAAAGCATACAAATAAGGGTGGTCTTCATTCATTTGCTTCCATCCGGTTGAACATGGCGGCACTTTTTTTTCTTCTTCTTTTTTATCTTTTAATTCTTGATTGTTTGCTGGGTGAATTTGTTTTACTTTGATTCCTCCTCTTTCGTTGGAACATTGAAACAAAAATCCGAACAGTATATTTGCTTGAAAAGCCTCTAGTATACAAATTCAAACACCATTTTTTTCTTTCTAGAATAACAAAGTACATACGATACGATATGATTAGTGTTTTGGCTAATAATAAACCTAATAGTAGCGGCGGGGGAAGACTCAGAGCTCGTCTTCTTCTTCTGAATCAGTTTGAGCGATTGTGTGATGGGAGAAGGTACTTTTAATGTTGTGAAGAGTGTCCCCCATAGCATCACCGGCCAACTTTGCAGAATCCTCCATAGCCACCTTGCTTTTATCGATGCTTTTCACAATAGCCTCTTTGACTCCAGCTCCGTCATCTCTGTCCCTGAAATCTACACTGGGACTGGGAGGGTCCTGATTGAAGAATAGTAGGTTCTTGAACTTGATCCAGTTGGTAGAAACAAGTAGGGGTCTTGTAGCAGTGGGAAGAGAGAACAAAGTCTTGGCAGCGTCTATAATGGTTGGTTGCGGATCATTAGGGGAACGGAAAAGAAGGAAAATAATGGAGATGAGTACAAGTGCTATTGCAGCTTTGGCGGTGGTCTTGTAGTAATCCATTTGCTTCTCATAGATTTATGATGATTATGGATGATTGATATAAATAGTATTTCTTCAGGCATGGTGGTTATTTTCTTGTTTGGTAGGAAAAAAAGTTCCCGGCTCCTATGCGGGATAGCTTTTTGCGGGACAAGCTACCAGTCGTCGGATGAAATTTTTTAACGGTCCAGATTTGGAGAGAAATTTTTTTTTAATATTTTAAGTTCAGCCGCAACTTTTCTCTCTCCAGATTTGAATCGTTCAAAATCTCTTTCGACGGCTGAGATTGTTCTGCACGTGCGGAATAATTTATGTTCCGCATAGGAGCCGGATTGGAAAAAAATAGGTCGGCAACGTGGGTGTCCTTATCATTGGGCCTTCCTTCTCACCCTACTCTCCCTACACGTGTTCCTTATTTCTACGTGGTTGCTGTTGTTTGCTTTCGTCTCAATTGCATTTTTTTTTTTTTTTACCCCTACAAAATAAAAATGACCGACAACATGCTACCTCCCTTCATTTATTATACAAGTCGTTTATAATGCAAAATTAAAGGAACAAGAAACAAAATAATTTCTTAAACAAATATAAATTTTTTATTACATATTATAAAAATTATGAAAATAAAAATTAAGATATTTTTGTAATTAAAATGTCAATATTATTTTTTTAAGTAAAATTAATAGTATATAAATCATATTTAAGAGAGTAATATTAATATTTTAATTATAAAAACACTTTAATTTTTAATTTTTTAATTTTCGAGGTATTAGTATAATAGGCCCAGGGTTGTAACTTGTAAATGTAATAATGCCATAATGGGGAACATGATTCTAATGGGACGATGGCTAGGGATGAAACGGTCCTTTACTAATACATACAACACACCAGTCCGGATCCTAAGCATAACAGTTTTTTTTTTTTAATACATACGGTACATCTCAAAATAGGTATTTCGCGAGTTAAAAATACAACATTTAATCTGAGTCTCAAACATGTGTTCGTTTTAAATTAATCTTAACTATCATAATTTAACATACGAAGTAAGTTCTGCACGTACGAAATTAACATATTTCGCAGCGTGACAACACATCGCTTAATTTCAAACGAAAAAAAAAAGGGAAATTCGCCTGTTTAGTCCCCCTAGGAATTTTCGATTAGCCTGTAGAGTCCCCAATGTTTAATTTCAGCCTAGTTAGTCCCCCAGGAATTTTAGTTCAGCCTGTAAAGTCCCCCAGCAATTTTAGGTCAGCCTGTAAAGTCTCCAATGTTTAATTTCAGCCTGTAAAGTCCCCCAAAAATTTTCGTTCAGCTTGTAAAGTCCCTCGGAATTTTCGCTCACCAGTAAAGTCCCCTCGATTCCGCCTCGGAAGAGGCAGTGAACCTTTATATGCAACCCGTAGAATAGATAAGTGACTTTACAAAAGTAAATTAAACATCGAGACTTTATAAAGCTACTGAAAATTCCTAGGCTGATTTCCCAAAAAAAAAAAAACATTTCAAACGCCAACAAAAAAAAGAAACGAGAAAGGTGGAAGGATGTTTTCAATATTAATTTCCAACTAATGATACTTACTCTATTATTATTATTTTTCTTGGGGTGGGGGCTGGGGGGTGGGGGGAACATGCCAACTAACGGTATATGTGGCAAATAGAAATACTATTGTACCATTCGTATTTTCCTTTTTGATAAAAATAACAGTTTTGATTTGTTTACAAGTATCTTTATTTTGGTGGAAGGGGAAGAAATAGACTTTAATTTCCTGTGTCATTTTGTATAAGAGTCTCCAATCTATTGCCTATTTTCTTAATGTTGGCTTATTTTGTGTTAGGAGATCAATTAGGTATCTGATTTGGTAATAATCTGGCAAATATACCTTTTAATATCATAGCATATTTTTCTTCATTAATGTAATATTATTTTCTCTTAAAGAAAATAAATATCTTTGTTTCTTTCTTTATCTAAAATATATGAATGATAGGATATACGGTTTTGATACTTTTAAAAAAATAAAAATATTGCTACATGTCTACACAAATTTCCCTAAGTAATTTAAAAGAATCTATGAATATATCCCAAACAAAGAAAAAGAAATCATTATATTTTTTTTATTATATATATAATGTATAATCATGATCCTTACATATTGATATGGTGGATTAAGTCATAATATATGTGTTTGTCCGTAGTCATAATATTTGTTTACAAATTTATATATTTTTAAATGTTGTATATATTTGGCGAGTGTTTGTCAAAATTTTATTTAATATCTCTAGTCGAAGCTGGCCGAAAGTCAAAATTTAGGAGAAGAAAAAATCAAGCCCCGCTTGATCAAGGGATGGGATCCTCATCCATAACCAATGGCAGAGCTGGGTCGTGAATGGGGATCAAATGGAAAAGGCAAGGCTAAGGCTGAAGACTATGATCTCCGCCACTACCCGCCCTCACTGTCATCCATAGTCCGTTTTTTAAATTGGTGTACAAACTCTATAAATTGTGTTTGTGAATAAAATCTCAAATATTATGTCATTTATCTAATACGACTGAGACCAAAATTTCTAATTAGATCTGATACAATCAGACAAAATTTAATTATTATAAATTTGTAGAATAGGAAATAAAAGAAAAATATTTAATTGGAAGAAAAATGAAGTGGAAAAGAGGGGTATATTGGTGTGGCCTGGCTGGAAGAGACAACTCAGCCGTAGTTGCGGCTCTCTGAAGACTCCCAATATCCTTATATTTACATATTATATTAAATAAATTAAAAGAAGAATAGCAGAAGAAGAGTTACAGTGCTATTGAGAGATAGAAGAAGAAGAAGAAGAAGGAGATGTTGATGACGATGGCGATGGCGATGGCGATGGCGATGTCGATGTCGATGTCGATGGGTGATTGGATCGCACCAAACTCCACAAACCTATTTTCTCTCTTAACTGAATAACAACACCACCAACCCCATTTCTCTCTCTCTCTCTCTCACTCTACTCAACATTTTCTTTCATTTACTCTATTCAGCTCAGTCCTTTCGACTTTCTACTCAATTTCAGTTCAGGTAATACTTTTTTCTTTCCCAAAATCCAATCTTTTTTCCTTTTCAATTGTTACTGTCATCTGGGTTTCTTTTATTTTTTATTTTTAACTGTTGGGTTCTTCAAGCGGTGCGAAATGCTTATACCCATTTAGGATGTGTGGAGCTAAATTTCTGGCCTCCAACTCAATATAGATGTTCTTTACGCATAGTCCGTAAATGGGTCAAATCTATACTCCCCAATTTCACTAATTATGTATGGGCAAAGTGTATATCTTGCTGATCTGGGTTTCTGGATAAGCAAACTCTGGAAATGGCAGCTTACAGTTGATCCCCCCCTTCCTGTTCAAAACCCTAATGCTTCCCTTTTTTTCGTTTTGGTTTAGAGATTTACCATTCGAATGTTTCTGAATGTGTTTGATTTGATCTACATTTTCATTTTGCCTTCTCAATTGTGGAAACTTTGCCTTATAAAATGTGAATAGCAGATTTATGGAACTGGGAGTGGATGGCTGTTTGCTGCATTATATGATTGTTTTCTATTTATGTGATGTTTTTCCACTTTTAATTAGATCTATTATGTTGAATTTTTCGGTTATCAGTTTGTAGCATTTCGTATGATCCATGTCTTAATTTCTTACCTAGCAAAGGAAGTTGACTTGGTTTTCAGAAATCTTTCCTTTCCAGATGTTTTCCATTAACATTTCTGGCAGAACCCCAATCCGTGTGGAAAAGATTCTAAGATGGGACGTTGCTTGTTATATATTATCACGTCATTACTGCAATTTTCTCGTTACTCGCTTTCTCTGCCACCCGTTATAGCTTTATCTTTCTATTTATTGTGCTCCGAATAGATTCTTCTAACCTTTTCTTATGTTTGGATCTTCTTGGGGCATGCACCGCTCTATAAGCGAATAGCAAAATGGTTTTGGAACTTCCTGATTATAATTGTAGCTTTGGCTGTCGCTGAGTTGATCATTTGTCGGTTGAACTAGATCATTGCATGATAATTTCTCCTAATACCTCCGATTCCTTATAAAATACTATGTTCACTAGAATGGAAGTTAAAGTGGGCATTTATGCCCATCATGTCCTTTGTATGGACATCCAAGGTCAGGGGCCATTCCCCTAACTCGTACTAGATATAAGGATAGTTGTGTAGTATTAACTCATTCAACCTGCTAGTTTTACCCATGGATCATTCATTAGGAGTTATAGAACTGAAAAGTGATGGAAGGAAAATAGTGGGGCTCAATTCTTATATTACGCACTCCCTCCATCCCAAATTGAATGTCCACATTACTATTTTAGTTTGTCCCAAAATTGAAT
The DNA here is from genome assembly GCA_026122235.1 of Vinca minor. NCBI lineage: Eukaryota > Viridiplantae > Streptophyta > Magnoliopsida > Gentianales > Apocynaceae > Vinca > Vinca minor. The sequence goes on along the minus strand of JAOCZM010000290.1, from coordinate 6,916,175 downwards.
ATCCACTTTATTTAAATGAACATATTTTATCTCTAAGCTTCCCTTAACTAACCTCCCCTATATTTAAGGGGTTTACACTCCACTAACACATGGTACCCATAACTAAGCTCTTTAATTAAGGACTTTATGGTAACTTATCTATGATCAAACTAATCCATTAATTATTGTGTAGTGTCAAATGTGGACATTCAATATTCAATTTGGGACGGAGGGAGTATTAAAATTCTTTCTTCAATCTTTTGTTGAAGTTTGTGAAGTATGCATTTCTATTGGTGATCTACTTTTTTATATTTCTGTTTTTATCGCATCCATGATTTCCATGATTCTCTGCCTGACCTTTTCTGAGATGAATGAGGGAAAACACCTCCTTCTGCTACGTGGTACATTATATATTGTTTGTCTTCCCTCTTTCCAAGTCAGGAATCATCATTAATTAGAATGCGCCATATTTACCGTGTTGCTCTTATTTTCATGTTTTTGTCCTTGAGCGGTGCATTCGTGAAAAACGTTATAACTGACAGCATTGTTTTTCCCTTACAAGGATACTAATTTCACTGAAGTACAGAAGAGCTGGTAAATAACTGGTGCTCCACTGTGCGTGCCCCATAAGGACGCCTGATGGGTTCTAGATTTCCTTCGCATAAGCTCAGCAATGGTCTCTATGTATCGGGCCGGCCTGAGCAGCCGAAAGAAAGGACGCCGACAATGAGCTCAGTGGCCATGCCATACACCGGTGGCGATATTAAGAAATCTGGAGAGCTCGGAAAAATGTTTGATATTCCCGTGGACGGCTCCAAGTCAAGAAAATCTGGTCCTATATCAAATGCTCCTTCGAGGACTGGTTCTTTTGCAGGAGCTGCATCACATTCTGGACCTGTGAACCCTAATGCTTCTTCTAGAGCCAGCTATTCCACCTCTGGTCCAGTATCATCCTCGGGGTTACCTGGTTCAACCTCAATGAAGAAATCAAATTCTGGACCCTTGAGTAAGCATGGAGAACCGATAAAGAAATCATCTGGCCCTCAATCTGGCGGGGTGACACCACTTGCTCGGCAAAACTCAGGTCCTCTACCCCCAGTTCTCCCTGCAACAGGTCTAATCACGTCAGGTCCTATCTCTTCTGGTCCACTGAATTCATCTGGAGCTCCCAGAAAAGTCTCTGGACCTTTGGACTCAATGGGATCCACCAAAGTACGTGGTCCTTCTATTGCTAACAACCCAGCTGTGACTACTTTAAGCCAGGATGATGATTTTTCCTTCAAAAGGAACTTGCCAAAGCCTATCCTGTGGGCGATGATTTTGTTATTTGTGATGGGCTTCATCTCTGGTGGCTTTATCCTTGGAGCCGTACACAATGCTATTCTGCTTATTGTTGTGATTGTGCTGTTTTGCATTGTTGCAGCACTATTCATGTGGAATTCATGTTGGGGGAAAATAGCTATAGTTAATTATATTGCGCGCTATCCAGATGCCGAACTGCGAACTGCAAAAAACGGACAGTATGTCAAGGTTTCAGGGGTAAGTTGTTCTTGTACACAGGGGTAAGTTGTTCTTGATAATGCTAATACTTGTTCCTTTACCATTGCTATAATGGTTTCCCCTTGATCTGCCAAGATGTCATTTTGTGATTTCTTGGTCCTTTTCTAGCACTATTGGCCCTATACCGCCACGGTAACCATTGAAGCATTAACTGGCTTTTTTCTTACTCTCTCTCGTTTTACTTTCTTACTCTTGGCTTATGAATGGGTTTAGGAGGGAGTGGGAGACGAACAAATTATAAGCAATAGTTATTGATATTAAAAATTGGAGTTATTTGCTACATATTGAGCTTGAGTGGCTTTATATGGATGTTAGAAACGAGATTTGGTACATTATTTCATATTGTAGCCAAGTAAGGATGATAACCATTCTTGTCATTAGGTTTCAGTGCTTATCTCTTTATTTTTTTTTCCACCGGCATTGGTCTTTAATTGTATTGTCATGTATTAGATGCTTGGAATGATAACTTGTTATTGCTGGTGTTCTACTTATGAAGGTGGTGACTTGTGGAAATGTACCCCTCGAATCATCTTTCCAGAAGGTTCCAAGATGTGTCTATACGTCGACTAGTTTATATGAGTATCGAGGCTGGGATTCAAAATCTGCAAATCCCACACATCGCCGTTTTACATGGGGCCTTAGGTCGTCAGAAGTGAGTTTCCTACTTGACTTTCCATTCTCCATTCTCCAATATCCAACATACACATGCATGCCTGCGGGTGAATGTACATACTTCTGGATGCATTTCTCGTCTCTCTTTAGGAAAGGAGGTCAACCTCTCACCCCAACCACAGGCTTTACACTTTTCTACTTTTTGAATTTGAAAAATAACTGCTTCATATTCTGTTTTACAGAATTGATGCAGTGTTCTTAAAACTTGAGAATGAAAGTATGAAACTATTAGGTACTATGCATACAATGTGAAATGTTGTTCACAAGGCAGAGACTTGAACTTAGACTCTTGTGAAACCTTGTCATGTTTATTTTCTGGATCTGGTTCCAGAGTCTGTTTTAGATGTATCTATTGGTATGATGCTACATGGGTAGCTCAGATGAAATGAAGTTGATCAGAAGTTGTCGACATTTTTGTTGTCTTGCAGAGGCACGTGGTTGACTTCTACATCTCTGATTTCCAGTCGGGATTGAGAGCATTAGTTAAAACTGGTTATGGTGCGAGGGTGAGTCCTTACGTGGAAGAATCCGCAATAGTCGAAGTAGACCCGTTGAACAAAGACTTATCTCCAGAATTTATCAGATGGTTGGGGGAGAGGAATCTTTCAAGTGACGATCGCAAGATGCGGCTGGAGGAAGGGTAAAAAATCCAACTTATTTTAGATTACGAATTCAGTAAACCCACTTAAAAGCCGCTTGCTTTTAACTGTCTATTTTAGATTTGTCTTTTGGTTTTTATTGTTGAGACTGGTAGCAGTAACGGAGATAATAGGCTTTCTTATATGTGTTGGTAGGTATATAAAAGAGGGAAGTACAGTAAGCGTGATGGGAGTGGTTCAGAGAAATGAGAATGTGTTGATGATAGTTCCCCCACCTGAGCCAGTGACAACGGGATGCCAGTGGTGGAAATGCATATTTCCAGCGAGCTTGGAGGGAATCGTTTTGAGCTGCGAAGATGCATCAAAGATAGATGTGATCCCAGTATAGAGAGAGAGAGAGAGAGAGAGAGAGAGAGAGAGAGAGAGACTGGTTTTTGGGTAAATTTGTTATAATCGCAATTCATCTGTTTCTCTTTGGAATATAGATAGATAGAGAGTGTGTGTGGTGAATGCAATGAATGAATGGGTTGGGGGGTGTTTTGAGATATGTAGGTTTTGTGTATTGTATTGGTTAGTGAGAAGTTTCGATTTTATTATTTGATTTTTTGTTTGTTATAGAATGACGATGAACTTTTTTCTTTTTTGAATTTTTTTTATGACTTTATATATATATATATATATATATATATATATATATATATATATATATATATATATATATATATATATATATAGTATAATCACTATTTATGCCCATGAGATGTGTTTCAAAAGCAACTATTGTCCCCTAGGAATATATGGTGCCATAAATGTCACCAACAATTTACGGGGTGCCATTTATGCCCAAAATTGGCAGAGACCGGCGAGAAGTAGCGGCGTTGCACATGTGTGAACAGCACATGCGAAAGTGCAAGGGCAAAATAGTCCATTCAAAATCAATTCTTCTTCTTTCATTCAATTTCTCCCTCTCTACCACCACCTCACATCTCAAACCACAACCACCATCTTCCCACCACGTAGCCACCTCCTTCCACAAATACCCGACCTCCTCATTCTAATTGACCACCACCACACCAAAACCATTACTCCTTTCATCCTTCATCCTTAATTCTCAAATCCCTAAATCCCCAAATTTTCTCTTCATCTTTCATTCAATTTATCCATTTTTGAGTTTCCAAGCCCTATTGAATTGCAGAAAGTTTCTAACTTTGGTAAGGATGATACTCTTCCAAGTACAGAATTTCAAGGACCAGAGAAATTTACAAGGGTTCCTGATGGTGAGTAAAAGTCTTGATTTTAGAGCTACAGGAGTTTTTTACCACAAAAAAAAGAGCTACAAGAGTTTAAACAAGACCAGTTTAGGGAAAAAAATAAGAATAAGAAAAAAAATAACATATATATATATATATATATATATATATATATATATATATGAGAGAGAGAGAGAGAGAGAGAGAGAGAGAGAGAGAGAACAAGGCGCGGAAGGCCGTCCGAAAACACACACGGAGAGAGAACGCTGCTGCAAAATTTATCGTCGTCACTTTTTCTTTTGAAATTAATTTTCCCATTTTTCTAGGGCAAATACAGAAAGAATCGACCTCATCTTCCTCGTTGATCTGAAAATAGGAAAACAATTTATTTATTTTGCAGATTTTCCCAAAATTAACCTACAGATCAGCAAAGAAATTTCTAATTTTTTCGTATACTTTTTTAAGGATATTTAGATATCGCAGACTTATCTTCTCCGATCAATTAATCGCCGGTTTGTTGAGAGAGCAGCAAATGAAGTTGATGGAAAGTCAGCAACATAGCAGCAGCAGCTCTAGTACTTCTAGTACAGGAACAACAAAGTCTTCCCAACTTGAAATAGCAGTCAATGCCACATCAGCTAAATCACTTGTGCAAGTTGCATAACCGTCCAAGAAGGGAAATGCTAAAGTAACAGCTTGTAGATATTTTTACTCAATGTACAGTTATATTTAGCTAAATGACAGCATGTAATATTAGCAAGTTAGTTAGGATTTTTAGCCTATAAATAGTGCTGAGCTCCATTGTAATTAAGTCAAGTTTTCAGTTAATATACAAGAAATTTCCCAGAAAGTCTCTCAAGCCTTTTTACCTGCTTTACCTTTCTTCTTGTTCCTCGAAGCTCTTCTTGATTTGAACATGGTATCAGAGCTCTGATTTGATCAGTTCTTCTCTCAAATTGTTGAGTTCTCTCTTGATTGTTGTGTATTGTCAGAGTTTTGACAATTTAGCTTGGAATTGCAATTATATTTTTCCAGCTGATATATCATTTCTTCTTTCTTTTCATTTCCTGTTAATCCTTTGAGAAATTCATGGCTGATGTAACTGCTGTCACTAAGAGTCCTTATTTTCTTCATCCTAGCAAGAGTGCTACACTTGTTCTTGTGCAACCACATTTGGATGATGTGAATTACCAGAATTGGAGCAAGGCAGTGCGAGTTGCTCTTATCTCTGAACATAAAATCCAGTTTGTTGATGGAACTATACTTTCTCCTGATCATCCACATTATGAGAATTGGATCCAGTGCAATAATGTGGTGTTTTCATGGCTCCTAAACTCTATGACACCTACTATAAGGCAAAGTGTACTGTGGTATGGAACAGCTTATGAGATATGGAATGACCTAGCTGAAAGGTTTGGACAAGGAGATGCCTACAGACTTAGTGATATTTTGGAAGAAATTCAACATCTGAAGCAAGGTACTAATTCTGTGAATGCCTATTTTACAAAATTGAAGATTATGTGGGATGAAATGTTGTCACTTAGACTTGTACCAAAGTGTTCATGTAATCCTGCTTGTTCTTGTGGTGGTTATGTTAGTATGCAAAATTATGTAGATGATGAATATGTGATAAGGTTTTTGAAAGGATTAACTGAGGAATATGAACAAGTTAGGTCTCAAATACTTCTCATGAGTCCTATACCTAAGATTAAACATGCTTTTAGCTTGGCTATCACGCATGAAAGACAGAAAAATAGAGTCACAGAAGGTAATAGTGCAAGGACTATGGATAATCCTGTTTTGGCCACAAAAAATGGAAGTTACCAACACAATAGCATGACTGAAACATCTGGAAATGGAAAATCTGATTCGAATGTGACCTATAGTAGTGTGAATGTTGTGAATGAAGGAAATTATAGAAGGTTTGCTAATAATCAAGGAAATGGGAAGAGACATCAGTGCAGTCATTGTGGCAAGTTAGGCAACACAATTGATAGGTGCTATCAAAAGCATGGCTATCCTATCAACCAAGGCAAATGAAGGTTTTCCTCAGCAGACACCTATGTTAGTAATGTTGCAGTTGTGAATCAATCAAACTGCAATGATGCACATGCTGCAAACAGCTCCAACAACTTCAAGTATTCTGGTGGCACAGGTAGTACCATTTCTGACTCCTTATGTCAACAACTCATTGGTCTTTTGCAAATGCAAGGTCAAAAATCAAATGAGAATGTAACTGGTGCATTGACATCTAGCTTTGTCAACTTAGCCAATAATGATTCAGGTACTATGAAGACTTTCCATCATAAATGGATAATTGACTCAGGAGCCTCTGACCACATATGTATTGTTTTGTCCTATTTTACCACCTGTCATGCCATATCTTCTACTTACATCACACTTCCTAATGGTGATTTCATTCCAGCTACTCACAAAGGGAGAGTGGTTTTTAAATCGGTTTTGCACTTGACAATGTGCTTTATGTGCCTACTTTTAAGTTTAACTTGATCTCTATCAGTAAACTTACGTCTAATCCTGCTACTTTCATTGGCTTCCATTATGGAAATTGCATCATACAGGACCTTGCACTTCCCAGGATGACTGGGAAAGCTGAAAAAATGCAAGGGACTCTATGTCATGGACACTACTTTCAATGCAGCATCTCAGTCTTCTTTCACTAGTGTCTTTAACATTTCCCATCCTACTTATCCTAGTAATAAAGTGTCTACTACTTTATCTTGTATTAGGAATAAGAATGCCATTGATCATAGTTGGTTATGGCATTACAGATTAGGACATATGTCTTTTCAGGAGATGAAACAGTTGCAAGTTCATCATGCTTGTATTAGTTTACCTAAGGATCATGTTTGTACTATTTGTCCTTTGGCAAAAATGAAGAAACTACCTTACTCTCTTAGCAATGCTAGCACTGCATAATGTTTTTCACTCATTCGTGTAGATATATATGGGGTCCTTACAAGTACAAAACTGTCCATCAACAACAGTACTTTCTAACTCTAGTTGATGATCACAGTAGATTTACTTGGGTATGCTTGTTGAAACACAAATCAGAGGTCAGAGATATATTACAAAAGTTTATCCTTATGGTGGAGACACAATTTTCTGGTAAAGTTAAGATTGTAAGAACAGACAATGGTTTGGAATTTCAGATGATAGATTTCTTTGCTGCTAGGGGCATTCATCATCAGACTTCTTGTGTTGAGAATCCACAACATAATGGAGTGGTTGAAAGGAAGCATCAGCACTTTCTGAATGTAGCCATGGGTCTGAAATTTCAAGCCAACATTCCAAGTATTTTTTTTGGGGATATTGTGTTTTACATGCCACTTATTTGGTTAACATATCTCCTACTCCTGTATTACATAATAAGACACATTTTGAAGTATTGCACAACAAGACACCTCCTTATGATGATCTAAAGGTGTTTGGTTGTTTGGTTTATGGTTCCACCCAAGAACAAGAAAGGGGAAAGTTTGATCCAAGGGCTAGGACATGTGTTTTTCTTGGTAATTCTTCTCAAAGCAAAGGTTTCATTCTGTTTGACCTAAGTACTAGTTTCCAAAAATGTGGTTTTCCATGAAACAGTTTTTCCTTTTTCCTCTTTTGGATCAAACTCTCAGCATTCAATAACTCCAAATGTTCCTACAGTGGTTACTCTTGCTATTGATGATGACTCTATCTTAACCTCGCACATCTTGCAAGATGAGCAAGCCATTCTCTCTCTTGTTGTCTCTAATTTACCTTCAACTGCTGAATCCTTGCTACAAGTCAGAAGGTCATGGAGGACTATCAATCATCCATCTCATTTAAAGGATTTTGTTTGCAATTCTGTTCATACAAGTCCTCATCATATGAACAATGTTCTTTCTTATTCTTATTTGTCACCTAGTTACAAGCATTTTATCATCAGTATCACTTCTAATTCTGAACCTAGATCTTTTAAGGAAGCTGCTCAAGATCCAATGTGGCAAAAATCTATGGAGGCTGAGATAGCAGCCTTGGAAGCTAATCATACCTGGGACATCACTGATTTACCACTAGGCAAAGTGGCCATTGGGAATAAATATGTCTATAAATTAAAGTATAGAGCTGATGGTAGCATTGAAAGACCAAAATCCAGACTGGTTGTCAAAGGCTACACTCAGCAACCAGGTATTGACTTTGTTGACACATTCTCACATGTTGCCAAGGTAACTACAATCATAATCCTTCTTGTTATGACTGCAATTCAGAGTTGGCATTTACATCAACTTGATGTAAATAATGCCTTCCTCCATGGGGATTTAAATGAGGAAGTATACATGGAAATCCCTCCTGGTTATTCTGCTCCACTAGGAAAAGTATGTAGGTTAAAGAAGTCTCTATATGGCCTTAAACAGGCTAGCAGGCAGTGGAACACCAAGCTGACCTCAGAACTTTTTCAAACTGGGTTTTCAAAGATCCAGAGTGATTATAGTCTTTTTGTTAAAACTGATTCTACTGGCTTCTTAGCTCTATTGGTTTATGTGGATGATATAGTCCTCACTGGGAATTCTTTACTTGGCATTCAGGTTGTTAAAGCTCATCTAAACAAGGTTTTTGGTATAAAAGACTTGGGTGAGCTCAAGTTTTTCCTTGGTTTAGAGATAGCTAGGTCTAAGGGGGCATTGTTCTTAATCAGAGAAAGTACACATTAGACCTTCTATCTGATTTTGGATTCACTGGTTGTAAGCCCTCAATTGTACCTATGGATTATGCCTGCAAGTTGTACAAAAAGGATTCTACATCCTTGAATTCTAACACTCATTACAGGAGTTTGGTTGGTAAACTATTATATCTTACCATTACCAGACCTGATATCTCCTTTACTGTGCAACAACTCAGTCAATTTCTTGACTGCCCCACCGAGAATCATTTACAAGCTGCTCACAAAGTTTTAAGGTACCTGAAAGCTAGTCCAGGACAAGGCATACATTTTTCTAGCAATTCAGCCTTGTCTTTAACAGCTTACTGTGACTCAGATTGGGCAGGCTGTTCAGACACTAGAAGATCTATATCTGGTTATTGTATTTTCCTTGGAGATTCCTTAATCTCTTGGAAAGCCAAGAAGCAGACAACTGTGGCTAGAAGTTCCTCTAGGCAGAGTATAGATCTATGGCACAATGTGTGTGTGAGGTTCAATGGCTACTCTACTTACTTAAGGACTTACAAGTTACTCATTATAAGGTTGTACCCCTCTTCTGTGATAATCAGGCAGCCATATATCTTGTGGAAAATTCAGTCTACCATGAAAGAACAAAGCACATAGAGGTAGACTGTCATTACATAAGGAATAGGTATGAAGCAGGAATTATTAAGCCATTGCCTATACCTATTGAGCAACAGTTAGCTGACATATTTACCAAGCCACTGCAACCTTCTCAATTCCATATTCTATTACAAGGGTTAGGAATTAAATCTATCTACACACCAGCTCCATCTTGTTGGGGGGTGTGTTGAGAGAGCAGCAAATTAAGCTAATGGAAAGTCAGCAACATAGCAGCAGCAGCTCCAGTACTTCTAGTACAGGAACAACAAAGTCTTCCCAACTTGAAATAGCAGTCAATGCCACATCAGCTAAACAACTTGTGCAATGTGCATAACCGTCCAAGGAGGGAAATTCTAAAGTAACAGAATGTAATATTTTTACTCAATGTACAATTAGATTTAGCTAAATGACAGCATGTAATATTAGCAAGTTAGTTAGGATTTTTAGCCTATAAATAAGGCTGAACTCCATTGTAATTAAGTCAAGTTTTCAGTTAATATACAAGAAATTTCTCAGAAAGTCTCTCAAACCTTTTTACCTGCTTTACCTTTCTTCTTGTTCCTCGAAGCTCTTCTTGATAAGGTGGTACTTTGACAGCAAGAGCAAGCTAAGAGGACATGGGTTTACCTTTTTGTTTTAAAAACCTTTTTAAAGGTAAGAGGACATGGATTCAACCACCAATAGCAAGCTGTTGTTGGAAGATAATTAGGACATTCCTTACTCAGCCACAAAAAAAAGGTAGGACATTAGCGTCACTTCGAATTCTATGCGGAATAATTTTTTTTCCATTACATACGAAACACTTCAGAACATATATTCTGATACTAAAAATATAATAGGTGTTCTAAGGCTCATGACATGTGTTTTGAAGTTTAAAATATGTATCCGTTTTAAATCAATCTTAAACGTCAAAATTGTAATCCAACGGAAGAGGAAAATTCCGCACGTGCATAATTAATTCTATTCTGCATTGGAGTCACCGTCCATTAGCGTTTACACTTTCCCCTCCACACACCATATACTAGATACTTTGTAACACTGTTATTGGTGGCGCCGGAGATGGTGAGGACAACAGTTACTGGAAAGCACAGAACCACCAAGCTTGTATTCATATGCGTAGCCCTTCTCGGAGCTGCTTTAATTGCGGATCTGCTATGGGCTTCTTCCTCATCCTCATCCTCCTTCTTCCAATCCACCACCCCTTACACCTTTAACCTTCCTCCTCCCCAAAACACAACCACCAAGAAAACCAAGGAGAGGCTACTCTCTGCTACTTTTGCTGATTTGCCCGCCCCTCACCTCAATTGGGAGAAGATGGCTAATTCCCCCGTCCCTCGTCTTGATGGCGCTGCTATTCAGATCAACAACCTCCTTTTTGTCTTTGCTGGTTATGGAACCATCGATCTTGTTAGTACCCATTACCCGTTACCCTTCCCTCCTCTCTTTTTTCTATCTTTATTTTATTTGTTTCAAGTAAAATAAGATTTCATCTTTTTACTGCCCCCCCACCTGATAAAGTTGAAGTCTTTAGTTCTCACTTTCCTTTTGATTTCTTCTAGTTTTTATCTTTGCTTTACAGTGTTTTCCCTTCCTTAACAATGTATGTGTTTGTTTGTTTGTTTGTTTGTTTGTGATAGGTGCATTCTCATGTTGATGTTTACAACTTCACTGATAACACTTGGGGAGGAAGATTCGATATGCCTAAAGAAATGGCTCATTCGCATTTGGGAATGGTGACGGACAGTAGGTACATTTATGTGGTTACCGGACAATATGGCCCTCAGTGTAGAGGCCCTACTTCTCGTACTTTTGTGCTTGATACACAGACACGGCATTGGACTGACTTTCCTCCTTTACCAGTGCCCAGGTTTGGCCTCTTCAAATCACTAAATGTAATGATCTTGCATTATTATTAGTTGTACAATGTTTTCTGAATGATTGTTAGTTAAGATATCTTACTTGCCTCTGTTATGGGCCTTCTTTTTGCAACACTGAAAGGAATGTAAGGAAACCAATTGAAATGACTTCCAAAGCTAGCAACTTCTTGTTGTGTTTTGGCATCAGTGTAAATGACTTGTAATTGTTTAATTCTGTCATGTATACACTTTTAAGAATTATATGCTAACCAGGTCATTTCAGATATGCACCTGCAACTCAACTCTGGAGAGGAAGACTTCATGTGATGGGTGGCAGCAAAGAGAATCGGCATACACCTGCATTAGAGCACTGGAGTATTGCTGTAAAAGATGGTCAAGCCTTGGAGAAGGAGTGGCGAACTGAGATACCTATTCCCCGTGGTGGACCTCACAGGTTTTTGCTGTTTCTATCTTGAAGAGGTTTTATTTTGTTCATATTATTGATTTGTTTGTCTGGCTATGCATTGAACATGGGGAGAAAGTGGGGAAATCTTTCTGCAACCTTTTGAAACTCAATACTTCCGTTTTTTTCTTTAAATGATGTACTTACATAAACAAATAGTATAATTTGTATTCCTCTTTGAGTTCTTGCAATAATGTGGATAGTTGAGCTTTAATTTGGTAGAAATATGCGGCTTGGGCAATGCCCTAATAATATTGGTAAGCTTATAAAAGCTGCACTTCATGCAGGGCTTGTGTTGTTTTTGATGATCGGTTGTATGTTATTGGTGGTCAAGAGGGTGATTTTATGGCAAAACCTGGATCACCTATTTTCAAATGCTCCCGTAGAAATGAGGTAATCCGATTCCTAAACCTCCCAATAACGGGTGATCTTGTGGTTTTTTTTGCTTCTTCAGTATAATTTCAATTATGTAAATCAAATGCGTGCGAATCTCAATCCATAATGTGCAGGAAGCAGAACTTGCTAAAGAATGTACAACTTTGTTATTTATGGGATTTCTTGTATCAGCATTCTCTTGTTCTTTACAGCTACTCTTTTGAACTTTTATCAAAGTAACACAAATAGTTTAAATTTGATTGCTAACAAGGTCATGCCTCCATAGATTAGTATTGCCATTTTACTGCAACATCTAGGATATGATCTTAAAGTGGAGTGTTTGCCCTCTCCAGGTGGTATATTCTGATGTTTATATGCTGGGCGATGATATGAAATGGAAGGTCTTACCTCCTATGCCAAAGCCAGATTCACATATAGAGTTTGCTTGGGTGATTGTTAATAATTCTCTTGTAATTGTTGGAGGCACAACAGAGAAGCATCCAGAAACAAAGAAGATGACACTTGTTGGAGAATTTTTCCAGTTTCAATTTGACACAATGGTATCACTGCTTCTGATTCTCTGACAATCCTCTCTCTCTCTCTCTCTCTCTCTCTCTCTCTCTCTCTCTCTCTCTCTCTCTCTCACACACACACACACACAGATGCAAGTGTACATACAGAAACACATATATTTTTGCATTCATGCCTGCATGTTATCCATTTATGTATACGGTAGCAGTCAGAATAGTTTTGTAACATAATAATAGTAGAGATTAGCCTATCAAGTACTTTGAGGGAATTTGTTTTTCTAGATTTGCAACAATGCACTTGAATATCAAGCATTTAATGAATAGGACCTTGCTAGGCTACTAGAATTATTGGCTAAAAGATTGACTAAAATAATTTTTTGGACCTTTTTGCCCTTATAGTTGGGTGAATCCCTTATACCAGCAGGGGGTAAGATAGTCACTTAACACCCTCAATTTGGGGGTTTAGGGCTTCTATCCCCAAAATTCTAGGAGCAAATCATTTTCCTAATGAATATTCACAAGTCTTCTCCCACCTTTTAGCTGTTCTATCATCTAATAATCAAACTGGTAAATATGGGTGCTCTTTTGAATATTTCTCTTTAATACAAAATGTTTCAACCGTTAATCAACTTGTCTAATGAAATGTTTTTTGGGTTTGTCTTTACTTCTGATCCTCCCAAAAGAAATGGTCTGTTGTTGGAAAACTACCTTATCGAGTCAAAACCACACTTGCTGGTTTCTGGGATGGGTGGCTATACTTCACCTCAGGGCAACGAGACAAAGGTCCAGATGATCCAGCACCAAGAAAAGTCATTGGGGAAATGTGGAGAACTGAGTTGCACTTATGATTCATTCTTTGCCATTGTTTTTAGACATTTATTAACTTTTAATTTCTTCAGCTTTGCGATTTCAAAACATGTTTCTTTCAGAATTCGGCACTGTTGAGGGGGCAGGAAAAATGTTTATGGAGAGAGTAGGATTAGAAGAAAAACAACGATTACTGAGTTTGTATTATATACTTTGTACCTGTAATATAACAATGAGGATGAATGAGATTTAATTGTTCGACAGACGTCTTTCTTCTGGTCACATATATTATAATATACTGTCTAATTGCTGATGTTAAATATATGTTGATGGATTTTGTATTTGATCTTGGCATTTTTGTGATTCAGATGATTAGAGTCTATTTCAGGACCTCTTTAATTCATTTTAACATTAAGAGGGGGGAGGGGGTCCAGATTCTTAGTAATAGTGCTTATATTGGTTGTTGGTTCCAAAGTGTCTTTGGCAATTCTGCTGATTGGTGAAGAAGATCCATGGAAGCAACACAAAATGGTATTGTATTTGTTTCTCCGAATGTACCATACTGGGTGGGGAGGGAACAGGGCAAAAATCTATTTGGTTTGGATTGGTTTGTTTGATTTGGATTACGAAGGGAGCTCTTGGATTGTCGTTTAAGTTTTCACTTCTTGTTTTCTACCTATCTATCTCCCCATAATATGTCATTCATCTTTAAGAGTCGAGAACTTTGTAATTTTTATCGCGATGAGACTAACTTATCATTATTTTACACTTTACCAATACATCAATAGATACAGAGACTCGAAACAGCACATCATCAAACACACTGATCATAGTCTTGTACCCAAATGAGACGAACCAATAAAGACTTTTAAAAGTTCAAAGCTCCTTCTGAGCCAATCTCATTTCAAGATGAGATCATTTTTAATTTATTTATTAGTTATTACTACTAACATATGAGAAGATGCCTCCTCTAAAGGCTTACACAACATTTCTGTGTTGCTATTATATAAGCAAACCCTTCTAAAATGCACCCATCAATACATCAGTCACTGCTCTACTTCTACAATTACAACACAGAGCCTGAAATAAAAGCCAATCCCAACTTTTATTATTATTATTATTATTTTTCGCAAATTGTCAACACCACCTTTATTTATCAACTTCCAAAGAGCTTCCTTAGCTTCCTCCACTGTCTCCACCGAATGCCCGTCTTCAAAAGATATCCTTTGTATGTTGAACTGGGCGCCTTGACGAACTCGAACATCTGTCCCTTTGCTGTCGATTGATATAAGGGCAGCATCATCCACCTCAATTTCTTCTGACAACATCTCTTTCAGAGGCTTTGAAAATATTGCATTCAGTTCCTAGTATTTGTTATTAATACGAAAACAAACATTATTAAAACCACACTTGAAACCTTTTACCTTCACTTTTCTTCATCAAGTATATAAACTCAAAACTTGAAACCAAACTTCTAAAGAAACAAATTGAACACCTCTGAACATCTCTGATACTTAATTTATTATGTCTACATGCTTACTATATGTATTCCTATGTCAAGAATATTCACTAAATAAAAACAGATAATCGTATGGTGCAATAACGCAGGAATCATAACAGAATGTGTTTAAAGCATGGGAACCATAACAAAAATAGTATTAAAACTATACCAAGATCCCTTGCCTGAAGAATTTCAAGGATAAGAAAGATGTACCTTCAAGTTTTGTTCACCTCCATCAACAGCAATTTTATCTGGCTGAAGGGCCTCGTATTCCTTGACATCAACCCAAGCAACAGTACCAAAGCCCCCGATGAAATATATATCACTATTGCCAAAATTAAAGTTTTTAGCAAAACAGATATGCGCATTTTCTTGAGCATGAATAACAAAAGATTCCAAATAAATCCAGTCGAACAATTGATTTTCAGTACATTGTTAACAATGACAACTCAACTTCCGAAAGAGAGCTAGCTCATGTAGACGTAAGGACTTTGAAAAAGTCAAAGACCATTCATGATATTTACTTCTCATGAAACTAAAGCAAATACAAATTTTAATACATCAAGTTATAAGAAGATAAAGGATATCAAAATTGCAGAAACCGAAACACGCTAGATTGCAAAAGGTAATGAATGCATTGTACTCTATCATGTGGCTAACCTTATATTTTGCATCCTGAAGTAATAAAAGTTTCCCCACTGCTGTGAAGGTCCATGTTGATGCTTCGCAATGTATTGTTTATGAGCCCATTCCTGATTATTCCAACACAGAGAAAATTCAAATTTAATATCCAGTCAAGAAAATCAAGTATAGAAGCAAGCATGTTGTGTATAATACAGATATTAATTCAATATTGATAGGAAGTCTATGACAAAACTTCTGTCCTCTAGAGATAAATGTGACAGTGAAGCATTAGATGTACACCAAAATCCAATGAACTAAGGTAGAGGGGTGAAAAAGAATACGATTATGGGGGAATCAAAGGCATCAATCAGGAAATTCATCTAAGAGATGCATGTATAGCTGAGAAGGCAGCAGGGATGACGGGAAACCAACCTGCTTCTAAAAATAAAAGAAAACAGATCTCACTCGCCAAGATAGAGAGCTGAGAAGGCTATATACAACAACAACAATAGCATAACCCATTAAGTCCCCAATAATTGGGGGTATGGGCGGGGATGGACGGGATACAGACCTAACCTTTGTCAAACAAAGTGGCTGATCCCAGGATACCACTGAAACAGATGTATTGGAGACTAACCTAACCTTTGGCAACAAGTGCACAAAGTGGTTGCTCATATAATACACATGTAACAATGGTCCCCTATGCCGTCGCGTCTGAGAAGGCTATATAGCTAATGATAAATTCATCCCTCTTTCCCAGTATAAAATTTGGAACGCCCTTAGAAGGGACAATACATATATTTTACTAAACAAGGTTAAGGAATTAGTCACCTGTTGATCTTCTGGAAGGGGGTAGACATCACCAAAAATAGTTACCCTTGCATTCGACAAGCCACTCCATCCGGGGATCTACAAGGATCAATAGTCAAAGAAATAAATTGACAAGATCAATGAAAATTCACTAAGGTTGTGAAGGAGTTACTTACCTGTACAACTAGAGTGCATCTTGGGTCAGCTAACAAATTCCGGGTATGAATGGCCAGTGGCGAAAAAGAAAATATAGGATCTGAAGAAAACAAATAAACAAACAAACATGAGGATTGGCTGAAGAACTTCTCATTGTTCAGTGAATATGGCAACCCATCCTGGTTAAGAACCAATTGTCTGAAATACACCATGGAGAGACTGTTTCTACACGGTCAGTGCCATAAGACAGCTTGAAAAGCAAAGTTCTTACTTATGTAATCATCATAGTTCAAAGTAATAATCTTGGAAAAAGGTTATAAAGGACAGTCTGGAAATGTAAGCAAAGCATACAGTAGTATTTTAGCAACTTACGTCCCATCAAATCTGGTGCAAAGTCTACAAGGGAGCCAAATGGATAACCTTCTCGCCGATGGTGCATTTGTGACATCAAAGTGCATAGGTGAGCAAACCTAGCCTAGAATCATATTTAATTCAAGAGAAGAGAATAAGAAAAAAAGATCCTCAAAGAAGAGCCAAAAAGACTCCATAATTCTACATAAACTCTTTTCAATCTAACAAGAACTTTTACCTGTTCCATGAGATTGCGGACAGCTAAGGCTGGTCTAGGCAAACCATGAGCTGAGGTGGCACTTTGTACTCCCCCAGATATTGGAGTTCGAAAAAGTCCAGCCCTAGTACCTCCCCCTCCATGAGAGGGAACAGGGGGTGTCACGACATTGGATGTTTTATCTGCATCTTTTTCGTTAGATTGCTTGTGAATTGAATTACCCTACAGAACATGAGAGAGGCCATCATAAGAAAGCCCTAGCTAGTTGATATGTCATTTCATATACTAAATCGTGAAAAGAGGGAAACAATTACTCATGCAAAATAAACCAAAAAAAAACATGAAGACTCATATCATGGTGCATAAATCATAATGATCTATTTCTGCGATTCCAATGGCATTCAGAACATACCAGCTTCTTTCAGGAAGCATAGTTTTATTCAAGCATGTAAGTTTGCAGGGAAACAAATAAATAATAAGAGCATATTCAGAAATTGGGGAAAAAGTTGAGTCATCTTATTAAGAGCATTCTCCAAGCCATTAATATGGTTCTATGCTCCTGAGATATAAGCAATGAATCACTAAGTTTTTCTTTTTTCTTTAGTTACCCCTATGGGGTTGCCCTCGGGACTGGGCAGTCGGGAGCGCCCACAGAGTCTAACTCTTAGTTGGGTAGAGCCTGAACCTGAAGCTCTGTACACTGCGCTAACAATACTGAGGGCTGAATCCGACATAGGGGATTGGGTTTGCTGTGTAACATTGGCAACTGCCCCAGAGCTCGGTAAACTAATAAACTCAACTAAATAAAGATCAGTTTTGGATCCAGTAGAGTCTAAATGGGAGGGAACCAACAAATAGTTGAAGCATCAAAATCAAAACTTTATTCGCTTTATCCATGGCCTTAAGCAACAACAACAACAAAAAAATGCTAAAGACTGCAAAGAGTGAGAAAGAAAAAGTCGTCTTTTTTGTTTCTTCCTAAAAAAAAAAAAAGCCATTGGTAGTACCTGAAGTAGAGATAAAGAGTCGGGTTGAAGCAAGCGGAAGCCATTATCAAAGGGCATCTCATGGTCGTCTTCACTGGCATGGTCCGAGAGTTGAGGAGGCAGAGCCAAAAGTCGAGGGGAGGCAAGGGAAGAAGAGGTAGCGGTGAAATTGAAGTTAGTGTGGTGAGATCCGAGGCGGCAGTGATTATGTGTAAATGGAGATGGAGAAAAGCAAAGGGTATTATTGTCTGGTAAGTTGGAAGTAAAAGTAGAAGCAGAAAGAGCTTCCATGGAGGAAGCAATAGAAAGGGAAGACATGTCCATGAAACCTTGATTTTGGGCAGAATTGTTCCTTCTTCTTGCAAGGGAAGAAGAGAAAGAAGAGAAATATAGGAGAAATTCAGTAGCGGCAGAGAAAGTAAAAAGGTTAGCTTAGCAGAGCCGCAGTGGGCTTACCATACCAAAAAGGAATTCGATTGGCCCAACATTTCACCATTCTTGCCATATCTCAAATTAATTCTCTTTAGAATGATTAAATCCTTTGACATTAGGGTTGATATTACCTAGTAGTCGGGGACTAATGTTGCAATTACTCTTAATAAACTTTTTGGTTAGCCGTCAATCATTAATCCTACGTTCTCTTTTTCATACAGGTGCAACCAAATCTTTAGAAACACCAATTGAAGGGTTTTTGGTGGAGAATCATGTGATTTCAGACGATCAAGAATCAATCACAGTAAGTATAGACTCCCTTCGTTTTACTAAATTCGTTGTACTTTCAATATTAATTACGGGAAAATTTAGGATCTAATTTATTGGTATGGTTTCCGATTATGAGTATATATGTATGAATGTCCGATTTGAAAAATCAAAATCAAAAATTTAATGTCACTGTTTATTTCCGGACTCAAAGTTATATAATGTTAAAGGTTTGATTTTTTTTCTCTTATTTTATTATCCTGGTACATTTATATGGTAAAGGTTTTTTTTTTTTCTTATTTGAGGAATTAGCCTTTTCTACCCATGCACTATTTACGAAATTCTAAGTTTGCCCACATTCTTTTTTATCGCATTTTGCCCCCCAACCCCAGTGCTAGATCTAAACTCATCTACATATTTTTTAGCTAAGTACTTA
The DNA here is from genome assembly GCA_026122235.1 of Vinca minor. Lineage (NCBI taxonomy): Eukaryota > Viridiplantae > Streptophyta > Magnoliopsida > Gentianales > Apocynaceae > Vinca > Vinca minor. The sequence continues at coordinate 6,896,996 of JAOCZM010000290.1, read as the reverse complement.
GGTCTGACTAAAGCCTTGTTTCCACTTCTCCCACAACTATGTTCCTTATGAAGAGTTCTGATTTGAAAATTAGAAGTATCAGCTACCTTGTATGCATGTAAAACCCATTTGCAACCATCAGCCTTACACTTTGCAACCAACCTAGATTTATCACTCTTTTGAATGAATATTGTATTTCAAATTTCGACAGTTTTACCCCTCAAACGACGGGATTCCGGCTAATTTGGGTATATTCGGCATGCGTAAATAGTCTGCGGGTAAAATAAGATAAAAAAAAAGAACGTGGGCAAACTTAGAATTTCGTAAATAGTGCATGGGCAAAAAAGGCTAATTCCTCTTCTTATTTTAATGTTCTGGTACTCTCATGCGCTCACTAGGGTCATCATCCAAAAATCGTGCTCCGTTTCGTGTCGGTGACTTCTCGGGTTCTCTTTCTCAGCGCCGGAAAAAAAAATGAAAAATTCTTGCTATGCTCTGTTTTCTTTTTCTCTGGTTTGGTCCCCAACCTAATATTATTATAGTTCTTTGGAGCAATTCTGTTAAATGAAAAGCAGATTGCTAGTTGTTCATCTATTGTTAAACCGGCTTGTTATTTGATGTTCATGCCACAGTAGATATGATAAAACATTATTTGGTTATTCTATTTATTCTTCTGGGCACTTTTGCTAAATAGGTTCACTGTATGAAGAGATATATTCTTTCTCTATTGGAACAGATCAAAACACAATCTTTCAGGGGATCATTTATTGTTCAATGGTGACCGTTGATCTCTTAGTTATTTGGAACTCATGTTATGGGGTTGCTCTCTGCTCTCTTTTTTGTTTTATTTAGATTTGAACTCTATAAAATATTATGGATTACAATAGTTGTTTCAGCATGCTGGCCGATGTCATTTAAATCCGTTTACTGTACAATTATGTTCTCAAAATAAATGTTATGTTTTCTTGGAAAATAATCTGTTATAAATTGTGATTGTGGAAACATGATATTCTGAATGTTCTGTTACTGTTTGATACTTTGCGTGTTGATTTGGGATATTGTCTATTTTGACCCTCCTAGCGGGTAATAGTTGGGCTCTGTTCTGACCCACCTAGTGGGAAAAGCTAGGACTCTGTATTGACTCATTCCTAGAGGGAATAAATGTAGGACTGATATATCAACATATGTTCTGTTTCTAATTCAGTAAACCTATGATCCCAGTCAAAGTATCACTCTGTAAATTCTGTTCTTTTCTGTAACTGTTAAATTGAGAAATCGATCTGAGTTTCTAAAGCTTTCTGAAAATACTTTTTCTGTAAAATGATTTTGTTTAAAATATACTTTTTTACAATTTTGTCGATTTTCTGAAAACTATATATAATGTAGCCGGAGTTTCTCCGGGAGGCGTTTCTATACTTACTGAGTTGTATATATGATGAGTCAGAAATGTACACTAGTCCATACGAGGAGGATCGAGTGTACAAGCAATTCTGGATCACTAACAGAATAAACACATTAGGATAGTTCCATTAAGAGTATTTTTTTCTCTATTTTAATTATTAAATTATATTGAGGATTTTTATAGTTGAATTAAATGGATATTTAATTCTATTGCGGCATAGATTCTTTGAATGTAAGGACCTTTTAGTCTCAAAATTTACTTTGTGAGTATGGTCATGTCAGGTTTCCGGATACGGATTTATAGACGCAGGTCCGGGGCGTGACAATATAGTATTAGCTTTCTTGATGAAAGGTTGAGAAACACACATTATAGACCTTTATGATTTTTCTTGTAATCGAACATGCGACTCGGCTAGGGTACTGAACCCTTCAAAGTTCAGCACCTGCAGAACATGGTTTGGGCCATAAGATCTTTAAGCGTGAGATTCAAAGGGCAGAAAAATGCGCGGCTTGCAGAGACAAAAAACCCCGCGCCACACAGAATAAAAAAACACAGCAAAACCCACGAACAGAATAGTTCGTCTTTCTCATCTACAATTTCTTCAGGATTAATGGTGATTAAAGGACGTTCACCGCGAAATCCCTCTTCACCTTCCTCAATAACTATTACCCACTAACGGCCGAACACGATCTCCATCATTAATTAATCTCATAATTTTGGAATCATATAAATCGAATAATGAACACGAATTTGAGTCACAATCTGTAAAACCTAGAAAAACTTAAAACGATTTTCCAATATCATAATGGTTATTCTTGTTTTTATACATAACTATGGAGCCAAAAAACAAATTGTTCAAGTGTTTACAGGCTATAAACACATTGTAGACAATAACAATCAAATCAAGGAGAACAAATCTGCCTACAAAAACATATTAAAATGGTTTAAAATGTGTGTGTTTTTTTTGGATTCACCGAGTTAAAATTATCCACAATATATGGGGATGCGTGCAGGTTTTTTGCTGAAAACTACAACTCGGAAGAAAAATCTGTACTACTCTCAGGTGGACGTAAACTGTCGATTACAGCAGCTGATATTGAGCGAGTTTATGGGGTAAGAAATGAGGGGACACAACTCAATTTAGACTCACTACCCGATGCACCATGGGGTAAGAAATACTGTTAAAATAACTATAATGTAAATATCAGCAATAAAGCATACATGAAGGAGAAAGTAATGAAAGATCTGTTGGAAGAAGATGAAATAGTGATACACCAAAGCCTGGAAACAGATAAAATCAAAATGGCTTCAGAACAGACAAATATCAAGACGGTATGAAATATGCATTTCCTCATAGTATGTCCTGTTTACTCTTTTTATACATGTGAATAATAGCTCTAAATTACATTCTTACTAGCAATATTGGATATAGTTGACTTTTTTGAAATATTATAATGATGGAGACTGTACTATATGTTTTGTTAAATTTAGTGAAATATATGTAACATGTGATAATAATAACTATAATACATGTATTTTATAGCTATTACAATATTTGGATAATAATAAAGAAAGTTGTTCTGGTAAGTTGCAACGTATATAGTTATTATGTAAGATGTTAGAAGAATATAATATTTCAAATTTAAGGTAAATCATCGTAAACTATGTAGATAATAGCTATTACACATGTATTTAATACCTATTGGTTAAGTCCATAATAGCTATTTATAGATATTACAATTGTATATTTTTTATTTGATTTATATTGTTTAATAATACTTATAATCTCCTTAAAACATATTCATTATCTGGACTACGATATTGCAAAGAGAAAGAGCGTTGCTTCACAACTGATGAATCAACCAGAGAACGAAGTACTAGAATGGACGAAATCACAAGCAATACATTTCCCTAGGAATTAGAAATTAATTAATGTAATCATACTCTCTTGAGAAGAATCCTAGCTAGGGAAGGTTTTTTTTTATCACTGAAACCATTCCACTCATTTATTGCGATTCTGCAATGCGATTGTTTTTTAATATATATTATATTTTTAATTTGTGAAATTAAAGAAACATATCAAGTGTGATATACACAATAGCTTATGACATTCATATAATATCTGTAATCTATGAGAACAATAGCTATTATATTACATTGAACACTAACAATATTTTCACAATAGTCGTAAGTCCTTAACGTAATAACTATAGGATATATACACAATACTTATTATTTACAAATTGAAAATATTTGATTTCATTAGACAATAAGAAGTCAACTCTGAAACGTCTCAGAGTAATATTGTACTTCGACCTCTGCGTGTGCAACGTGATTTGACTTTTGATTGAGTTTATTCAAATTGGGTCTCTTACAGTAGCGAAATCCGGCTTCTTATAACAAACATCAATCCTATAATGGTTATTTTCTGATGACACACCAGAAAATCCTTGATTAGCTGTAAAGAAATATGCAAAATTTATTAACAAAAGAATAAATATTCAGAATTAATAGACATAACTATAATACTAATGAATAATCTCTATTAGACCTTCAATCCAAATATAGTTTAAAAATTGTATAATGAAAATTATACAACTATTTCCACAAACAACACAGTAACAAAAGTGGAATTAACATAAAAAAAAAAACATACTATCATGAACTAAATCATCCAGTACATTATGCACTGTTAAATCATTAAAACCATAAAATATCAATATGATTAGCAAAATAACAAAAATTGTGATCATGCACCGAACTCCCTATGGAATCAGAAATAAGAATTGATTGACTAGCCAGCAAATCTATGAAGCAAGTTGGTAGTTTCCAACTATCAATAATTGAATTATCCATTGGAAGAATCATTTCTTTTTAAAAAAAACTGAAAAAATAAGAACAGGAAGAACAAACTTCAAATTAAAAGAGTTTATGTTTATTTTTTGGTGTATTCAAACTCAATATTATCGTGAAAGTGAGGAATAATAGGCATGTTGCCCATTATTATTGAAAATTCCATGAATTTTGCCTTAAATCGCGTTTGTGATTGATCAAATCCTCTGAGCGGGAAGAGATGAAAATCAAAACCTCAATTCAGTGTGGTGCGCGTCTGTGGACAGCAGACAGCTTGATGGCCGCTAGATCTAAAAGGCGCAGATCCAACGGCCATCAGGTCGTACTGAATATGCTGAAAAAGGCCCAAGTCAACACTGTAGCCAAATGCTCGAACATGACATTTTTTATTATTTTGAAAACTAGGAGAGTAGTCCTAGCAAAAATTCAATGGAAAAATGATAGTGATCTGGAGGGACTTAGGCCCAAGTCTAGCTTAACAATTAAGGTATCACACGCCCAAAGGCCCTAAAATACTGAGGCCCAGCTAAGATTTTCTCTTTAGTTTTTCATTTTTCTTTATTATTAGAGATAATCACTATTTATGCCCCTGAGTTATCTCTTAAAAGTAATTGTTACCCCTAAGAAATATATCGTGCCATTTTCGTCCCCAACAAGTTACGGGGTGCCATTTATGCCCAAAAGTGGCGGCGACCGGCCAAGAGAGGCGGCGTTGCACACGTGCGAACCATACATGTGAAATCCCAGGGGTAAACTTGTCATTTGCGCCCAATCCTTTCTTCCAACAGCAGTAGTCTTCTTCTTCCCTTCGAAAATGGAGATCTTCTTATCCATTTTTTAAACCCATCAACCTTCTTCCACAAATTAATCCTCCTCAATGTCCATCTTCCTCCTCAGGAATATATTTAGCTAGCTTTTCAGTCTGCGGTAGTTGATGGTGGTGGAGAGGCGGAGTGGGACGGGGGCGAGAAAAGGAGAGAAGAGTACAGTAGGGTTTTGATTTGCTGTGATTAAGCTTTCTCTTTCTTCTTCTTCTCTCTAGAAAAAAAGGTGATGGTTGGTGGGTTTTGATAATTGTATAGTTTTAAATGAGTTTTGATAATTAAATTGTTTGATTCTTTGGAAAATTCTATAAAATTTGAAATGGGTTTTGAATCTTGAATTGTGCAATTTTTGTGAGCAATTTGAAAGTGGTGATGTGGGTGGTGGTGGCGGAGTGGGTTTTTGGTGCGGTGGTGGTGGTGGTGGAGGAGGAGAAGGATGTAGATGAAGATGGAGAATGGTGGGTGTAGCAGGTGGCAGTGGAGAAAGGTGGTGGGGATGAAGATGAAGAGAGTTTTTTTAGTTTTTTTTTAAGCTGAAAAATTATAGGCAGTGGAAGAGTTTTTTTTAGCTGAAAAATTCCTTCATTCTTTCAAGCTCCATCTTGTAATTAGTATGTGGATTGAACAAGAATTGCGCATTTGCTTTATTAATTTTATTTGCAAATGAATTTATTGTTTTTTTCTTGGTTTCTTGAAATGATGAACCCTACGAATTTGGGGATTTTTTGAGAAATGGGTATTCAAGATTTTTGATGGTGTTCTTGATGAGTTCTTGAGGTTGAAGATAAAGATTTGTGTGTTTAATTCATTTTGCATTTTTATTGGTTGCTAGTTTATGTTAGTGGTTGACGTGACTATTATACCCCTCAAAATGTGCTTGTGCGGTTCACACATGTGGAACACCGCCCCTCTCGCCGAATTCCGCCAATTTTAAGCATAAATGACACACTGTAAATTATTGGAGACAAAAATGGCACGATATAGGATAACAGTTGCTTTAGAAAGATAACTCGGGGCATAAATAGTGATTATCTCTTATTATTATTCTGATTGTTGAGGTGAGGAAAAATATCTTACAAACAAATTTAATATATATATAAATGTGAGAGTAGATCCCACTATCCATCAGAGAGTAGATACCACTACATTCTTCTCCAGTCTACAAAATCTTAGAGCTAAAAGGAATCCACAATTTTTGCAGTCTCTTCTTATTTTACACACTACAGGTAATAACTGTTTATGAAAATATAGTAGAAAATCAACAAATTTAAGATTGAAAAAAACTCCTAAAAAGTTTGATTTCCTTCTACTTGGGGGGAGCATACATATTACTCCTACCAATATTTCCAGATATCCACCTCTAAGGTAAACCGCAAAAACAAATTAATTAATTAGTTTAAAACTAAACTTAAAGTGAAAAATAAATGCCAAATTAAATTAGTCGTGACCATCTATCACTCTACTGATCAAAACGCCCGTAGCCGGCGGCATACGGATTCTCAGCTAGAGCATTCCGACTCCGCCCAGCCTTCCTGCAGCTCCTGATTACTTTGGCGGCGGCTCCTCATGACTTTGAGTGCCCGCTCCAGCTTCGACTCAGCGGCTAAAATGAGCTTAGCCTGCACACCAGAAATATCCTCTAGTCTCTTCAACAATTGCCACGTACGCAGTGATCTGTCCCCAGAAAATCTCAATCCGAACCACAGTGAGGCGGCCAGAATTACCCGGAAGGGCAAAAATGACATTTTCTCCCAACAAGCACAAAGTGCAGTCCTTCCAAACCGTACGGCTCGGTCACCTGAAAGTCCAAGTTTGCCGCACCAATACACCAGAACACCCTCCGCCTTCCAATCCATGATCGTCGATCTTCTTTGGACGCCACCGCCGGAAGCCGATAGAGAGTTGGAATTTGAAATTCGGCAGCGATCAGAATCGGCTTTCTTCTGGCTACTGGAATCACAATCGGAGCAGTTGGACAGTGAATCGAGATGGTGAGAAGAATCTGGTGAACAGGAAGCACAAAGGAACGGGCGGGAAAGAGAGATCGGAGACGACAGGATCTCCGGCGAAACTCTTACAATTGGAACAAATAATTGTACGGAGATGTCGAGCTACGAGAAAGTTGGCGCCGTGAACCTTGGAATCGCAGGTCCAGCAGAGGAAAGCGGAATCAGAGGGACAATAGACGGCAGCTTTTGCATTGCAGAGTTCACAAAACCTACTAATTATTGATTTCGTCATGATAAGAAAAATATAACAAACTGGAAGGAGGATAGGAAATTGAAATAGTAGGATATAGTATTGGACTAAAATGTAGGGTGTGAGAGGGAAATTGGGGATCTCAGAAGAGGAGGAATTATCAAGTGTACGGAGGTTAGGAATCTAAGAGGATAATTTTGAGAAATTAGGGGGGTGAACCAAGTGTTTATGATGATCTCATATGTATGGTTTTTTTATTCCAAAATGGGGAGACTAATAAATAGACATTAAGGAGAAAACATGAACCCCGAAAGTGGCGGTGAAACGTAGACCAGGTATTAATAATACTATATTGTGGCTTATAATGCATGAAACCTTAATTTTACTGATATTTTTTTTTATTGGGAAGAGGGTCTGTCTATAAGAAATAGGGAATTAAATAAGCGGAGAAGATATTTAAACTCATAACTTTTACGTTATATGACTTATAATGTATGGAATTATAAATTTACTGTTCAATGAATTATTTGATTTTAATTTACTAATATCAAATTAATATTTGTGGATCGTTATGACACATCACACACCGTTCATTCAATCCCTCAATTACTATCATCTTTTCTTTTCTTGTTTTGTTCTTATCTTATGTGATACATTCGATATTTCTGAGGATAATTTTGTTTATTCATTCTTATATTTTTATCCTTTTTAATTTAAGTTATTAAAGTGTAATGTTTTATGTGTCACAATCAGCCAATTATAATAAGTTTAATTTTTAATAATGCTTTCAATAGATTAAATTATTGCTTGCAAGTATCTAAAGTATTTGTACATTTATTATTATTATTATTATTATTATTATTATTATTATTATTATTGTTACCTAGTAGCCTTTTTTTTGGAAAAAATAAGAAATAAAATGCATAACTAATAGCTTATACACTACTCCCTCCATTACAAAATAATGTTAACATTTCAATTTTTCACATAAATTAAGAAATTTTTAAAAACAATAAGAGTTCAAGCTAAAAGACTAATATATCCTCATTAATTACTTCTTGAAAATTGAAATTGTGGTTAAAAGAAAAATGTAAGAAGAGGGTAGAATTGGTAAAAGTTCATTAAATGTTCATTGATAGTCCAAATGTTAACCTTATTTTGTGAAAATTTTGAAAATCAAATGGTAACATTATTTTGGAATGGAGGGAGTAATATTTAGCAAAACAATATTTTAATTTCAGATATCTTTTGAAAAATCATTTCTTACATGGTACTTTAATCATTAGTATTTTTCGTATCAAGGAGATTGAATGTTATATGTATTAGATAGTTGTCTATTGTAAAGTTTGATTTTATTTTAGTATTATATTAGAGTTATTGACAAACAATTAGTTATAAGTACGGTTCGATTTAAAAGTAACACATTCATTCTAATAAGTATCGATTTAAATTTTTTGTAGCAGTTTCGATAGTATTTTAATTATGAAAATAAATATATAAATATTTAAAATTACACAAGAAAAATGAAAATCCCATTGCTCCAAAGAGAAATTGAAATGGTCCACCCATACATACAATTTCCCCTTCTTTGGCATATTCTCGCTCCAGGCACAGCAAGCCCTGTCCACATAAACCTCCAACTTCCCAAAGTCCCTTTCTATTTTGCTATTACTCTTTTTTTTTTTTTCCTTTTTAATTGAAATAAATCAGAGTTATATAAAGAAGCAATGTATATAAATAAACATGTGTTTGGTTTATTCTTTCTTTTTTGGTAAATGTATACATATATATATATGTGTTAATGGTGTTTATGGACAAGTGGCAGGTCACCTCTAACTCTAATGCACCGCCTCTCATTTTTTGGCGGGACCAACGTGGAAATTATTTATGTGGTGATTGCACCAAAAATATCTGATTCTACGTCTGCGTCAACGTCTACCAACTTTTTGAATTTGACAAAGGAATGGGTAGGCCCAGATGTGTTCTCGACCAGGATTTTTGAGGGGCTCACCTTGCTTTGGACTCTACACGTGTCAACACTTGACCGGATGCTCATCATCCCGGTATTTCACATATGAATCGCTGTCCACACAATACATTCCTTTGTGGTTTTTTTCTGTGCGTTTATTACGTAAACGTAAACGTAATAAAAAAATCTCGGATATCACAAATTGAATGTTAATGGGGCCAGTAGAGTATAGAGTTGATATCACAACTTCTCACATAAATTGGGATAGATCATACCTACAAAATAGAGTATACTCTAACTCATGTGAAAGGGTTACGTGGTCAATCTTACAAAAATGACTTTACTTTAGAATTTTCCGTTAGTGGAAGGAAGGTAGCAGAAGGAAAAGAAATAGAGTAGAGAGATTCTGTCACCACAAGTTTGTAACTTGAGGAGTACGTGGTACGTGGAAATAGTTCCACTCCCCATCACCACAAGGAAGGATGGATTATTATAACAAGATCATCGTCGATCGTCAGTAGTCCATTAATTAATTCCTTGGCTCTTACTTCTTCTCTTCTTAGTTCTTATCAGGGACGAAGACAAGAGGCGGGTGGGACAGTCGTTTTCCTGATATTTTAAAAAATTTTCTACTAGATATAATATATTTTATATGTAATTCGAAATATTTGATCAAATTCGTCTCCAACAATTTTTTTGCAGTTTTAATATATAATTCGACATACTCAAATCTAAAAATTATGACTTCGTCCTACTTCTTACTATAGTGGATTCCTCAGGGATAGCCACGTGGCAAAAAGGAGGTGGTGTTTCCAGGCGCCTTGCCGGTGGTTGTATATGGACTATGGAGTAAACATTACTACTTGTACCACCTCAACGACACGTACGATGAGTATTAGGCGTGGAAGTTTCCCATGCACGCATCCCTTCCCACCGTTGGATATTTCATTTTATGCCGTGACAGCGTGAGGAGGAATAGATGGATGGCCCCTCCTCCTCCTCCTTTGCTTTTATTATTATTATTATTATTATTATTATTATTATTATTATTTATTTATTTATTTATTTATTGATTCCGATCATTTATTAAGATCCGGGCCAAAAAGCTTGTGATTACTATTTTTCTTTTTTCGAATTTGATTTTCTTTGATAAGTGATTTATCACTTGGTCTTTAAAAAAAGAAAGATAAAAATCATTTATATAATAGCTTAATGGTCGAATATTTGACTTGTACTTTAAAAATTTAAAATCAAACATTATTAATTTTAAAAGAATAGAAATAAAAAAGGAATGAGCATGTAGGGAGGTGATGATCAAATTAGTTTGATATCTCTAAACTATGCCCTATGCATAATACATGCTCTTCGATTGGGATTTAGCTTCTAACTTGAAGTTACTTTCTTACTCATCAGTCTAAGAATCCGTTCCTAAAAAATAGTTTGTTACAGAAGATTCTATAGCAGTATCTTCATCTCTATTTATTCTATTCCCAAATTTCTACATCTCTCGAAAGAAAGCACAGTACGATGAAAGTTGTAAGTTGTGTTCGGGAAAGTTATTGTCTATCGTTGGCATCTATGGTAAAATCAGTCGGGAACCTAAGAGGCAATGATTTACCTTGCAGCGGATGTCGGCGCTTCGAATCCGCTTATTTCTAACTCGTGAACCTAATCGATACAAAGCTATATGATTTACTTGTACACTAAAAGGCGATACCCACGCCCTCAGGGCCCTGTCACGGGTGCGTCTAAGAACCTCAAGAGACGACCAGTGACAACCCCCACCACCCGATCCGACAGGCATTGTGGAGGATGTAAATCAAGGTGACCCAGCAATTCGATTGGTGGGAGGCCTTGTCTTAGCCCACCGCAAGAAGCCACCCCCACATTGGAGGGTTGAAACTTCCACACTGCGTCTGCCAAGATTCGAACCTACGCCCGCTATATGATTTACTAACTAAACAATGTTATGGGTGTGTAGCTTAATGGACCAATGCTTTCAGTGTGCACCATCCACTGCCTTCATCTTTCTTCCCTTTCTCCCCACCATTTATTTAAAGGATAAAAGAAAGAAAAAAAAAGGAGAAAGAAAATTTGGGTTCATTCATGTCACTCACGAGAGTACTACTTGTTAGGTATGTGTTGTATAGAGTATAGACGCAACGCTAACATAAGTATCCAATAATCATTTATCCGCCAATGCTCCAAGTTGAGTTAATTATTTCAAGTAATTTCTACGTGCCCACCCTTTCTCAAAAGTAATGGAATTATATTCTCTTCAACAGTAATGGAATTATATTCTCTATTTCTTTTAACAGAAAAGTGGATTATATATTATTAACTGATATCATGTAATATATATGTTAGAAGAAAATTCGGTGGGTCTCCAAAATATTGAGTGAGACTCTAAACCTCATTGCATTATTTGTCAATCTATTAACAGAATTATTAAAATATATATGAACAAAAAATAAATTGGTTATACTATTCCCCATCAAACTTTTGATTTGACTAGCAATGTGACATAAGGGGGGGGGGGAGGGGGGGAATCCTCTTATATTTGATGGACCCAGTTGACCAGAGTTTGACAGTCACTCTTAATAATGAGAGGCTGATATCCTTAAGATAAAGCAAAACGAAGTCATTCCAGAAATTCATTTACTTCAACGTATTAGGGCTGAATGAGTTGGAGATAAATAATTCTTCTCTCTATAAGTTGCACCAGAAATATTGTAATATTTTAATCGCAAGTGAAAATTAATTAATATACAAATTCTCAATCGAAAAAATATCATCTTTCTAAATTAACAAATTCATTGCAAATCCTCTTAATTTTTTATTGAGAGTTCAGAACTTACAAAGGAAAAAAAATTGATAATGTATAGCATGTTCACAAGAATTTCTACTGAATGAGTTAAAATGTGTGTAAGATCTCAACTGAATTAATTAGGTCAAATGGCTGTATAAAAAAAATCATTGTGAATTCTTCTCTCCTTCCAACCCATTGATATTTCTCTCTACCTTGCTTTTCAAATAGATTGGGCCATAATCCATAGAAGTTTAAAGGCCCAACACAATCCCAAGGCCTCACTTTTGTACCACTTCAAAAGTTTGGACCGCAACCATCCATTTTTTCATTAGCTGAGCACCGAATTGAAACTCCCTTCTCTCTTTATTATTTTATGCATTGTTTTTTTGAGTTAATAACTATTTATATCACTAAACTATTTACGAATTTCTCTTTATAGTACTAAACTATTTTTTTATCTAAATATGTCACTCAACTATTTATGTTTATCAAAAAATATACAACCACCCATTTTTTGGGTGTTTTCTGGCCTGCGATGTCACGTGAGTTGCTTCGGAACATGAATAACGACGAAAAGGAAAAGAAATATTGGAAACGTCGGGCGATAACTGCTTAATTTGTTGTTGCAAGGGCAAACGGGTCTGTCAAATTAAGCAGTTACGGCCCGACGTTTCCAATATTTCTTTTCTTTTTCGCCTTTGTTCATGTTCTGAAGCAACTCACGTGACATCGTTGTCCGGAAAACACCCAAAAAATGAGTGGTTGTATATTTTTTGATAAACGTAAATAGTTGAGTGACATATTTAGATAAACGTAAATAGTTGAGTGACATATTTAGATAAAAAAATAGTTTAGTACTATAAAGAGAAATTTGTAAATAGTTTAGTGTTATAAATAGTTATTAACTCTTGTTTTTTTCTTCAAAGAAAGAAAATCTAGTTGGAGTGAAGAAAAATACGAGATGTGTTGAAACACATAATCGAATGCCGTAATAATTTCCGGTGTACTTGGACAAGGTTTGGTTTGGATTTGGGTTTGGTTTGGTCTTACTTTTGGCGGAAAATGCTCAAAATTTGGCCTCTAAAATAGGCGGGAGAAATTCAAATTCAAATTTTTTTTTTCAAATAATCGTCCAATTCCAAATTTTGGCCTAAAAAATTTGGAATTTGAACATTTCCCGACAATTTTAGAGGCCAAAATTTGGAATTGAATGATTATTTGAAGAAAAAAATTTGAATTTGAATTGCTCCCGCCTATTTTAGAGGCCAAATTTTGAGCATTTCCCGTCAAAAGTGAGATCAAACCCAAACAAACCCCAAATCAAACCTTATCCAAGCACACCCTTCATTGTCGATATAGAGTTCTTAATTAACTTGTTAATTATAATGATGATCAATTTACATTTACAATATTTATTAGGGAAATGATTGTTAGCTAAGACATATTAGCTAAATTAGGTTAAATGGACAAAAATGCCTCTGAAGTACTTTTTTTTAATTAAAAGAGCCCCAAAAGTAAAAAAAAGAGCACAAAAGTCATCACAACTTTTGAGGATTTGTCAGGCGCACAAAAGTTGGATTGCGGCTACGGTGTGGAACACTAAATGTTTTGCACCGTGCAGAATAAATGGTGGCCGTCGAATCAAGAATCCAACGGATGAAATTATTTGGGTGATATAATTAAAAAAATTAACTCCCACAATCCCAAATGATCTCAGTCTTCAGATTCTTTATCCGAAGGTCACAATTTGTTTCGCACGGTGAAGAACATGCCAGGTTGCAAAAACTGAAGAAAGAAACACATTCAAGCTAAATGATTGTGGCCATTGATGAAGAACTCGTCAACGATACGTATTATTCTCTATGATTAATCTAAATCGCTGATGTGGCAACAAAAATTGTCACTTAACAACCCTAAGTCCATATATTATACATATTTATATATCCTAAGTCCCTATAAAAACTATTATTTGCAAACATAAGTACATAAATCATATTACTTTTAGGTCCCTAATGTTATAAAACTTTAAAAATTAAACTCGCATAGTATATTTCCATTTCACATTTCGACCCACAAGTTTCTAATTAAATCATTTAAATTCACAATTTGTCCCAAAAATCATGAAATTAACTTTTTAGAAATTATAATTAGACCCATAACTAATAACAGATTCATAGTAATAATAAGTTAGCGTCATATAATGGAATATATATATAACCTTGGAAGTTTACTTTCATAATTGAATAGTACTAATAAGTGATTGACGTATATAGAAGTATAACGAACTTTGCAGGGACGAACCCAGGAATTTGATGTTGGGGGGCGAAATTGGTAAAAAAAATCCAAAATTCTTGGGGGGCGATAAAAAAGGCAAAAAAAATTCTTGGGGAGAGCGAAATTGATAAAATTTTCCAAAATACACATAAAATTTCGATAAATAGTAGTATTTTTAAGACCTGCAGTGGCGCACGCCCTCCCCCCGTAATCGTCCCTGGAACTTTGCATGTGTACGGTTAGAGTTTCATAGTACTAACAAAAAATAGATTACTTACAACACTTTCATATTACTAATAGTCTACAAACCATCTTATAACATTGAAATTGATTTACATTGTTAGCTTGTTAAGAGTAATGTTATAACGTTAAGACATACTTACACCGTTAGCTTCTAAAATTTTCATAATACCAATAGCTGATCACTATTTATAACTTCGGTGATTAATTTTGCAAATGTATGTTAAAGTAGTTGATAACTAATATTATTTCTACTTATATTGATATATAACGAACCATTATGGTGTACAAGTTGTCTCAATCACTATAAAATGACAGTATACTAGTATAGTTTGATTAGAATACTAATGTCGCTTTATTTAAAACTCATAGACATTGCAAATGTATGTTAAAATAGTATATAACTAATACTATTTCTACTTATATTGATATATAACGAACCATGAGAGTGTAAAATTTGTCTCAATCACTATAAAATAATAGTGTACTAGTATAGTTTGATTAGAATACTAAGTTTGCCTTATATAGAACTATAACGAACCTTACATGTTTACTTTAACAAAATATTATTCATCGAAGCTTTGTTATTTTCTTCCGTTTTCATTTAAATTGCCTGGAAATCAACCCATTTACCCAACCCAACCCACCCCACCCAACCCTACCCCTATACCCTTATTTCTTCTTCCCCTCACCCCCAAACTGCCATTCGCCAACCACCACCACCACCACCCCGCAGCGCACTCCACCTCCATCTCTCCAACCCACTCTACCCCTCCCCCTTCGCCGACCACCACCACCACATTTCTGAAATCAATTTGAGATTATTGAAATCCACCACCACAACAAACAAGGATGGTCTCCTATAAATTCTTTGTCTTCAATTTCTCGAATAGACTTTTTTTTTTTTTTTTTAAAACAAAATTTAGATAATAATAATAGGTAGTTCATTCTCTACTAGGAGAATGCAATCAGATCCGATTATAAGTCCCCCACAAAAATACAAATCTAATAATTAAAACACGAGCGATCTTATTACATAACGAAAGCAGAATTAAAAAGACAAAAACACCATAAACCCCTCAGATCTAAGAAAGTTGACCATAGTCAGAAACAACAATAGGCTTGGAAGTTCTCCGCCGTGCGTGGAGTTGTGTCGGCGAACAATTCCATCACAATCCGGCCGACCGATGCGCCGCCTATGGTCATATCGAAGAAAACTCTAGGGTTCGACATTTTTGGGGGATTAAGATCGAAACGTCGTGGTTTTGAATGAGCGTGATGTAGTGTAAATGACTGAGACAATTTCTCAAATAGATTGAGTGTTCAAGCTTCCATTCAAACAGAAAGCAAAAAAGTTGTGGTGGTGGTGGGTTGGATGTTGGGTGTAGAGTGTAGGATGTATGCTAGGCTAGAGGGATATGGGTATATTAGACATTTAGATAGTTACAAATATAAAAAATTAAATATATTCATATATAGACAGAAGGGTATATTAGACATTTAAACTCTCCAATTTGAGGTTTTAGCCAATTAATTAGCTAAGTCTTAGCCACGTAGTACTACCCTTATTTATTATTGCATAAAGTCTAAGATATTAGAGTTAAAAAAGAAAAAGAAATAAAATATTTATTATATTTTATTAAACTCTTACTTAACATATTGAAAATTTTCAGTCTTTCTTAATAATTGCTTAACCTATAATAAGATATTTTTTTTAGGATTAATTATGATATGAAGAAATGATTCATTGGACTAAAGTTCGTTCATATATGATTTTTTTTTTTTAAAGGTCTTTCTTTAGCAAATTTAAATATGAGAAATATATAATGATTTTTTTTCTGATACGAACTATTGCTAATGGATCATTTGGTACAGATTTATCGACATCAACAAAAAATTTCGTGTATCTTAATATGAATAGATGTGAACCATATATCAATTGGATATGAATTATGATGAATATCAGAATTAAAAAATATATAATAATGGGGCGAGTTAATGGAATTTGGATGAAGGTGGGTAAGGGAGTTAAAAATACAAAGTCCGGTCAGTTGGAGTTATTGACTACTACCGTCGTTATCTCCTTTTAGGCGACCGGTCTCCGCCCCGTTTCTCACTTCACCTCCTCTCTAATCTCAATTCTCAAACCAGATCTTTCCGATCCCCTTTCATTCATTCTCCCCCTCTGATTGATTCCTTTTCTTTCTTTCGCGAAAAAAGATGGAATAACCAGGCGCCCAGGTTTCAATCAATCTTTTTATTTGCAGAATTATTATAAACACCATACATACTAAGTACAATCCTCCTCCTCATCTAAGATTAATTAATTAAGAAGCGAATCCCATCGATCAAGGGAGGGAGGGAGAAATGGCTAGGAGTAGTAGATCCTCATCCTCGTCGACTTGCTTAAGATATTTCAATCCAGCCTATTACCTTAAACGCCCCAAACGTCTCGCTTTGCTTTTCATCTTTTTCGTTTCCGCCACTTTCTTTGTCTGGGATCGCCAAACTCTTGTCCGCGACCACCAGGTAATTTTAATTTTATTTTTTTTTAAAAATTTATTTCAGAATAATCAAGTGGCATATATATATATTTTTTTTTATAGCTAGTAGTTGTTTCAGTAATAAAAAGAATACAGTGATATGTGTATCAGTTTCAGTTGCAAATGCCCCTCAATTTATCCCCCATCTTTTGGGATTTCCTTGAATTACTTGATTCAGCAAAAATAAAGGAACTTTATTAATTCTTGTCTCTAACCCACCTTCAGAAAATGATTCTTGGTCGCCTACTGGCCTTATTTAGGAACTTATACACTGAAAGTTGACATTTTTTTTTGTTTCCCTGTTGTGTATTATTGTTATGACTTGTAGTTCTTGATCAAGTGTTGCTTTTGTTGTGTGATCTATTTCATTCACATTTTGTGTGAAGTTTAAGTCCTTGTTTTCTGCGCATTAGGTGCTTCCAACATCTAGTTCAAGTCCTTTTCTCTTCCCCCATAAAGGCAAAAAAGAAAAGAAAAAAGAAAGAAAAGAAAAACCTTGTACTCACAATTTCATACATTGGAGGATGAGTGTCTGGACTTCATTGCCAGATCTTACCCTCAACAGTGTAGTTAGTACCTCGCTCTGGCTCTTCACGTCTTGATTGCTTTAGTGTTAGATATCCATTTCTCCAGTTTAGATTCTAAGGTCTAATGAATACTCCACGTGTAATGACGATAAGCTTGTGCTCGGCATTGGTGGAATTCTTAACTTAAGAAACAATGTATGAATTATTTGGCTTCGAATCATGCTAAAGAAAATCCAACAAAGATCTAGCATTATTCTCTTCTCATTTTTTATCTTTATTTGTCTGAGAAGGAAATGCATATCTACTTGTTGTCCTGCTGCTTGCCATTTACAAGCTGTAAAGATGAAAGCAGGAGATTTTAAACTTGTTCTGTTTATTTGACTATTGATGGCTAAATAAAGTTCTATTTTACTTAAGTAGAGTGATTTAGGGGTTTTATAAACTTTCAAGGGAATTCTGTTATGTGTTTGCAGGAGGAGGTCACCAAGTTGAATGACGAGGTTGTTCAGTTGCGAAATTGGGTACGTGATTCAATTTCTTCTTGCCATTAGCTTCTTCTAGGTTCAGGAATCTAAAGATATACTCTTTATATTTTGCATTGATTAGATTTACAGACTTCATTGAAGTCCTTCATTAAAGTACTTTTAAAACATTAACTACTGCTAAGCTTCTTATGTTTGCATCTCTTCTGGGCTAATGGGACTTAAGAGATCACTAAATTTACCAAATTGCTTCTTGCCGTTGGTTGAAATTATCCAAACTTATATGCAATCAGGGTATCTCAACCCACAACACTTATCAGTTGTTTAACCCGACAGATTGAATCATGATTAACATAGAAGAAGAATTGCTCGCCGTCGGGATTTTGTTCGGATTTTGATTTAGTTGCATAATCTTCAGTTACTCCAATTAGTAAAATCCATGATATAACTTTTCTGTTTCTAGTTTTTTTAATCACTAAAGTATTTTTTGTACAATATTCGGCGCGGATCTACAGCTTGAAGAATTAAAAACTGGTCAAAGCATTCCCAGTGAGAAAACGAAGAACGATGTCAAAACTGCAAGACGGAATACGAATGTCTTAGACGACCCTGTTTCTATCCAGCGGAGAGAGAAGGTTAAAAATGCAATGGTACATGCATGGGGTTCATATGTAAAGTATGCTTGGGGTCATGATGAGCTTCAGGTATGTTTTCTATCCTACTTTGCTGATATTTTACCCAATTGATGTCGGGGAAGAGTCTTTATCAACTTAGACATGATTTCATCATTATCGTCTTCCATGTACCAAAGAAACATGGTTGCTTGATCTAAGTTTTTACCTTTGCCCATGGTTTTGGTTCTTGATGATATTTTGGGTTACATTACTTAGTCATTCTGTATTACAGAGTTTTTAATCTTAACATGCCCATACTTCATGCTTACCAGCCACAGACGGAATCTGGTGTTGATAACTTTGGTGGCCTAGGAGCGACTTTGATAGATTCTCTTGATACATTATACATAATGGGACTAGATGAAGAATTCCAAAGAGCTAGAGAGTAAGTCTCCTCCGGAACAGATTCATTGTATGCCCTACAATCATGCATCAACAAAGTTCAGATTTGTTTTCTTGAAAATTTAATATTTTGTAATTTTCTTATCTTTCCTTTCTAAATGGGTGACTAAAATGATGGTAGCCGTAGCTTATGCTTTTCCTTGAATGAATTTTACACTCTATGAGTTGTTTGCACTAGTTTAAAAAGCTAAGGGAAAATTTTACTATCTATTGGTTTGTCTCTTCAGCTCTAATGTGATGTATCTACTTTTGCAGGTGGATTGCAAATTCCTTGGATTTTAACAAAAACTATGATGCTAGCGTGTTTGAGACAACCATAAGGTTGCTTTATAAGGTTTAATGCTTTGTGTGAATATCAGTTTGTTCTAACTTCTATATAAACTGCATATGCTAAAGCAGTTATGGATTGTTAGTTTTGCCTAGATATATTTCAAATTGTTGATGAATTGTGTGTGTGTTTTAACTTCCAGAGTTGTGGGTGGTCTTCTTAGTGCTTATGATCTCTCCGGTGACAAAGTTTTCTTAGAGAAGGCTAAAGATATTGCTGATAGGCTGCTGCCTGCATGGGATACACCTACTGGCATCCCATATAATGTTATTAACTTGGCTCTTGGAAATCCACATAATCATGGATGGGCTGGCGTAAGTTTCTGTACTACATATTTAAAGTTCAATTTTCTGTAAATTTGAATTGCATCTTCACAAATTTTAGGTTTGAAACTCTAGTAGATTTGTCTTTCAGTAAGAGTTTGTGAACAATTTGGAGAGAGACGTGGCCTGTGTTGCATTCATGTACTTTCACTTTAGAGATCTTTTTAATATATAGTAGATTTACCTAATTCTTTGTTACTCAGTTGACCATAAAAGCATAATATCATGTTTGTCTTTGTGTACTGTAACCCTTATAACTAGTATATTTATCATATTCCCTTTTCTTATCCTAGCTTCTTGACATTTTTATTTCTAGTTTTTTATAATCCATGATAATCATCTGTTCCCAGGGTGATAGTATCCTGGCAGATTCTGGCACAGAGCAACTGGAATTTATTGCTCTTTCTCAGAGGACAGGAGATCCAAAATATCAGAAAAAGGTACTTTCTGAATAACTTTCCTTACTTCTTTGGGATTATCACATCTTGTCTACCATGAGATACAGGGAAGGAAAATGCATGACCATGCGGAGATGTTCCAATGATTAAGATCTTATACTATAAGATTAAAACCCTAAACAGAGAATAAAAGTTGGCTAACATAGAATGTACCTTTGCTTCATAAAAATGAAAAACAAAAACAAAAGCAAAAAAGGGAATGATTTCAACGAGTAGCCAAAGTTTGGAATTAATCTCCTACTTTGAATGTGTCCTTTCAGGCGGAGAATGTCATTTTGGAGTTTAATAAAACCTTTCCTGAAGATGGTTTGCTACCCATCTATATCAATCCCCATAGAGGAACAAAGTCGCATGCTACCATAACCTTTGGGGCTATGGGAGACAGGTATTGTATATTCCGTGCATATTGTTTTTCTTATACTTAGACATATATCTTTTAGTAAATGGGTTCTAGTCCTTTTGGAACTTTTTATGCTATATGACTTATTTTGTTCAACAATTATGATTGATGCTTTGGTTCCCTTACTGTCTTACTAATTGTCTATAGAAATTATTTTATTTCAGTTTTTATGAATACCTGCTTAAGGTCTGGATACAAGGAAACAAAACAGCTACTGTGAATCATTACAGGTAAGTGATATTACCATTTATTTCCCTGGGTGTGTTCAGTTTTTGCCCATAGTTATTCCTGCAAAATGTTTGTGGTTTTTAATTTCATAAAGGTAAAATGATAAGATTCACATCAGTATCAAACTTATTAGGATCCCTAGGGAAGAAGCAATCAGATGCAGTGAACAACATACAAGAAATATAGTTTCATTAGCTTTACTAGTTAGAGAGGAAAACAATGCCATTGACAGAAATCTTTTGAAATGGGGTTTTATTTATATCATTCTTTGCTGTTTGGTGTACATAGATTATTTTGATTCAGCCATTCTTTTGCAGAGTATGGAACAAATACTTGATTTCTTGGTAAAACACTTACTTGGACTGAATTCTGAAACAGGGAAATGTGGGAGAAATCAATGAAAGGTCTTTCAAGCTTGGTTCGAAGATCTTCACCGTCATCTTTTGCGTATCTCTGCGAGAAAATTGGGAGTTCTGTTATTGACAAGGTCACTGATAGATTCAGAAATGTCAAATATCTATTTGCCTTTGGATCGATGAAAGTCAACTTTGAAAAAATATTCAGTTTTTCTGTTTACTTTTGTGATAGAAAAAGTGGGACCCATAGTAGAAAAATGAAAAGCATTTGAGTTTTATTTGGATTGAGTTACATCCAAAGAATGTACTAATTTCATTTATATCTTTTGTTCGGTTTATATGTGCAGATGGATGAGTTGGCTTGCTTTGCCCCAGGAATGATAGCTTTAGGGGCTAACGGTTATTCTCCTGACGAATCCCAGAAGTTCATGTCACTGGCTGAAGAGGTCGAGGCTTGTCTTTTAGATATAATTTCTAAGCTACTGCAGTCTTAAAAGGACTGCTTATAATCCTTTCAGATATTTTTTGTTGCTTACTTTTAAACATTTTTTCCAAGTTGTGGCCTTGTATGCTAAATAAAGCAGTATTTTTTTAACACAGTTTCTGTCTTATTATTGTTTTATTCTTTGCATATTTGATGTGACTAGTGAGAGTGTGTACATTTGCATGTCCATCTCTATCAAATATGACCATTTCCAATATTTGCCTCATGATTCTGTTTTACGAATAGATCTTTGTCCTCTTTGAACAATCATTTTGAAGTTTCTTGAGATCTGAGGACTTCTCTTGTTGCTTGTTAGAGCATTTGAGCTGTAGTTGGCTTGCTTTACAATTATGTAGTACACTTTTCAGATGTTTTAGCATGCAAATGGGACGTGTTTTTTTCTTCTTTGTTTTTTTTTTTTTTTTTTTGATGAATAATGTGTTTTTTTCTTCCTCATCTTCTTATACTGGCCTATTTTGTGTACATCTCCTTTTCTTCATTTGACAATGTGATAGAATAAAAACATCCTCTTTCAGTTAGAAGCAACTTGCATGGCTGCTATAAATTCTCTTGTTGATGCATGACCAGGTGATTATGCTGCTTTAGCTAACTACTTTTTTCCTCTTTCTGCAGCTCGCTTGGACATGTTATAATTTCTACCAGTCAACACCCACGAAATTGGCAGGAGAGAATTATGTCTTCAATTCAGGACAGGTTATCTTTTTCAGATTCTAATATCTTTGTAATTTCTCTTATTTTCGTTGCTGCACTGCAAGAAAAGAAAGCATTCTGACGTTTCTCTTATTTTGGCATTTAAAGGACATGAATGTGGGAACATCCTGGAACATATTGAGGCCCGAGACTGTTGAATCACTTTTTTACCTGTGGCGTTTAACCGGCAATAAGACATATCAAGAATGGGGTTGGAACATATTTGAAGCATTTGAAAAGAATTCACGTGTAGCTTCAGGATATGTTGGACTAAAGGATGTACGTTCTCCTTAATCTGATCTCATAAGCCCCAATTGTTTCTTAAGAATCTTTTCTTGTCCACGATATTTGTGTTGGTTGCCTAGATTCAAGCTCCTTGTTCTGTGTTCTTTATTCGATAACACTATCTGCTCAACTTTTAATTACATGTGATTTTGTGGCATTTGACTTGCTTTGATTGCTCTCAGGTGAATACCGGAGACAAAGACAACATGATGCAAAGCTTCTTTCTGGCAGAGACACTGAAATATCTTTATCTTCTTTTCTCCCCTTCTTCAGTGATCTCACTGGATGAGTGGGTTTTCAATACAGAAGCACACCCTATAAAAATTGTACCCCGACACGATCAGATACCGAGATTGGGAGGGTTGGATGGACAATCAAAAGGAGATGCGAGAGCACGGGCAAGGAAAGAGGGCCGCTTCGGGGATGACTAAATACAGTGAGTGCATGATTCTTGATGGAGCCTCTCATTGAAACTCGGTCTTCATGAAGAGCTGGGAACTGTGAAATAAAACCGTGGGTCCACATTTTCCTCAGCAGTGGGAGATTATGGAACATTTTGGATAACATAGAAAGTAGGGCGGATTCTTCAGAAATTCATAGTTATTTGTAATTTAGATTAATTCTCAAAAAAAAAAAAAAAGCAGAAAGTTTTGGAGAGGGTCGCGTATTGTCTCCTTTCTGTAATCGTTTTACAAGAAGAAGAGAGGTTTACAGAATTTGTCATGAAACAGCTGAAGATTATAAGCATCACACAGCTTTCTAATTCCTTATATTTGATTTCTCAAGTCAGGGAAGAAATTTGCAGGGTGCATCACATGCAAATGTGGAGAGGGGCAGTGATTTTTGGTGGAAAATAGTATCTGATTTTGTTATTCTAACCCCCCTCATCATTTTCTTAGAAATTTACAAACAAAGACAAATATATTTGTTGCATTTATTTAGAAACTTCAATTTTCTAGTCCATTGGGAGGGGAAAAATTCCCTATGGGGACCCTGCTGGTGGGTCATGTCTCAAATTATGTGAGAGGAGTATGGGGCCATACCCACAAGATCCGCCCCATGCCAGACACATTCCCATTGGGAGGACATGTAGAAGAATACTCTTGCTTATGGAAAACTAGTTTTAAAAAGACTGGGTGGTGTGGACTCGATCAAAATTCAATGCAATCAATTCTAAGAAATTGCTTGGATTTTGTTTGATTGGTTTAACAATTATGTACGGAAAAATATGTTTTGTCTGCACGTGCAAAATATTTATTAATCTAACGACTGTAAGTTTTTGAGAAGAATAATTAAAGTAGTTTCTACAAAAAAGAAAATTAAGACAGATCGATCAGCCAGAAAAAGACAGACGTTCATTATTCCAGCAATAGTCTTCTTCAAATTCAATGGCTAAGTTTCCAAGAAGTTTCCCTCCAACTGTCTGTCTG
Organism: Vinca minor; assembly: GCA_026122235.1. NCBI lineage: Eukaryota > Viridiplantae > Streptophyta > Magnoliopsida > Gentianales > Apocynaceae > Vinca > Vinca minor. The sequence goes on along the minus strand of JAOCZM010000290.1, from coordinate 6,872,816 downwards.
TCTACAAGTAGTAGTAGCACTGATCTTCATCTCATTCCACAGCACCAAAGCATTGCCTGCAAGTTTATGATCGAAGCTCCGACGGTATTACCATCGCAACCTGACGAAGGACTACTACAAAGCCGCTCCGCCATCTAACGGTATTTTCCCGCGCAAATTCACTTTACATTCGTTATAATCTCATTATCAACAGTCCAAATTTAGTTGGGAATTTTCTTTTTCTATTTTATGGATTTAATAAATGGAAATAGGATTTGTGTATCAATCCGTAATCGTCGCCTCTTCCTTCGTTTCCAACCATCGGTAACCAAAAAAGCCAGAAAAAAATTCTGTTTCAGTTACCGCTCTAATTTTTTTTCAACAAAAATTCATTCGCATTGGATGTCTTGGAATTTCTTCAAGGAATGACCTTTGCCAAGGACCGGAATTTGTTCAGATTCATTAAACATTAATCATTCATCTCTTATCCTCATCATTATTATGATTTTAATACTTTATTATTCACTCTGCACCGTAACTGAATAATTTTGATTGACCGGTGGCGGTGGCGGTTTCCGTTCAATTGTAGCGGCGGCGCCATCTCTCTTGCGTTATCATGGCGAGTCCGCGCCGTGGCCCCGGTGAGGATTCTTCCTCATCACTTCCGTTGAAGATGGAAGCACCTAATAAACAATTATTTGACGGAGGAGTGGAGGACAGCGTTGTCGTCAATATGGGAGGGTGGGGCCCCTTGGAAGGAGATGATGACTTCTCCGATCCATTTGATATTGATTGTACCAAGAGAGCTTCCCATGAGTCGCTCAGGCGTTGGCGGGTAAATCCATCACTATTAACTTCATTTCTATCTGTTTTTGTGATTAATTACTTAAAATTCTAACTAATTAATGAACTCTCTATGGATTTGATTACTTGTACAGCAAGCAGCACTGGTGCTTAATGCTTCCCGCCGGTTTCGATACACCTTAGACTTAAAGAAGGATGACGATAAAGAACAAAGAAGGCGAATGATACGAGCACATGCTCAAGTCATTAGGGTAATCTCTCATCTCATACCACAATTTCCTTATTTCAAAGATTTTATATAATGTGAATCGCTGATTTCACTATGTTGTGCATAGGCTGCATTGCTCTTCAAACTTGCTGGCCAACGAGCAATTGGTAATTACTCTATCCATGCTTTTCCATATTTTATTGTAAACTAACATTTTCTCATTGTTTCCAATTCAATGATCATCTCTTATCAGTTGTTCATTTAGTAATTTCTGGTAGGAAACTACAGTTTTGATATTGTCTTTGAAATAGACGTTCTGATGACAACATCACACACTTTTCTTGAGATTACACCATCCTGGGATATACTGGCTCTTATGATGCAAGCGTTGAGTAGGACCATCCAATTTACTCTTATAAATTGCTATATTTTTTGTAGTACTTATAAATTTCTACAAGTGAGCTTCAATAAAACAGCCAAAAATTAATCAATGGCTAAAAGAAGGAATTAATGCATGATCACCACTCCTTTCTGACTTTCCAGTACCCGTATGTGATGCCAACATTAAGTTCGCAAGTTTTTACATTCATCTGACTCTTGTACTTTTCTAAAAAATGAAGTAGTCTTCTGCACAGAATTTATAACTTACAAGTTTCTGCTCTTTGACTTACTGTTACACTAGTAATTTTATGTTTGGTTTATTTAGTGTTAGGTGCCACGGTTGCTCCTCCGACTGCACATGGTGATTATGCTGTTGGACCTGAACAACTTGCATCAATTACCAGGGACCAAAATACTTCTGCTCTGCAACAATATGGAGGGGTGAGTCAAATCAATTTCTCTTTCTTATATCTTGAGAATCCTCTCCTGAAAACAGATGTTAACAATCACAGTATATTACTCCTTTTAGGTGAAAGGGATATCGCAGATGTTAAAAACAAATCTGGATAGAGGAATAGCTGGGGACGATGATGAACTATCAAGCCGAAAGAATGTTTTTGGATCAAATACGTATCCTGTCAAAAAAGGCAGGAGCTTCTTGGTACTAATTCTTGAATTTTGGTATATTTGATTTAAATGATAACCATTATATTTCTTATCTTCACTTATGAAATCTTTATTCTTATTCTTTTAGAGGTTCCTCTGGGAGGCTTGGCAAGATTTAACCCTCATCATCTTAATTGTAGCGGCTATAGCATCATTGGTACTTGGCATTAAAACAGAGGTGAAGAAAACCGTTCATTTTATTCTTTGGTTAGATAGCACTTGCGTGCGTAGACAAAGACACACTATTCTTTTTGTTGGTGGTTTTCTTCTTAATCCTCCATAGTATCTCCTTATATCTTGATTTGGTGTTTCCGTCCTTGTAGGGTCTAAAAGAAGGATGGTATGATGGGGGAAGTATTACTTTTGCAGTTCTTCTTGTTATTTTTGTTACAGGTAATAGATTCTATTTCCGTCCATAATTGTTACGTTTCTTTTCAGTTATTTCTTCAAACATAGAATATAGAACCAAATGTTTTTCTTTAATTTCTGCCGGAGAGGTCTAATGCAACTTCTATATTTGTATCTTGTTGCATTATTTTCTTAATTGCATGAACTTGAGAATGAAATGCTCTGAAATTGAAGTACACATTGATAGTTACAACATCCTATAAAAAATATTCCTGTTTTTAATGCAGCATACTTATATTGGTGTCTAATTGTTTAGCTTTCTAATTGCTTTGTTTGATTTAGCAACTAGTGATTACCGTCAATCCCTTCAGTTCCAAAGTCTAAATGAAGAGAAGAGAAATATACAGTTGGAGGTACTTGGACTTGTCTCCTGAACATTCTTAATGTTCACAGATTTAGTTGAACTTTTCTCTAGGCAGAGGTGAAAAGCATAAATATGCAACCTCAACTTAGGTGGTGATTTTTTTTTCTACAGGTTGTCAGGGATGGTAGAAGAGATAAAGTATCAATATATGAAATTGTTGTAGGTGACGTTGTCCCTCTCAAGATAGGGGACCAGGTATGTGCCTCATCAACACCAATATTACTTTGTGCATATCAAAGTATCTGGATCCCTCACACATCTTCTTGTTTTGTACAGGTCCCTGCAGATGGAATCTTGATAACGGGTCATTCTCTAGCCATTGACGAATCTAGCATGACTGGGGAAAGCAAGATTGTAAGCTGGTTAGACCTACTTGTGTAGTATCTATTAGATTCCTTATCTTAATTTTCTCGAGTATGACATTACTATGTAGGTGAACAAAAATCCCAAATCACCATTTCTTGTAGCTGGTTGCAAAGTTTCAGATGGAACCGGAACAATGCTGGTAAAATCAACTTTCTTTTAGGAATGAACTCTAAAGAAGCTATATCTGATTTCATCTTCTTGGAGTAATAGATAGTGTGATTATTATGTTAATTGTTGCTTGTGACGATTTAGAAGTCATTTCTTCTATAAAGCTTAGAAATATGCTCAAACCATGTCTAAATTTATCAATTGCTCTTCTCCACACATGATTCCCCCTCGGACAAAGTTATTTGGTTTGCTGCAGTTTATAGTGTTATTATAGATACAAAATTTGATCTTCATATTACTTGCGTAACTCCTGAATTTTCGAATGTTAACCCATCTCTTTCTACAATCGCAGCATATGTCCTCCCCCCCACTCTTTTTTTTCCCTCTGAAATTAAAATTTATAACTGTTAGATAGTGGCAGAAGGTTTATTTTGGGAGATATCTTATCTAAAATCAAATATAACGTCTACAATAATACAATGTCAAACTAGTTTGGCTCTTTTGTATTTTTTCATTAGTTATTTATGTATTAAGGTAACTGGTGTGGGGATTAACACTGAATGGGGATTACTAATGGCAAGCATATCAGAGGATAATGGAGAAGAAACTCCCTTGCAGGTTTTTTTTTATAAATTTTTATTCGGGTGATGAAATGCTACATCTTATACAACTATCATAAAAAAGGATCATGAATTTTTTTCTTTTATTAATTATCCATGCCAGGTACGGTTGAATGGAGTTGCGACATTTATAGGCATAGTTGGACTCTCTGTGGCGCTCCTTGTACTTATTGTTCTCTTGACCAGGTAAGTTCATTAATGCTGGCATTATTAACGTCTCATAGAAGATCAGGTTCCTTTTGCTCAAAACTTCTACCCTCCGAGGTGGCTCCATGCATCTTCTTCTAGATTTCCACTACTTTTGATTTTCGTTGGTAATTCATTGAGAACTTACTATGAGGTTTCTCTGTAATGCTCCAAAAGTTTAAGAATCAAGCAAGTTTTGTTTATTTGTAAAGCTAGAGTTCTAGGTCTTGTTTGTCCTAACCTTCTAAATGGGACAAAGCTACTTAAGAAAAGATGGAAGCAATATGATATTTCTTGCACATGTTGTAGACGTCTTGACTTTTTTTAATGTCTCATTTACATTTTAATATTTTGCACTTCCAGATTTTTCACTGGGCATTCGAAAAATGCTGATGGAACCACCCAGTTTATAAGTGGCAAGACCAGCATTAGTAAAACAGTTGATGGTGTCATAAAAATTATCACTTCTGCAGTAAGTATGCTTTCTATTTGTCGAAATTTATCTTTATTTATTTGTTTAATCTTTCAAGTTCTATCTAGGTCACAATTGTGGTTGTTGCAGTTCCTGAAGGGCTACCTTTAGCTGTTACATTGACGTAAGTGTCATATAAGGGAATGAGATGTTTTAATACAACTCAAGTTATATATCTTCCCTTGCTTTTCTTTTCTTCAAGGCATTAACTAATTTTTTATTTTCCTTATCTGGGCACAGCTTAGCATACTCAATGAAGAAAATGATGGCTGACAAGGCATTGGTATATTTTCTTTTGTCGTTTAAATATTATTGTCACTAAACCTCATGTACTTCCACAACCTTAGATGTTTATTTGGGTAGAAATGCTGACATTTGATGCAACTGAGGTGTAGGTTCGCAGACTTTCTGCTTGTGAAACTATGGGTTCTGCTACAACTATTTGTAGTGATAAGACTGGAACATTAACTCTGAATCAGGTTTGTATTAGCTCAAACTCTCAATTCATTTCTTTTTTATTTTCACCATTTTCTAACATATGATTTCCTGACTTCGCCTATTTTAATCAATTTATGCAGATGACAGTAGTTGAAGCATATGCTGGGAAAATGAAGATTGATCCTCCTGAAAATGGCCCTCAACTTCATGAAACTGTTTCCTCCCTGATAGACGAGGGCATATCACAGAATACTTCAGGCAGTGTCTTTCCAGCTAAGGTGATCTCTCCCTCAATAATGCACCTCTCAGACCATGCATGCCAAAAGAAGAGGGGCTGGCTTATGTATACGAATGAATCTGCAAATTCTTTATGTAATGTTAGTTTCTTGACAAGGGATATTCGATAAACTTGAGCGTGGCATTGGGGCTTAAAGAGGGGACAAGTTGTGTTTCATCCTTTGGATGGAACACTCGTTACTCTTTCTAGATTATCTATTGGTTGTAGGATGAGAAAAACAACAATCATGGATGTTTTGCTGAGATTATGTTTGCCAAGATTATGTATCTTTGATTTTGTATGTGTGTGTAGGATGGTGGAATGGAGGTTTCGGGATCTCCAACAGAAAAGGCTATCCTTTTATGGGGTGTCAAGGTATTTTTTTTATTTTTTTTTTGTATCTTCATATGTTATATTCAATGGGTTATTAGTCTCCAAGTTTATTGTTATCTCATCACAACTGTTATTATAGCTGGGAATGAAGTTTGACGTTGTCTGCTCTGAGTCAATCATTCTCCATGTCTCACCCTTCAATTCCACAAAAAAGCGAGGAGGCGTTGCAGTGAGAGGAAAGGTAAACCTGCTTGCCTTTGACATGCAACTTCTGTAACAGTTTTAAGTTTTCAGGAAAAGTTTTATTGCTCTCAAACATTTGGTCAGCACTTGAAAGCTTCCCAGTGAGATCATGACGTTCTTTTGAGTACTAGTTGGGGCAGTGGTGGAGCCAGGAATTTGTCATAGGGGGGGAATACAACATTTATAAGAAAATATCACAAAAATAATTTTTTCCTATAAAAAATTCGTCGTTTCTGAAAATTTTGGGGAGGCCGGGGCCCCCTCCTGCCTCCATGAAGCTCCGCCACTGAGTTGGGGTGAACGTGCATTTTTTGTGCTCTCTTATGTGCAGTCTGAGATTACAGGACCAATAGGTCCATTACAAGCCCGGTGGTAATTTCTATGGTTTCCCTGATTATTTGAGTTTCATATTTAACTTGCCTCTATTCTCTTTCTTGATTCTTTGCCAGAGTAATTCTGAAGTTCATATACACTGGAAGGGAGCAGCGGAAATAATTTTAGAAGCATGCACAGGATATCTTGATTCAAATGGTCGTGTGCAGTCCATTGGCGGGGATAAGGTCAGATAAGATAGTAATGTTAATTAAAGTAAACAAATTTGTTCAGTTCAGAAGGAGAAAGAGGCAGGGAAGGGTGGGGGTGGGGAGAGAGATGGAGCTCTTTGGAAAATGCATTCACTATTTCTGGAATCTAAATACTGATTATAGACTACGGAGAATATAAATAGATGAATTTCGTTAAAGCTTAAACCCAATCTTGTTAGCTCTTAAATTAAAAATTTAGAACTCTTGATTTTAAGTGCATCTCTTCAACAGGACTACTTCAAGAAAGAAATAGAAAGTATGGCTGAGAAAAGCTTGCGATGCGTTGCCCTCGCATATAGGACATGTCAAGCAGACAAGGTTCCTACCGGAGAAGAACAGCTAGCACAATGGGATTTGCCTGAAGATGAGCTTATTCTTCTTGGCATTGTTGGCATAAAGGTACCATTTTAGAGGATCTATTTCCATATTTTTATACGTTTCTCTTGATTTAGTGTGCCTCTGTTGGTGTAGTCTTGTTTATCGGCCTTAGGGAAATTTGTCTGTGTCATGACCTTTACATTTTCCATCCATCCTCCAAGATGCCAGTGCTACTTGCTTTTGACAAGGAGCAAAATCACTGCTTGGCGCAAAACACTTCCTTTTTGCATGAAAAAATCTCTGCTTATTCTTCAATTGTAGGTTAATTTATGAACATTTCTGCATAGGATCCTTGTCGCCCTGGGGTCAGAGAGGCCGTGAAACTTTGTACAGATGCCGGTGTTAAGGTAATCATTCTTCTCTCGTTAAACCTATTAAATACTCTTTATCATTGATTATTAAGTGTAAAAACAGTTTTTATCGAAGAAAAAGGTGGTAGGTGTAATTATGTGGGAAGATAGTTGGTTTCATAGTGTTGATAGCGTTTGTTGGGTCACTAGTTATGTGAGAAATTAGAAAAGCCTTAATTATCTGTTCGGGCTTGTTCTAACTCAGTCAACAATCAGTGACCATGTTCAGGTGTAATTCATTAGGTTCTTTATTTGACAAGGTAGATAATGGAGGCTGAATTTGGTTATGGAGCCAAAAATGCATCAAACTCAATATGATATTGAAAAGGAAAAAACCAACAATTTGAGAAATCGTTCATTGAGTAGCATGGGTGATTGGTAAAAGGAAGAGAAGTTTAGATATATTTGTAAGAGGCTGAAAATTGTGGTGGTAGTGCACAACACAAAGAAAAGAAAATTATCTATGAAAGGGGGTCAAACCCGGGACCTATGGTTCCGATTGGAAGTGCTACACCAACTACAATAAGACTTGGAGAATGACTCGGATTTCTGAAAATATTCATCCTCTTTTTCTTCTATCGAGGTGTAAGCTAAAAATATTCTGCCCATCAAACCACTAAACCAGTGAAGTTGATTACTAAGGAAAGAGGTAAGAAATAATTTTGATGATCTTTAATGCATAAACCTTTAGGTACGCATGGTTACTGGAGATAATATTCAGACGGCTAAAGCAATTGCCATGGAGTGTGGAATACTTACTTCCGATGCAGATGCAACTGAGATTATTGAAGGGAAAACATTCAGGGAGTTGTCTGACCAGGAGAGAGAACAAGTAGCACCAAAGATATCAGTATGCTAATCTTTTTAGGTCTAATTATATCTTCACAAAGTCTGACAAGTAATTCAAGTTTATGAATATCAAGTTCCTGTTTAGGTTATGGGAAGATCTTCTCCCAGTGATAAGCTTTTACTTGTGCAAACGCTACGTAAACAAGGGGAAGTTGTGGCAGTTACGGGAGATGGAACAAATGATGCTCCTGCACTTCATGAGGTTTGGTGTGTGTGTGTGTGTGTGTCTTTCGTACCTTAACATGAATTATTCACCTTTCTTTTCTTTTTTCTTGTTAAAGGAACGAGGCAATGCATACGGGCATAATACATTATTAGTTACTCAAATATACAAATGAATTTGACATGGATGTGTGTGTGTGTGTGTGTGTGTGTGTGTTTTTCTTTCGTACCTTAACATGAATTATTCACCTTTCTTTTCTTTTTTCTTGTTAAAGGAACGAGGCAATGCATACGGGCATAATGCATTATTAGTTACTCAAATATACAAATGAATTTGACATGGATAGATCACCTTCTCCACTTAATAAACAGACGACTTCACCTGTTATTCTTGTTTCCGTAGCTTTTAGCTATAGTGAAGGTAAAGAATTCTATGTTCTTTTAAGTATTCCTGAGATCACATGATAAATATAAAAAATGCATTTGTCACATGTAAATTAAATACTGTTGGATTTCATTCATATATATGCTTATTCTTGTGACAAGTAAATAACGGAAATTGTTTGCAGCTGGATATAATTTTTCTTGTTGAATGTTATAACTTGAATGGCTCTCATGAAATGTCGTACATTATATCAGGAACTCTATACTGTAAGTTGGTATTGTAGAATATCATATAATTGATAAATGATTTCGCCATTTCTCAATATTCAGTGGTTTCTGTCTCTAATTGGGAACCTATTTTTATTATCAGGTCAGGTCATCTTCATAGCATCTCTTCTTATGGTTCACTTAAATGTTAAATATCCTAGTATGGTTGAAATATCTATCATGATTTTTCCTTATTCGTCCTCAATATTTAGTCCTCTCCTATATTTCAGGCTGATATAGGCTTGTCCATGGGCATCCAAGGAACTGAAGTTGCAAAAGAAAGCTCAGACATCATTATTTTGGATGACAATTTTGCTTCAGTTGTGAAAGTACGAAATTAAAACTTCACTTTTCATTTGAAGCTATATTTCTTTGGTTAGAAAATGTGCATGTGAATCTGACTCCATTTGTTCACATGAAAGATGTTATACTCTTACTTTCCACTTAAGACATTTGATTAAAGCATGCCAACATTATCCTCAAAATAACAGACGAATTCTTCAAGTTTTCAGCAGATTTACATGACCTCTTATTGAGGAGCTAAATGTTTATCTCTATCTTGCGGAAATATACATGCGAAGTTCTTTTACTTGACTCGTGACTCCAAAAGTATTAGAAGGTTTAGAACTTCCTCATCTTATATCAATAAGAAATGTTGCTTTAGAGCTTTCTGTTTCTGCTTCCTTCCATTTCTTTAAACCATGATGGACCCTTTTGACCCGATTGCTTCTTTTCTTAACTAATTCATTTATTCTTCAAATGATGCATGCTTAAACATTTATAGAAAGATTTTGGGTTCTTTTCATCTGGAATTTTTTTTCCTAGTAATAACGATAGCAATTCTTGAAATATGTGATAGCTTGTATTCTAAATCTGTTATACAAACTTTCCTTACAATTGATGTCACTTCCTGGAATTTTCAAGGTGGGATCTGACATAAGGTTAGCAGTCAGGTGCCTAGTGCTTGCTATGGTATTGCATGTTGTTTGCTCTTCCGTAGTTTTCAAACCCGTTTGGAAGTGTATCTGGCAAATGAACGGAGGAACTCCTAAAGAGGCTCAAACTTATGCTTGCTTAATGAACCTTGTCTCTCCTTTCTGTTCTTAACTTTTCATGTCATGCATGTTATGTTTTCTAAAGGGAAGGCATATATGAGACTCTCTGGATCATGTTTTAGCCTTTTTCTTGTGTAGGTTGTCCGCTGGGGTCGTTCGGTATATGCAAATATTCAGAAATTCATCCAATTTCAACTTACTGTTAACGTTGCAGCTCTTGTAATCAATGTAGTAGCAGCAGTATCTTCTGGAGATGTACCTCTAAATACAGTGCAGGTCTCCTCTCATCATCTCTCCCTTGATACCTGTGTTATTTAGATAGATAGGATTCATGATGTTGTTTGTCCAAGAAAAAATTAAGCACCTAAGACCGAGATCTCCTAATATAACATAGCTTAGTGTGCATTCTTGCCAGTGCTTGTAAGAGCATCCTGCTTGGAAGAGACCAAAAGGAAAGAGAAAAGGATACATAAAGAAGCTACAAGGAAAGGAGTTAGGGTTTAGGCATTCAATTAGGGGAGATTGATAATAAAAATTATGCACCCCATTCCGAGACTGCATAATCATGTGAAACACACTCCGTTCTGAGTCGAGTATAAGTATCTGTTTGGTGATTATACTTTGCAGTTTTTTAAATCTTTTTCTATATGCAGCTTCTGTGGGTCAATCTTATCATGGATACTCTAGGAGCATTGGCATTGGCTACAGAACCACCAACCGATCATCTTATGCACAGAACACCTGTTGGTCGAAGGTTGGAAGTTCTTTCGATGTACCATTAAGTTTTCCTACTACAATATGTTCAGTAGGCATGAATAATGCTCAACCTGCTACATGGTATATGATTTCGGTAAGCATTTCAGACATGAGAAGTCCAATATCTTCTAAGTGGCATTCCTGAATCCTGTTTCTGGATGATTTTCTGAGGAATGCTTTTGGAATTGCAAGTTCCACTGTCGTTTGATAGTGTTAATAATCCACGTCCGTGGAACAACTTATACTGGTACCGTGTTTTCTTGGTACTAAACATAGTATAATTGAAATAGAAACATGCTTCTTCTCAAATTGGGTGGCATTCGGGGAGCTATATACTATAGTTTCCCCCTTGATGACTGTTAAATGGATAGAGAATATTGTTGAAAACATAGTATCTGCAAGTGGATACCAATTCTTGGATCATTCTTCATCAAAGATAAATCTTATAGCCATATTACTTTGATTGACAATAATTGTCCATGTAAATAAAATCTGTATGTTTTGGCTACGAGACATGGAGGCGTGGGCTTGTCAACTAATGATCCTCTTTGCTTGTATGTTAAAAATCATCCAGGGAACCTCTAGTGACAAACATTATGTGGAGGAACTTAATCGTTCAGGTTTGTAAATTTATTATTCTGTTTATGTTGGTTGGTACTGTTTCAAACATTTTCTCATTTTCCATGATCAGGCTGTGTATCAAATTGCTGTTCTCCTTGTCTTCAATTTTGCTGGAAAGAGTATTCTCAATTTGAAGAATGATGGAACTGAACATGCTAACATGGTCAAAAATAGCTTTATATTCAATACATTTGTCCTTTGCCAAGTGAGTTTCTTTGTCAACCTCCAGTAAGAAATGGTTTTCAAATATGAGTACAAGAAAAAACTGACCTTGAAAACCTAACGATTTGAATTGCAGATATTCAATGAGGTTAATGCTCGAAAACCAGATGAGTTCAATGTGTTCACAGGCGTGACTAAGAACCCCCTCTTCACTGGAATAGTTGGAGGAACTTTTATACTTCAGGTAGGAAGAAAAGAGTTTGTAGATATCAATGTGCGCATACATTCACTTCCCTTATATTTATTATTAGTAACTCTGTATCATATTCTGTCAGATAATAATCATTGAGTTCCTTGGGAAGTTCGCTTCAACAGTAAGACTCAGCTGGCAACTATGGCTCTTTTCACTTGCCATTGGCATCTTCAGGTTGGTGCATCTTACTTTTTCTTATATAATATGGTGCTTGCATAGACCTTTTGAGGAATAATAAATGTATTGTAAAGCTTCTGTATGGATTGTGCATGTTCATTCTGCTTCGTGTTCTTCTATGCTAAAAAAGTATTCTAGCAGCAGTGCTTCCAGAATTAAGAGGCAATAGGCCAAAGCTGGAAGTCTAAACTTTAAAGTGCTTAAATCTTTCGGAATTCGTGTGTCTAGGTATCTTGAATACTATTATTTGCTTATCATATTAAGGTGTCTTCCTGCAGTTGGCCTCTTGCTATTGTTGGAAAACTGATACCAGTGCCAAAGACTCCTTTAGCCAAAATCTTATCTAAGCCATATCAGAAATGTATTGCTGCTCGTAGAACTTAAGAGGCATTCATCAATCCCTTATGGCCATAGCATGCATATCGATGAAGACTTTACATTGAGGATGGGGTGCTATAAGCGCACAAATCTTTTGGATACCGGTAGAAATGAACATATTGTATCACGTGGCATATTAGGATATTGCAGGTAATTCTGGTATCATGTCACACAACGTATATTATCAAATACTGTTGAAGTTTATGATTAATATGATTCGGAATTCGTGTTGTTCCTGTTTTTTCGGATTTGACAGTGTTGAAGGTCCCAAATTAATTGGGACTAGGGCTTGGTGGTTATGTTATTTTTGTAGTTGATGGTGTTGAATGAATGTGATTTGATTTTCTTCCTGATGATTGGGGTTTGCGCATTTTCCAATTCGGGCATGGCGAAACACACTTCTCTGTGAAAAGTGAAAACCCGTAGTATAATGTTGTCCTTTCACTTGAATAGTATGGAAACATATTCTAAACCTCATCATGATCAAATTATTTTGCGACAATTGAAATACTTGAGCCTCAGCCAAGAATCCCAACTATACCTAGTCCATAACTCGTGTCATCATTTGCAGAGAAAGAAGAAAATGATTTCAAAGCCCCAGGGCCAAACCTGTCTAAAATATCTGTGCATAAAATACTGTAGTTACATAACATGACTAATATTAAAAAGAAGGACCTTTCTAGACTACTAGAATTATTGGCTAAAAGATTGACTAAAATAGTTTTTTGGACCGTTTTTTCCTTATAGTTGGGTGAATCCCTTATACCAGCAGGGGGTGAGATAGTCATTTAACACCCTCAATTTGGGGTTTAGGGTTTTGTCCCCAAAATTCTAGGAGTAAATCATTTTCCTAAAAAGAAATATGACAAGGCAAAGGCCAAAATGATCACCCATCCTCTGTGACGGAACCCACGAAAAATAACATCAAATGATCAATCTAGACCTACTGTACACATTCTTGATGGGCAAATTTTTTAAGTACGACACTTGCGGATGTTCACGCAAAAAAAAAAATTACATTTCATCATTTTTTGTGTTCCAAGAGTATACGCATTCTAAAACCGACCAATTGCAGGTCTTTACAAAGAAAACCTTAATTTCTACAATTGAAACTTAAAAACACTTGTGAGGAAACCTTGGTCCCTCTATAAAGTTCTGGCTGATTGACTGACTTGAGTAAGAGAGCTAGCAAAAACATGAATAGGCAAAGTGGTTTCTTTTTGAGATGTAATGGGATACAAACTTAGCAGAAGAAGCAGAAGAACCGGGAATATTTGCTGGAACCAGTATCTGCGTCTTGCCAGAAGCAATTCTCTTACCAGCCACATTAGCATAGAACAGGCCAGATATGGCGGGTACGAACACATCACTTTGAGAACAAACATAAAAGTCGATAACCTTCTCGAATTCTGAACCCTCAGTGCTAAGGAACTTCCCCTTTTTGTCTGCAGGTATTATACCCTCCTGCGATAAGTTTAGGGCAAAGAAAGCATCCATTAAAATCCAGCTCAAATACAAATGAAAAGAGAAGGCATTTGTTATACTCCTCACTATCTAAACACTTTCCCTTTTTTTTTTCTTTTAGAGGAAATCAGGAAAATGGAGTTCAAAGTTACGTTAGTCGGTCATAAGAGCATTTTAAATGATGCAACCAAAAAATTTCCGTGACTGATCAAACAAATTGCATGCAAATGAAATTAAGAAATGACAGACACTACTTTAATGAGTTTAGCAAGGAAGGAAGCCATACCTTAGTGTAAATCTTTGGGAAGAAATCCTTCAGAGAGTTAAGGCTGCTATCCCACCTTGACTGGGTGAGGTAGAGCGTCGTATCCTTGTCAAACCCAATCTTTCTCAAAAATAAACCTATCTCTTGAGGACTGTAACAGCTCTTTGATCTACTAGCTCCATTTCCTTGACAAACCTTCTTCTCCAACACATCAACCCTCAGGTCTACAGCTGTGAACTGTCCATTTGCTTTCCGACTTAAGGTTTTAAGACGTTCGACCATCGAGTCAACCACTTCACGTACTTCCGGTTGTAGATCCAAAGTTCCAAACATTCCCAAACATGCCAATGAATTAGTGTCAGTCTTTTCTCTACTCTTTCTCATATTTACCGAGGGAAAGTATGTAGTCAGCCTTATGTTGCCCTTCGTTGTGAAAACAGGCTTGACCTTTTCTTCAATAAATTCTTCAGTAACTCGATTAGGGACCTTAACAGCAGCAATATTTCGCGGTGATATTTCAGCAGGTAGATTTTTCACTACTTTCACAACGCCATCCAGGTCTTTAACAAACTTTTCAACATCATAAACATCTTCAAAGTTCCTGAAAGCAGAAGAGTTTGTCACTCTATGAGTTTTAGATTCTAGCTTACACAAATGCTCACTCATCCTACTCCAGCAGAGGAGCTACGATGATGATGCATACTGTTATTTTCGAAGGCCTCTATCATGTTTTGGGTCAAATGTATCTACTGTTGTCAGATGAGTTGACTATCTACACTAAGTTAAGTCACCAACTCCTTACGAAGTCTATCCTGCAGAGCGACTCTACAAAGCAAAAGCAAAATTTTATGATTGAGGCAAATTCCTACTTATTAAGTAAAAAACAGGTAATTGATTCTCCCTTTTTTGTTCACACATAATCAAATGCATGGATTAATTGTCTCTTTCCATGCTCCAACTCTTCAGTCTTTATATTTCTAAACTAGGTAAATCAAAATTTTGGTTTAGCTAGGTGAAGTAAATCTAATAATGCACAAGCTATTTTCATGACTAACCATTTATCACCAGGTTTGCTTCCTCTGATGTCTGGCAGAACAAGTGTTGCACGTAGGTATCTAGCTACCACAACTGCATCAGCAACCTGATGAAGACAAGTCCAAGACACACACTTTGAGAAAACTATAAAAGAAGATAAATTCCATACAACGAATGAAGTAAACGCCAATTTTGTTAATCCAAAATCAGGGAATACAACACAGATCATGTTAATACACCATTAGCATGATGGTGATTAGAACAGTACAAAAACACCCCCAAGTCAACAAAATAAGGCCATATCCATTTAAAATACTTGAGTAGATTCAAAGTTAGGTGAGAAAAGCAACCAACCTGCGAAACGTGATACTCTGGGCCATTAGTCAAGGAGAGTGTTACAAACCCTTGTGACTGATCCACCTCCTCTGTTACCCCCAATTGTGGCTTACTCCAACACTGCTTCAGATTTGAGCCATCATTCTCCCATTGTGCATCTCCACCTTTGGGTAGTTTAACAAGGCTATGCTTCAAAGGCTTAGTAGAATCGGATGATAATGGAATTGATGAACGGATCACCACCTTTAATTAAAAGAGAGAGAGAGAGAGAGAGAGAGAGAGCAGCAATGATGATGTAATAAAAAAAGGCATTTTTTGGAATTAATTAAGAATGTATAGTGAAGGAAATCAATGTTGACAAGACAAGTAACAACAAATCTAGTTGGAAATTGGCGAAACACAGTAAAACAAATCTTGTTAATAGCTTTCGAGATTCGAAATTTTTAGTTATACCAAAAATCAAACAAGCTGAAACTAATATTAAAAACAAAAGTCCGTCTCCCAGAAACACTTTAATTATATCTT
The DNA here is from genome assembly GCA_026122235.1 of Vinca minor. NCBI lineage: Eukaryota > Viridiplantae > Streptophyta > Magnoliopsida > Gentianales > Apocynaceae > Vinca > Vinca minor. The sequence goes on along the minus strand of JAOCZM010000290.1, from coordinate 6,856,962 downwards.
AAACAAAAAAAAACATAATCCCTGGGTGGAACAAGACTATAATTAGAAATATTGCAGGAATAGTACGGTTAGAATAGAAATAACAGTGTTTTGTGAGAAATTAAGGAATGAGATTGAGAGAGAAGAAGAAGATTAAGGAGATTAGTTACTTGAGGAGAGTCGAAGTGGTCACGCTTGATCATATTGGCGAGCATAACGAACATGGTGACGGTCAGAACTCCGGCGACCAACTGTCGAGGATCAAATGCCATTTTTGGCTTCAGATCTCTGCTCTCTCAGCTGCTAAAGCCGCCGGTCAGCCGGATAAAAGGAAGAGAGAGAATCAAAGATTTGGCGCTTTCATTGAAGGAAGTGCTCTGCTCTTGCTTTTGTTATTTATTAATGCAATGAATGATGAATCAATCTCATATCAAAGCTTTATTTTATTAAAATAATGTCTGCCCGCTGCTGCCGTTGGCCCCCCCTTTACATGTTGGAGAAGAGCGCACAGAAGAGACAAAAAAAGTTGTTCTTTATCTTAGTAGTACAGTACAGTTTACATAGCATAGATACGACGTATAAGTAAGCACCGACACTTTTAACGATAGGGATTGATCGCCTTTACTAGGATGTTTGGCTTTTTCAACAATATTAGCGTATTTGTTATACTTATGTTTTTAAAACATCATCCTTCTTTTAATCTAGGACACATGATTTATCAAGGCATCTTAAGTTTGGTACATTAATAGGATCAATAGTGATTGTTGGATCACAAAATTTGAATTAAACAATGATCAAAGAGTATAAAATGAGAATGATTATTAAAATTTAATGTGACATTATGTCTTCTTGATCCAAATTTGATTCCAAATCTTTTATCCAATAATCACTATTCTTACTATAGGATAACCCGTTCTTAATTTGATAATGATAATCCATAAGATTTACTTAGCAAAAAAAAATATCCATAAGACGATTGCTTACGCGAACAGGTCCAGCCCAATATGAGTCAAAATTCGTGCGAACTTACTTTAAACAGGATCAGACTGGACTTACTTCATTTTTTTTGCAGACTTTGAATTGCTAGGTCTATATCCATTCTACTTAAAGTCCTCGGATTAGGGACCGTTCCGCGACTTCATGAACTTTTAAATTTTTTTTTTTGGAAAAAAAGAACTATATATTCATCCAAACAAATAATAAATATTCATATTGAAGTAATACTCAAATATTCACATTCCAACACAGATTTAAGGACGTTGAGCTTGAAATTTCAACTATTTCAAATAGTGAATAATATAAATTTTAGTCAAGTTCAAGAAAAATCGTGTACTAACCATCACGAATTTGGGGTCATTATGTTCAATTTTTTCAACTGATTCTACCAACGAATAATCTCGATTTTAATCAAATTTAGACCAAATCGTATACTAACCATCACATATTTGGGGTCGGCGGGCTCGATTTTTTCAACTGTTACGACCGATTAATAATCTCGATTTTAGTCAAATTTAGCCAAAATCATGTACTAACCATTACGTATTTGGGGTTGTCGGACTCGAAATTTTCAATTATTTTCGACTTATAAATAATCGTGATTTTAGTGAAAATTATAAATTTTAGTAAAGATCAGAAAAAATCGAGTACTAACCATCACGAATTTGGGGTCGTTATGTTCGATTTTTTCAACTGATTCTACCAATAAGTAATCTCGATTTTAATCAAGTTCAGACAAAATCTTGTACTAACCATCACAAATTTGGAACCGACGTGCTCGGATTTTCAACTGTTGCGACCGGTGAATAATCTCGATTTTAATTAAATTCTTAAAAATCGTGCACTAACTATCACATATTTGTGGTCGTCTTATTCAGATTTTTCAATAGTTTATGATCGATGAATAATCATGATTTTAGTCAAGTTCAGAAAATTTTCATGGTAACCATCACGGATTTGGGGTCACCGTGTTCGAATTTTTCAATTGTTGCTACCGGTGAATAATCTCGATTTTGTTCAAGTTCAAAAAAACATGTACTGACCATAACGAATTTGTGATGAGGCGCTCGATTTTTTCAACTGTTAAGACCGATTAATAATCTCGATTTTAGTAAAATTTAGCCAAAATCATGTACTAACCATCACATATTTGGGGTCGTCGGACTGGACTCGAAATTTTCAATTGTTTTCGACTGATAAATAATCGTGATTTTAGTCAAGTTCTGAAAAAATCTTGTACATTCCAACACATAATTAAGGACGTCGAGCTCGAAAATTCAACTGTTTCAAACAATGAATAATATAAATTTTAGTAAAGATCAGAAAAAATCGTGTACTAACCTTCACGAATTTGGGGTCGTTATGTTCGATTTTTTCAACTGATTCTACCATTGAATAATCTCGATTTTAATCAAGTTTAGACAAAATCTTATACTAACCATCAAAGATTTGGAACCTACAGGGATTAGAATTTTTCAACTGTTGCGACCGGTGAATAATCTCGATTTTAGTTAAATTCTTAAAAAATAGTGTACTAACCATCACATATTTGTGGTCGTCTTACTCAGGTTTTTCAACGCTTTATGACCGATAAATAATCTTGATTTTAGTCAAGTTCAGACAAATTTGATGGTAACCAGCACGGATTTAGGGTCGTCATGTTCTAATTTTTCAATTGTTGCTACCGGTGAATAATCTCGATTTTGTTCAAGTTCAAATAAAATCGTATACTAACCATAACGAATTTGTGACGACGGGCGCAATTTTTTCAATTGTTACGACCGATGAATAATTTCGATTTTAGTCAAATTTAGCCAAAATCATGTACTAACCATCACATATTTGTGGTCGTCTTACTCCGGTTTTTCAATGCTTTATGACCGATAAATAATCTTGATTTTAGTCAAGTTCAGACAAATTTGATGGTAACTAGTACGGATTTGGGGTCGTCATGTTCGAATTTTTCAATTGTTGCTACCGGTGAATAATCTCTATTTTGTTCAAGTTCAAATAAAATTGTATACTAACCATAACGAATTTGTGACGACGGGCTCGATTTTTTCAATTGTTACGACCAATGAATAATTTCAATTTTAGTCAAATTTAGCCAAAATTATGTACTAACCATCACATATTTGGGGTAGTCGGACTCGGAATTTTCAATTGTTTTCGACCGATAAATAATCGTGATTTTTGTCAAGTACTGAAAAAATCTTGTACATTCCAACATAGATTTAAGGATGTCGAGCTCGAAATTTCAACTGTTTCGAATAGTGTATAATATTAATTTTAGTAAAGATCAGAAAAAATCGTGTACTACCATCACAAATTTTGGGTCGTTGTGTTATATTTTTTCAATTGATTCTACCAATGAATAATCTCGATTTTAATAAAGTTCAGACAAAATCATATACTACCCATCACAGATTTGGGGCCTACGGGCTCGTTTTTTCAACTGTTACGACCGGTGAATAATCTCGATTTTAGTCAAATTTAGCCAAAATAATGTATTAACCATCACATATTTGCGGTCGTCGGACTCGAAATTCAATTGTTTTCGACTGATAAATATTCGTGATTTTGATCAAGTTCTGAAAAAATCGTGTACACAACACAGATTTAAGGACGTCGAACTCGAAATTTCAACTGTTTCAAACAGTGAATATCATATACAAAATCATATATTAACCATCATAGATTTTGGGCCGACGGGCTCGGATTTTTCAACTATTGCGACCGGTGAATAATCTCAATTTTAGTTAAATTCTTTAAAAATCATGTACTAACCATCTCATATTTGTGGTCGTCTTACTCAGATTTTTCAATGGTTTGTGACCGATGAATAATCATGATTTTAGTTAAGTTCAGACAAATTTGATAGTAAGTTAGCAACCATCACGGATTTGGGGTAGTCAGGTTCGAATTTTTCAATTGTTGTTACCGGTGAATAATCTCTATTTTGTTCAAGTTCAAACAAATGATTGTACTAACAATCTAAGATTTGGGACTGTCGGGTTAATATTTTTAAACTGTTTCGACAAGTGAATACTCGTTGTTTTAGTCATGTTTTGAAAAAAAATCATGCACTAACCATCACATATTTGGGGTCGTCGGGCTCAAACTATTTAACAGTTCTGACTGGTAAAAATTCTCAATTTTAGTAGAGTTTAGAAAAAAGCATGCACCAACCATCACGAATTTTGAGTCGTCGGACTCGAAATTTCAATCAAATTCTACAAAAACGTTCACTAAGCATCGTGTATTTAGGGTCTTCGAGATATGATTTTTCAACTGTTGCGACATGTGAATAATCTTGAATTTAGTCAAATTAAGATAAAACTGTGTAGTAACCATCACGAATTTGTGGTCAACGGGTTCAAATTTTTCTGTTGTTGCAACCAGTGAATAATCTCGATTTTAGTCAAATTCTTACAAACTTGTGTACAAGTCATCACAGATTTGAGGCCGTCGGGTTGGATTTTTTGAACTTTTTTTTATCGAGGAAAATCATGATTTGAGTAAAGTTCAAACACAAACGTGAAGTAACCATCACATAGTTGGGACCGACGTGCATCGTTTTTTCATTTATTTCAATAGGTGAATAATCGTAGTTTCAGTAAAATTTTGACAAAATCGTGTACTGACAATTACGAATTTAAAGTCATCGTACTCGGATTTTTCAACTATTACGGCCGATCTATAATCTTAATTTTAGTCAAATTAAGACCAAATTTTGGACTAACCATCATTGATTTTGGGTCGTCCGCTTCGAATTTTCAACTTTTGCGACCGATGAATAATCTTGATTTTAGAAAATTTCAGACAAAATCATGTATCATCACAAATTTGGGGTCATTGGGCTTGGAATTTTTAAATTTTGTGACTGGTGAAAAATAATCACGATTTTAGACGAGTATTAAAAAATCGTGTACTAATCATCACAAATTTGGGGTCGTCGTGCTCGATATTTCAACTGATGCGAACGGTGCAATTTTAGTCAAGTTAAGAAAAAATTATGTACTAGCCATCAATGACTTAGGGACGTCGATCTCGGATTTTTCAACTGTTGCGACCGCTGAATAATCTCAATTTTGGTCAAGTTTAGACAAAATCATGTACTAACCTTCACAAATTTAAGGTCGTCGAACTCGGATTTTTCAACTGTTGCAACCGGTGAATAAACTAAATTTTAGTCAAATCCTGAAAAAACTTGTGTACTAACCATCAAGAACTTGAGGACATTGGCCTCATATTTTTCAACTGTTGCCACCGATTAATAATCTCAATTTAGTCAAGTTTAGAAGAAAAAAATGTACTAACCATCACATTTTGGTGTCGTCGGACTCAAATTTTTCAACTGTTGCGACCGGTGAATAATCACAATTTTAATCAAATTCTTAAAATATCGTGTACTAACCATCACACATATGGGGACGTCAGACTAAGATTTTAGAACTGTTTTTGACTAGTGAATAATCCTGATTTTAGTCAATTTTTTAAAAAATCGTGTACCAATCCTCACAAATTTAGGGACTTCGGGCTCGTAATTTTCAACTCTTGCAATCGTTGAATAATCTTGATTTTAGTCAAATACAAACAAAATATTGTACTAACCATCACAAATTTTGAGTCGGCATGCTCAGATTTCTCAACTCTTGCGATCGTTGAATAATCTTGATTTTAGTCAAGTTTTAAAAAAATCGTACTAACTATCACATATTTGGGGCCGTCGGGCTCGAATTTTTCAAATTTTTTTTACTAGTGAATAATCGTAGTTTCAATCAAGTTCGAAAAAACTGTGAACTAACCATCTCGAATCTAGGGTCATCTGGTCAAAATTTTCAAATGTTGCAAATAGTGAATAATCTCGATTTTAGTCAAGATCTTACATAATCATGTACTAACAATCAAGCATTTAAGGCCTCCAGTCTTGAATTTTTCAACTATTGCGACATGTGAATAATCTCTATTTAGTCAAGTTAGGACAAAATCGTGTAATATAACCACGCAAATTTGTGCTCGTCGAGTTTGAATTTTTCAAATGTTGCGATTGGTGAATAATCTCAATTTTAGTCAAATTCTTACAAAATTGTGTACAAATCATCATAGATTTGGGGTCGTCGAGTTCAATTTTTTCAACTGTTTCGAACGAGAAAAAATCATTATTTTAGCAAAGTCCAGACACAAACGTGGAGTAACCATCATAGATTTGGGATCGTCAAGCATGATTTTTTCAATTGTTTCAACTAGTGAATAATCGTGGTTTTAGTCAAGGTCCAACAAGATCTTGTACTAACCATCACGGATTTTGGGTCGTCGTGCTCAGATTTTTCAACTATTGCGACCGATGAATAATCTCTATTTTTGTCAAGTTAATACAAATCATTTGCTAACCATCACGGATTTATGGTCGATATGTTTGAATTTTTTAACTGTTGTGCCTGGTAAATAATCTTGATTTTAATCAATTTCAGAAAAAAGCATGTATCATCGCAAATTTAGGGACATTGGGTTTGAAATTTTAAAATTTTGCAACCAGTGAATTGTGTACAACCGCATACAAAATTGCAACAACGTGCTGGATTCATTGTGACAAAATTGTGTACTCATTACGAATATGGGGTCTTGAACTCGGATTTTTCAATTGTTACGACCGATGAATATTCTCGATTTTAGACAATTTAAGACAAAATTGTATACTAACCATCACGTTCTGGGCTCATCAAGTTCGAATATTTTCACAGTTGCAATCGGTGAATAATATTAATTTTAGTCAAGTTCATACAAAGTAGTATACGAATTAGGAGTAGATATGTTCGAATTGTTCAACTGTTGCTACCGGTGAATAATCTCGATTTTAATCAAGTTTAGATAAAATAGTACAGTAACCATAACAAAATTGGTGATAACGAACTCATATACTTCAATTGTTGCGACCGGTAAATAATCACTTTTAGTCAAATTTAAAACCAATCATCATAGATTTAAAAACGTTGAGTTAAATTTTTTCAACCGTTACGTTTACCATAGAATTGAATGTACTAAAGTGGTCATAAAAATTTAGATTCGTAAATATATTATCATGAAGATAATTTAGATTTACCCATTTAGGTTCTAGTGTCCTCATCATAGTCCAAGAATAGTAGAAAAAACACATGACTACCTAAGCATGAGGTACTATAGGTAGCTCTCTCCGTGCATGTTACATGAAATTAATTGTCATTTTTGGTTATCAACGTATTGTCGATCAGCCTTTTTCATTATTTTTAGTTTTTTTAACTATTTTCATCTCCAATTTTTTTACGACCAGCCAAATTCATCGTTCCTTCCATAAAAGACCCAAAAATCGTCTAAATTGATGACGTATGCTAACAGGTTATTTTTTTTCTCTTTTTGCTAAAGGGCAAAAACGTCAATTCCTAAAATATTTACTTTTATAAAAAAGTTGGCTCAAGAAAAATAATCAAATAAAAGAAGAAGAAACTTATTGCTAACTATATATAATAAATTATGTTTTATTTGGTAAGTGTATTTAATAATAAGTTAGAAAGATGGATTTTTTCATTTTAGTTGTTGAGTGAGGGGAATGTCTCGTGTGGTGGTGTCCTAAAGTCTAATGTTGTTAAGAAAACGATTGGGAAACGGGACCCTTCTACCTTTATCCGGCACTCGTCACGGAGGCACCAGTGGTTGTGGACCTGCTTTTAGATCGGTCGGCCTCCGGCATCATTCCTGCTTTTTTTCCTCGACTTATAATTTTATAGGCTAACATCTCTTATTATCAATTAATGTTGAAAGAATGTCATTTTGAATCGGAGAATTAAGTCAAGGACACAGTACACTGCTAGTGTAGTATTATAGTGGACTTGCTTTTTCTAATTCATAGACCTTTAAAAGAGTTGAAGAAGTTGGGAGATTGCTTTCATACCACAACTTCTGGAAGACGTCAGCTACCCTGCCTAAATATTTCTCCTGCGTTCACTTATATATAATAATAAATAATAAATTTCTACCAAAATTAAAGATGTTTGTTCAAAAACAAATTATTATTACTATTTTCATAATACAACAAATACTTGTGTTCCTACCACAAATATGAAGCGTATTAGCTTGCATCTAAAACACTTACAAAAAAAAAAAAACATTTCTTTTCTTTTTTATTTTCTCAATCTTTTCCAAAAATAGTTCATGGACCACGATGTTATCTAAAAAACAATTAGCAATGCATAACTTATAAGTGATATGGATCTTCCTTCGGCAGTTAATACACTCAATTCAAGGTCGTCGCCCTGCTTGGGTCATGCGTGGACATTCAAAGCTCACATCCACCTAAGGACCGCTCTGATACCGTGTGAAAAAAGCTAATGTACCTCCATGTACTTTTGAAACCAATTGACCCAGTAAATACCCAAAAAGAACCTACAAAAGATTGGTAGGAGCTAACATGAGCATCTTCTTCCGCGGCCTCCGGTAGAGTATCAAAGGTCTTTTTCATAAATTTTTTTAATGAAGGAGAAAAACGAATATAACCCCTAAAAACAAAACCGCTATTAAAGTACAATCATAAAGTATATATAGGACCAGCCTTCAGCAAAAATATAACATAATGAAAATCACTTGTAAAGCCAAAATTTATGTGCGCTGTTTCCTCGCAATTTGCCTTGAGAAAATAGCACCGACCAATGTTCCTGGAAAGTTTACATTCCTCTGCTGAAACAATAGAGCCTTCAGCAACTTGACATGGTGGTGCCCGTCGTTTCAACTTAAGCAGCAACTCTGAGAACCGACAATCCATCTTCAAATTTCTTCTTAAGAACCTGAACCATTACTAACAAGGTTCTGTTACCTGCCATGGGCCGCTCCCTGTATATACCGAGAGAGTCTCGTGAACAAGTAACCACGGTATTACCCTGACCAAGAGCTGTAAGAAAACACTTATTTCTCCAACATGGTCAAACAAAATTCTCTCTTTTAACTTGCAGCTTTCTTTTTCGGCTCAGATTTCTTTGTGGATTCCCTCAAAGCTTGTCTCTTCTCTTCCCTGTCAAAAGTTTTAAGGTAACAAGAATCAGAAACCCTGCCAAGTTTGTCAAGCATGTAGCCAACTACGTTGCAAACATTCTACAGCTAATGAAGTATTTTCAATCAAGAAAGAAGGAAAAAAACGAAGCATTTTCAAGGGAATAATTCAATCGGCATCCTCAGAAGTTCAAAGAAATCTAGTTTCCTTTTATGCAAATCAGTTCCTGATACCTTGTTTTTGCAATTTCCTCCCTCGAAGGGGGCTTCTTCTTCTCCCTCTTCTTAATAACAGGTGGTTTTCCTACTTTTTTATCCTCCTTATTAGCAGATGGGTTTCTTTTTCCATTTTGCAATTTCTGCATGCTCCCATTCTCTTTTTCGACCGAAATCTTCTTGCGAAACTTATTAAGATCATCTTCAACTTCATTCTGAGCGTCATTTTCAACCTGCTCAATTCCTTGGTCTACCTCCTCCATTGGCTCATCGGCTGATGGAGTTGGCTTAGAATTGCTCATTTTTTTCAACTGCAAATGTAAATAGAAAGATGTAGATGCAGGGTAGGAAATGTGAAATCACTATGAAGTATGTTAAGTCAATATAAAATATACCTTTGCCACAAAAAATCCATCCATGTTATGAACATGAGGATAAAACCGCCGAGTCTTTTCTAAGGAGGGATGGAATTGCTGTCCCCTAAATCTAACAAGCCTGGAACAAAGGAAAGAACCTTTAGTCAATAGGGTACAGATATAGAATACCATTTTCATTGGTCTTGCACGAGTAAGAACATCAGCCATACCCTGGACGCCCAAAGTCAAGACCGCATGGAACAAGTTTCACATTCCTTTTCTTGAGAGCATAATCTATAACTGCTTCATTCTGCAAAACTCTAGTTTTTTATAAAGGAGAAGTAGAAAGTATGCATAGTGGATGGAAACTCAGTAGATTAAACTAATAACAGACCTCTGCAACCATTATCGAACATGTGGAATATACAACATATCCTCCTGATTTGGAATTGGCGTCCACCAGATCTATTGCTGCAAGTATCAATTGCTGAAACGGAAAAAGATACTTGAATTAAGAAAATTCCTAGAGGGAAGTCAAGTTGAACATAACACCAGCCAAAAGACATGTCTCAATTTATGCACGTGTAATGCACCCAGAGACAAGTTCATGGTGGACAAGTACACATAGACATAGGTTACATTGGAAGTAAACAAACTGTTAAATAGATTTGAGCCAATGACTGTTTGTGCTTCAAAGACTTGACATCTATCTTCTCCTTACAAGTTACAAGTGGGCAAATTTACCCTTTCCTTTTCATGAATACTCGTATTAAAATATCGAAAAACAACCTTCTAATGGTTACTGGATAAATTAAAAGAAGAACCTTCAAAAGCAATCTTTGAAAGCTCATAAGCCATAGGTATCAAATGAAAATTTAAGAGCAACCCATATCCTAGATATTCTTTTCCCAATTTCTTTTACCGTCAATTGCATGGTATACATTGTCTCCCTCTAACTAGCAACTACAAAGAAAAAATTGTATCTCAACGTGCAACCCACACTGATATCAAACAGTAAAGACAAATATACCTTCTGTAAATGAACACAGTTCTGAATATCAAGAGCACTTTTTGAGGTTTTAACTTTCTCATCCTTAGATATTACCTGCAATGTATTTAAGCACATTTACAATAAGTTGGAGGGAAGAAGAAACCAATGACACTGACACAATACCAATCAAGCACGATCACTTACCCCAGTACCGCTACAAGGAGCATCCAGCAAAACCCTATCAACTGTGTTCTGACCAAGAATTTTGGGAAGCTGAAATTGATTTGTAACGAAAAAGCATTATCGCGACCATAGAAAAGATAATATGATACTACCAGAAGAATAGGAAGGAGATTTCAGAAGTATTGAATGTACTTGCAAAAGAGCGTAAATTAGAAACTTAAAGTTATGAAAAGAAAGAACAATAAGCGTGTGAATATCTTGAGAAGTACAGTGAAGATGTAGAATCTGGTGTTTAAAAATTCAGGTCACCAAAGATGTTTCCTTCTCAAAAAAAAATTAAGGTCAACAGCACAAATATTATCATTGGGCAATGGAAACATCTAGCGCAAAGCATGTAGTTTGTGTTTATTCTGTGCATCAAAACACCACAGAGAAAACTAGCAATTTAGATATTGATACAGAGCTTCGGAAAGAAATGCAGAAGAGTCTAACCTCCCTCCCATCGTAACTACAAACAATGGTATTTGTTACTCCCATGCGGTGTAAATTCGCAGTAAGCGATTTAAGCCTTGATGACTTCATCTCGTTCGCATAAACCATCCCTGTTTCTCAGTGGAAACACATATCATTTAGGAAAATGAAATTAAGTTTAATCAATTAAACGACAACTAAAAATCAAGTAGTAGCATATTCCCTGGTTTGGAAAAAAAAATCAACACCAGACAATACGAACACTAAAGACGGTCAAAATCTAACTGCATACCACTATTTTTCATAAGGGCAGCAATATAAGTTGTTTTACCACCAGGAGCAGCCCTACAGTGCATAGGAAGAAGGTTAACAAAACTAAAGTACAACCGCATACAAAATTGCAACAAAGGGCAATGACTGCATGAACAATTAATTTGATATTGCAACAATACAATCCAGAGTGTCTCTTTTTGCTGCCAACAAAAAAATTAGTAAAATAGATATGGCAGTACACATTGCTATTTTAAAAGTGGCTTTCCAGTAGAAATATACTAGAAAATAAGGAAAACCGACAACAGGGCAGCACACATTGCTCTTTTAAAAGTGGCTTTCCATTTGAAATATACCAGAAAATAAGGAAAACCAACAGTAGGGGTCAATTAATTCATGAGGGAAAGACCGTAGACTTTCAGGGGTGAAACAGGAGGCAAGACGAAGGAAGCAAAATGGTGTATATCTTCCATAACTGGTTATTGCGAATTCAAAATACAGCAGGTACACAGAGCTAGAAAGTAACTGTTGAGTTAAAGAAATTAAGCAAGTTTCTTACGCCATATCAACAACTTTTTCCTTCTCTTGAGGAGCTAGGGCCATAACAGGCAGAAAAGAACTTGCACCTTGCAGCTGTAAAATGTAGTAAACGTCATCAACCAAGCATGTAACTTGAAATAAAGGTTTGAATATATTAGCATACTGTAATACCATATAGTAACCAGCCATGTATTCAGGAGTAGCACCAATGGGAACTTGCGAGTCATAGACAACCAAGCCAACCTAAAAAAACATAGAAATTTCAGACAACATTTTAACAAGATAAAAGGATTAACCATAAAAATTAGTGAAGGCGTTAAATGAAACTAAGAAAGCCTTACTTTCGACCATTTGCTTAATGGATCCAAGTTGACACCTCTGTTCAAAAGAACACCAGCCAAATCCCTTCTCCGAGTCTGTGTATTAATAGTGCCAACTTAAGATCAATGGAAACTATAGCAAAAAACTTTTCCATTAGGAAAGAAGAGAGGGAACAGTCATCTTACTTTCAAAGTGTTTGTACGGATACACATCGGCCGAGGCTTTTCAAAAGCTTCAATAAGTTCCATGAGCTCAACAACTGGAAACATCTGCATAGAGGTTGAATTGGCTTCAAGAAGAGTTTAACACCAAAGCATATGGAAAGTAAAGCTTGAAAAAACTAAGAAAAATACCTCTACTAAAGCTTCAATCAGAAATTCATTGTAACCATAGCATGAACACAAATCTATCTCGAGCTGATCAACATATTCTTTCCGTGTCAGACCCTCTTGCCTCAAAGACTTAAAATTTGAGAGAACTCGAACAACTGAAATTAATTTGAGCAGATGTTGTATTAGCCTACCTACTAATGTACAGGGAACAAAAGATGGTGAGGCAATACTAACTTTCTTTTATCCGCTTCTGGATATTTTTGAGATCAGGGGGGTTACGGGATTCTTCTTCTAGCTCCTGCATTAATTTGAAAAAGAAATTCACAATAGGAATAACCACAATGTTCCAACAAAAAGAGCAAACTGGGATAATAGAAGAAGGGATTAAAAGGAAAGTAATGGACCTCTTCTGTTGGCAATATGAAGTCAGTTTCTTCTTTAATGTTAAGCTCCAATTCTGCATCTGCTTCTTCCTTTTCCTTTGCTATTTCTTGATCAATAGCCCTAGACTTCTTCTCAATGTCAGATTCATCTGAATCTGAATCAGATCCTAAATCCGAGTCCTCCTCTGTACGAATAAGGACAATTAGTCAAAGACTAGTACAACATCGGTATAAATAAAATAAGCTTAGATGCCTGATAATCCAAGAAATTTAGCACCTCCATCGGAACTTCCTCCTTGCAGAATATCATCAGCAAAGGGGTCATCATCCCCGGCAGAAGACAGTTCAGAATCAGACCCAGCATCAACCTCTTCATCAACAGATGCATCATTTCCCTTGAATTCTTCATTTTCTCCATCAGAATCACTAAAAATATTTTCTTTTATTTGCTTCTTTACTTGCTTCTCCAAGGAAAGCTCCTTCTTTTGCTTCTTTTTAGGAGTAGGCTTCTCAGACTTGGTTCTCTTTTTATTACTGATCTTTGAAGCACCCATTTAAGCTTCACACAAAAAGAATGATTTCTTGGGTCAGTTAACAGATGAGAGGTCCATAAGGATGACTATACTTATCCAGCACAATACAACGTACAAACAATGACATGATAAAATTGCCAAGATGTTCTCATTTATTTTTCTTATTATATGTTCATCATTTTCTGGATAAATTATTAACCTTTTTATCATGACTCATGAGAGGTAAAACTCAGGATATAAGCAAAAATTAAGATCAATCAGTCCCAAACAAACAAATACAAGTCACAGAGTCAGAGAGACAGAGACTAAAGACAATAATGAAAAGCTTGATTTTTTTATTATTGCAAGAGGATCAATAAAGAAGGCCGTGTTTGGCTCTATGGGTAAGTGTGTATCTGCAAGGTCACGGGTTAGAACCCGGCGTAACGATGAGCTGATGTGGGAGCCTTGTGCAATGGGTACAAACTTATTGCAAGCGTATCAATAGTGATTACTCATTCTTCTACCTCAATTACTCAAACCCCGGCCTATAGGGGAAGAGCTCGATGTTGTCGAAAAGCTTGATGAAGAGCACAGTAACACATAAGAAGAGCACATGCTTAATTGACTGGCACAGATAAATTCGCAAAAGAGGAATTCAGTTGCAAAATTAAACTTTTGAGGTTTATATGAAATCATGAAACCCTAAAAAACATTTTTGAAGTTTAAAAAAAAAAAAAAAAAAAAAGCACATCAGTAACTGAAGACTGCACAAGATCCTTACCAAAGCCGCCGGTGAGAGGGAGAAAAGGAAACAGATATTGCGGTTTGCGGAAGGAAGACGACGAAAGGGTTTTAGGGCTTTCTTTTTTGTTTGTGCCTTTGATTTTCGATTTTTCTTTTCTCTCTATAAACAGACTCGGGTCAGTATATGATGGGCTGCTAATTGCACGGGCCTAGTATCTGACTTCATTCTTAACGGTAGAACTGGGCCGCAACCCTTCGGCCCTTCTGAATTTAACAAAACATTTTATTTAATTTTTTTTAACAAATTTTAAAATTTTTATTCAGCACAAGAATGTTATTGATTTATCAAAAAAGAAAGAAGAAAAACAGTGTTATTTTTTTAAAATGTTAGGGAATCTTTTTTTAATAATACTAGTGTCCATGTTTTATTAACTCTAGACGAAATGACTTCTAAACGGTAAGAATCTTCTCTAGTCTCATTATGTATTTTCTTCTTTTGTATTAATAAAAAAAGCTGTGACATATCAATTTTTTTATTAAAAAAATCTATAACTTAAACGAATAATGAAACCCTCCTTCTAGTATAAGAGCTTAATAGATGAACCATATGGTGATGTGATTTTCAATATATTCTAAAGCTTCCATATTATGAACATATGCAGAGGCTTAGAGTGGATGAAAACTCCTAGATGGTTTTGATATTTTCATCAAACAAACTTCTAGAAGAGTTGAGTAACAGTAGTAGTAATAAATCACTCATGATTTCTTCTAGTTTTAGCTCAAGCCTGGATTCGCAGTTTATTTTTATGGTTGAATTTTTCATTGATTGGAATAGCAATAACATATAATTCTTCCCACCATTTGATTTGGTTGTTTGCAATTTGCATTGTGCGCTCTGTTAGTTGAATTTTTTACTACAAGTAAACCACACACTGCATAAATATGTCATGAACATCGTGAAAAAACAGCATATTATAAAAGAAATGTAAGGTAATCTCATAATTAGAGGTATAAGAATATCAGACACTTGAATAGGAAGCAGACATTTAATTTAAACATTCTCTTAGTAATCAATCTTGATGATATCATTCTACTCAATAAGTAGGTGTCCAACTGACTAATTAACATATATATATATATATATATATATATATATATATATATATATATATATATATATATATATATATATATATATATATAAGAAAACTTGAAACACCATAAACCCATTGATTATGGTGAAAACTTACAGAAATCTCTTTCAAATAAAAAGCTAAACATAACACCCTAATCGAATTTGTATATTTCATAATCGATCATCTGGAAGAGAGCACATTTGATTCCAAAGCTGCCTCACCTTGCTGTGCCATCTTAGAAATGGGAAGGGCGAAACCTACACAACAACAAGTACAAATTAATTTAGTTTAGAATTATAACCAAATTGAATTATAAAAAATGGGCGGACCTACCTCTGGCCATGGTAGTAAGGTGTGTTGTAGAATGGAGAATCGTGTGGATAGCTCCATCCGGCCCCGGCATGGGGCATTGCCCAGTTCCTTGAATACCTCCGACCATGGCAGTATGGATCTTCTAAACCAGCATGGCCATAATTGTAGTAAGCATGACGAGGCCCGTGCCCGTGATAGCTCTGGTGCACCGTAGGGTGGTTGAGCTTGGCCCAAGCCAGCTTCGCGTGCCTCCCTGTCCTTGCTATTGCCTTCAAGAGGCCATTCGGATCAACCTCCCCAGACACCCTTACTTGCCCTGCATTTGCATCAATCTCCACATTGTACACACCTGCACCCCATGCATAATTATTCTTTAGTCTTCGCTAATTCTACAACTCTCTCTATCTCAAACTGAATATACACTTTTTATTCAATTTATATAGAAAAAAATGAATATTTAAAAAATGTGACAGAAAAAATATGTGGCGACAATAGAAAAGACAGTACCAATTATGGAGCTTAGCACTTCCAGGACCTGCATCTTGCATGCTTGGCAATCAATATTCATACTCAATACACAAGTCTGGAACAATAATATTCTCCAAACTCATTAGAAACTCGATATAATGGAATCAAGATACTTTTTTTTATTTGGCTGAGATTTATTAGTTTGAGTTTTTATACAGGAAAAATTAAATTTATCCCAAAACTTAATAGAACAAGTACTTTTGTATAGGACTAGGGGCGGATCAAGGATATTGTATAACCCCAACATTTTCTTAAACACGATATTTCCTATAAAAAAAAATTATATATATTTTTTACTACAATATATGTCTTTATGCAATTCACCTCAACATAACACTAGACATCAATATGCACCGCAATATAGTTTCAATCAAGATTTTTCAAAGTTAGCAGAAATTAAGAAAAAACACAACTCAAGAGAAGGAAAAAAAAACAAACTGACCACATCTGCATAGGAATCCATAGAAACAAAAAGGGTATTGAAAAATCTTGTTCTTTTGGGAAGAAGTAGTAGCAGTGAGCAAAGAATTGATATTGATCTTATAGATAATATTCTTTCCTTATTTGGATGTTCATAATGAAATCAATCAATCAATCTATCACATTCCCTTTCCTTTCTTCCAAGACATTCCCTGTAAATCCCAATTAATTCGTCCAAGAAAATCCTGCGTAAATAATTTTCTTTCCAATTAGTAATTATCTTTTGATTCATTCTTTTTGCCATTTATCACCCAATCCGGTCCCGGTGCTAACCCAATATTGACCGTCAGGCTGTCCGGATCCTTATTCAAGAACTGACCGAGATGTTATAATCACATTGGCATCAACTTCAGTAATTCAACCTGAGAAAACTTCCAAATGCACTAGCAAGAAGTGGTTTAAGAAGAGCAATGCAAGAACATCAGAGAGATTTTGAAGCGTCCAAACCTCGAATTTGCCAACTCAAGAACAAATTGTCAATAAATTAGAAAAACTCGAGCATCAATGATACAAACTGAAGCCTCAGAGTGCAACCTCATAACAAAGATAATAAACTCATATTCATTCTATAAAGCAAAACATGAACTCGGTGAATCAAAATCGCACAAGCTGGTTGGTTAGTGTCGGAAGATCTCCATGCTCTTTTCGACTTATCATTTATCCGCTCATGATCTTCTTCAGTTGCTTTACCTTCTTGAAGTCTGGTACCTGGAAATTCTTTTCGACCTCCCAAGCAAGTTGAGACATGCCATTGAAAGATGATTTTGCACCCTTCTCATCCACCACTTCCCTAGGAAATGGAATCCGGACCTCAAATACATCATTTTGAGTAGACTTCACTCGTATGTCAAAACCAAACCGATCAACCCAAACCATCTTGGCATCCAGTACCTATGCAAAAGGAAATGCAGTCACACAGGGAATACAAGGTCAAACATCTAGCATGATGATAATGCACATCTTAAAAAATTAATCAAACCTCATAGTTTTCAACAGGAATGATTCTCTTAAATCAATAATTCAATCACATATTATAACTACCCGCGACAAAATCTCAAAAAGATAATGAGCAACACACATTCCAGGGATTGTCCATTTGCCTTTTAGAACCTGAAAAGGAACCGTCTTTAACAGCACATTACCAACTACAAGAGATCAAGAACTAGCTGTTCGAACCTGGAAATCCAAATCTGCATAGATGTTACAAAAGCGATATACGTCTTCACCATTGTGAGCATTTATCTCACCCACAAGCTTCTCAGCAAAGTCTCGGAGTGGATCGGGGTTTGCCATATTATAATCTGTTGATGTGACCCACGCACCATCCTGAAACAGCAAATACCATAATTACTCCTCCCATTAAAAATATGCAAGAAATCATATACCTCCAGCAGAATTAGACATGAGGAGAACAACATGCCGAAAACATATGCATATCTGTAGCAAATCATGCATATGAAACCAGTTGATACAAAGAAATCAATGCATACCACCTACAAATGGCCCACGCACCTCTCCAAGATCCTCCACATGAAGTACCCGTTCCACAGAAACAATGTGTATGAGGTCTTCATCCACTTCCTCTCCAAACTTCTGTCTCCATATGGATTGAAACTTCTACAGAGAAAATTGAATATCTAGATGAGACTTGCAAACAATGAAATAGCAAATTAAAAGATGAATGCAATTTTCATTCTCAGGAAACCTCCACCTCCAAAATATATACTCCACATTCTCAGTATAAAGATCATACTCCACATTCACCAATATTATTACACATAGTGAGTTTGTCTATGAATATGCTATACATCAATATTTCACCAATGAAGATGAGCTCTTTGACCCTTGTTTGTTGCATTGGAGGAACTTGTTAACCAATCACATTCACTTGTAAAACAATGCCGGTATACAACAATGGTAAAAAAAATTCTAAACACGTCTCCATAACCAAACAATGAAATTATATATGTTGGTATTCCGTTCCCTCATTCCATGCTATCTCTTTTCTCGGATAGAGAACATACTGAAGTTGGGTTACTGGTGGGCGGTATGGTAACTAGTGACTACAAATGCAAAATGCCTGGCCTGCAGCTAGCCAAGGGTTCAATCAATAAAGAGTTCTCATATTTGCAGTCTACACCCGCTTAACGAGGATAACATATTTGACTCTCTCAAAAGATTAATTGAGCAGCACACAGAGAATCACATCACTATCAATGTTCAAATTTTGCCAAATTCGTTGGTAAAAAGGTGGATAAAGGTCGTACTCAGTGCACTCCCGCATCAGCAGCAGGGTCTGGTAAGGTCACGATGTAAAACAGTGGATATTTCCTCAAAATTATATTATTGAAGGAAAATGGAAGTTGTGGTGTTGTAGTGAAAAATTTACCTTAGAATCCATTTCATCGCCCGGTTTGTCAAGGTTGCCTAGTAATGTACACTGTGGAGTCCTCAAACCACACTGCTCCAACTGATTTGAGAGAAAGTAACAAGCAAAACAGGAAGAAAAAAAAACCCTATTGCTCAATAAGCAAGAAAGACTGAATAAAAGAATTTAAAACTTTATCAAATGGGTATGCAAATGTAATGAAGAACTCGCCTGAACATGAAGGCTAGACTTCTTATCAACAAAGAATTTCCTATCGGAGTCATTCAAGACCAAAATTGGAGTACCCCCTTGAGAATCAACAGCAAATTTCACACCAATTCCAAGAGGCCAACCTTCTGAAGTGAAAATAGAAAGAGTTCCAGTAGAAGATAACTCCATAATTGTTCTTGAAACTTCAGCTGGAAATGGCTTTATTACTTCATTATTATTGGTCAATTCCAAATGGGTTGGCTCAGAAGCTACAGAAATCGAGCATTTCGGAGTCTGAATTGAAAGTCTTTGTCTTGGATTTGGTTTTAATTGAAAAGGTCGAGTTCTATGAATGGGAATGGGTTCAGAATCAGATATAGAAAAAGAAGAAAATCGGGAAAATTGGGTAAAAGGGAGAATTGAAGGTGGAAGATGGGTACCCAGAAATTGGACCTGTGGAAGCATTTGATCAAAGTCAAGAATGGAAGACGGAAGAAGAAGGGAACCTTTAGCAGAAGAGCTCCAGTCGAAATTGGAATGACAGGCGTTTATTATTGCAGGATTGGAAGAGGTTAGTTACTAGTGGAAATATATAGAAAAATAATTCTTATTCGCTCGAATTGAACATTCACTTTCTTTCTTAGGTATCTTATATACAAAAGTGGTCATTTATATAATTTTAAAAAAAAATGATCATATAATTTGAGAAGTAAGAGTAATAACTTCTGTCAAATTTTATCAAAATTCACCATGATTTATTTATTAAAATTGTCATTCGAGAATAGTTTGTTTTTGTTGATTAAAATACTTCGTATTTAATCAATTTGTCAAAAATGAAAACAGTTCATGGATAAAGCTGTTCTAAATATTTTTGATTAGAAATACAAGTCTAAATATAGTTTTTTATGGAAATAGCAGGTTTCACTTTTTTTTTTTTTTGCAACATTATTATAACATTGAAACCAAATCAAAATATGTGTTTAAAATAATAGTAATAAAAAAATCAACATATGAATACTACATTGCTACCAAAACTTCCTTGACATATCCAGTAAGGGAGAAAATCAGTAGTTACACATGATGAGAACATTTCGGAACAAATAAATTGCATGATATTCCCCGGTGATAAGAAGGAACTTGTTCGTTGAGTTGCTACAATTTTCGGCTACTCTATGAAGTCCTCCGTATGCTGACTTGACTACACAAGCAGAACTGCATTAATACAACCATCATTTTCCGGATTATTTGTCACTTGAGCATACTTCCCTGCATTCAAAATGCAGATACCCATTAAAATATGTACTGAACAATGACCAAACGGCAATAAACACATTGAAACTGGCGAGACAAGCTTACCCCATACAACTTTTCCAGCAGGTGTTACAAGCCCAAGTTCACTTACATTCACCTGTAAATAGAGAGAATATTAGCAATCGAGGTAGAAACTAGAGTTTGATGTACAACATTGCTTAAAATTCATAGAGTACCTCAATTATTGTTCCTTTGGTTATGACACCAAGAGAAGTATACATTGGACCATTGGGATTTTTCTTCACCCCGATAATCTCAAGACTGAAAGTACACTTAAGCTCAGGATGAGTCACATGGGCTTTGGTGAACCTCAGGCCAGATGGGCGAATAAAACGTTCATATTTAGGAGGTTTCCTTGTAAAAGTTGGACCCACAAAGGTCGCTTTCGTGATCATCCTCTTCCATTGCTTGGCTGCATACAGCAACATAGTATAGCAGTAAGTCTCCTAACATATATGAATTAGCAAGTGCAGAACCACATAGAATCAATATAAAGTTTTTTCCTCTAAAAAATACTAATAAATCGAAGAACAAACAAGTTATCCTGGACAAAGAGGACATGTACTTACTCTTTCTTTTGCCAGTCCTGATTACTCTAAACATCTCATCTTCAGCCACAGGCCGGACCTGAAATTTTCAAAGAGCGATCAGCAAGCTGCATAACTCACGAGATCATGCTTTATAAACAAATGTTGTCTCAAAAAAGGTGGTTGAGACAATTTAGATCTTGCAAAGACGGATTAAATAATAAGTTAAAAGTCAAAGTAGGAAAGAAAACAAAAAAGTCAAAAACCACAAGATGTCATTATGAAAGATGAGCTGGTATACCTTAGGAAGAGGAACCTCCCATTTTCCTGCTTTTTCTTTCCTCTTCTGCTTGATAGTGTTGCTAAGAACCTACAAGGCCAAGAAAACAGATAACAAAATATCATACTCAAGAAATAACTAACTCACACAATACAATAGCTAAAAATCCAGAGAAACTAAAACAGGGATGCTTAGATAAAAGAGAGTATGCCTTGGCTCTTGCTGTTGTTTCACGATCCAGAAGATAAGCAGGAATAGCCCCATCATGGACCTCATCATCAACCTGGCGCCTAGTCGACGACTCTTCATGCATAGCCAGTCTGTTGTGATGAAATAAAAATCAGCTAAAGGACATAAAGCAAATAGCACGATATATGTTACAAGTAACGGACAGTTGACCATTCCAGAAGGCTGAACAAAGTACAGCACAAGATTCAACTCATAAATGCATCTAGAAAGATAATCATCTTATAGAACTGTTCATCTTCATATTAAGCACGAAAGAAATACAAGGAGCAAGGTAGGTCTTTGACAAAACTCGAGAGTTAAAACTATCACGTAATAAACAACCAATTACTCACATAGGAATTAGGATAACAATTTTATGACGACTAAAACACCTGATCACATAAACCCATTCCAAAGGAACACTGGAAGTATTCAAGAATATGATGGCCAGTTTCTGAATTTCTTTAGTTAGAAGAAAAGATGCAGCAATAAATCTGAATGAATATAAAGTTAAATTAATTTGAAAACAGGAAAAGAGAATTGGATTAGATCAAAAGAGGCTTACGTTTTCTTCATTTGGACCTTCTCCGCATATCGCTTCTTGGCAAACATCTTACCCTTAATACCCAATGTCTGTTATATTCAAAACATTTACATTTTAGTCCCAAAGAGGAAAAGAAACTAATCATAATAATAATAATTCAAAGCAATCGATCAAATGCCTAAACCGCAATAGGATAACTTAAGTGAATTAACCTCTCCAACCAAATAGAAAGCTTACAATACATAAACCTCCAAATCATATGCACTAAAATTGCCACACCAATACTAATCACTATTAACAGTTGCAAACTTGATGAATATATAAAAGAGTGTGAAAAGGAATAGGAATTACATTTCTGGCAATTTGAGATCGTTTGTGAACTTCACGGGCCTCCTTCTTACGCTTCCTGTCAAAGTGATCAAGGCGGTAGCCATTTCTTTTCCTGTGAAGCTCAATATAATCTCCCTGCGGCTGAAATTTTCCATTTTTCAAACAATTTCAGCATCAATCAATAACTATTAGCAGCAAAAAGAGGATAAAAAGAAGTAATCAAATGCAAAAAAAAACTATAATCAGGAGAACATACCATGATTAAATTCCGAGTTCCGGCGCTAGGGTTGGAAGAGGGACAATGGAAAAGGAGTTTTGTCAAGAATCAAGGAGATATAAGCCCTAGTAGTATCAGATTTTTTTTTAAAAGATTATTGGGCTTTGTAGTAGCCCAAATATAAAAAAGAGAAACCTCTCATTTATTTCAGTATTGGGCCTATCCATTCATTATTTATGTTAACCACTGGCCCGGTCTATGTTTGAATGAGAAGACTGCGAAGTCGACACTCAGTTGAAATAACCATTGAGGGCAACATAATATTGCATTTTGTTCCTCAGTTATTTTATCGGATTAATCGGGAAACACTCCTTTTACTGATTTATATAAAAGAAAAATTATGATGTAACTTATTCTCAACTTGAGGCGACTTATTAATTTACATTAGGATTAGAATTTGAATTTCTTTAATAAAATTAGTCTTTTACCTCCACTTTAGACAGATGGTAAAATGTTTAATAGTTATAAGAATTAACTTTATCTCAAGTTGGGAATCAGACTTTGCATATGTATATTGAGCCTAGATTAGTTTCACAGGACGGGTGATTGCGTGTTTAAATAATACTAATAATAATAAAAATCGGGACTACTCAAGGGAGATTGTACTATTGCAAGAGTTCAACCAAATATATCATTGATTAAGAGATAGAATATGTAAGTGAACAGACAACCAACGAAAAAATAATTCATTTGAAATTGTAATTGGCACACATGCATAATAATTGCTTAGGGCAAAGTGGGAGCTTCAGTTAGACAGTTACTATGGGAGCCAAATTTATGTCAGATCTTTACAAAATTATTCAAGCTAATTATACCAAAATACCCAAATACGGAGACAAACAAGATAACCATCCAATCTATTTGCCCCTTTTATTAATCGTCATATGAAATTGTGTGTGAATACCAGAAAAATTCACTCGTAAAGAGTCGGAGCTCACTCTTTAATGAGGGCCGCAGCAACCTTGAACTACCAGAGAGTATTTGATGGGCCTTACTCTTGCTATTGCCCATCAACACCACCACCGTCGCTTCCCTTCACTCGCCGCCGCCAGCTCAACCTCCCGAATATCCACTTCAACAGCTTGAAATGCAAGCCGACCGCCTTGCGCGGAGACTCTACGGTAGCAGCGGCGTCGCTTTCTTCATGGGATGATGAGCCTTACGAGGTTTTGCCCAATGGGAAGATAGCATATTTGGACGAGCAGGATGTGGTCACGTTTCTTGATCCTCCCAAAGAACTCATCCCTCTCGACCCCTCTTCTTACAATCCCGCCGCTTATCTGTGAAACCCGTAACTTTTGCTTACGTGTTATTTTACATTTAATTTATTTTTGTGTGATTTATTGCGTAGGCGTAATTTATTTTGCGCGATTATGTGTTTACGTGTCTATTTATTTTTATAACATCTCACGTGTTACTTTTTTTTGGTACGTTTGTGAGGGGCGTTTCGTGCATTTATCGTAATTAAGGGACCTATTTGTAATTCACTTACAGGAGTAGTTAATTGGAATTAATAAGGAAAATAAATAGGAAGGCAGAGGGCATCAGTTGGGGGTTTTAGAATTGAAAGGAATTAAAAGAAATTAAAAGAAAAGTAAACAAAACATCAGACGTTTTCTTTAGAAAAGTAATATATATACATATGAGAATCTGACAATTTGATCACCAAAGTTAAAAAAAAATAGAGAGGCATAACAATAAATAAAGGGTCTGGGATTGGTGTATGAATCAGACGTGGGCAACAAATAGAAATAGGTAAGGCGGTCAGTAAGTGGCAAGCATCAGTAGAGTTTTCTGGTAAATTTTAGGATATGTCCAGAACTTTGAGAGAACACTGAGGGAGCGTTACCTGTTCGTTTTCAGTCTATAATATATCGATACGAAGATAATTGGATAAGGTTCGAGTGAGCGCAGACGGAACGTCATTCCGAGTCACGAGCAGAAAGTTATCGCACCGAAAGCGAGACTGGGCAGTGCTGTTACGGGTTTGTTTATTTAATTACTTTCGTAAGAGGTAGGGACCCTGTCCTTACATTATTTTCTGTCCGAAATTATAAATATAAATTAGGTAATGTTTCGTAATTAATTATACAGTGATATCTGTGTTAAATTTGGTTCTGTAATATAATTGTTAGAATCTACTAGTTTCTGGTTTTTAGGTTAGATTATAATGTTTGAATTCTTCATATAAAGTTCCAAACAGTTCTGACTTAACACTCTAGTGATTGAAAATGAGTTTGGTGAATGAACTAGATTGCGTAGAGTGTTTGCCAACTGAAAAATGAATGAGAATTTGATTCCTTGTTTATTCACTATTTTGCTTAAATTTGGAGCTTATTGGTAGATGATAGGTTATGTAAATGTTCTATCATATAAAGTGCTAGTGATATTAATATACAAGTCTGTTTATAAGGTGAAATTGATTACTAATGGTATTGATACACAATTCTGTTACACAATTTTGGTATTATTTCATGTTGATTTTATGGGAATTAATGCATGAACTGTTGATTTATTAATTTAATTGCACGTTTTGTATTTATCATTTTGTTAATTATATTTATCAATGCTATAACATGAATTGATTTAATCTTTAATCTTAATCGTTATATTTAACTTTTAATGTGAGATATGGTCCTATTTGTTATACATATTATTATTATTATTGATATGTCCATCAACTGTTATTTGTTTCAATTTTTAGCATGTCTATTTGTTTATCGCTTGAGTCGTCATGTTTGGTCCTGTCGTCTTTAGTCCAATTTGGTTTTGGTCGACCGAGTCGTCGCCCTATTTTGAGCTCGTGTCTAGGATCTACTCAATGGCAGGACTCGTTCGATTTGAGGATACGGTTTGATATGATATGAAATTGGAGAGATTCCGAGGGGTCATGTGATGTGTCCTTGATCCCGAGGGTCTTTCTGCGTGAGCCTTAACCTGATGTGGACTATCATTGGGATTGCAACGGTTTTGTGGAGTCGAGGTGTTGGATGAT
The DNA here is from genome assembly GCA_026122235.1 of Vinca minor. Lineage (NCBI taxonomy): Eukaryota > Viridiplantae > Streptophyta > Magnoliopsida > Gentianales > Apocynaceae > Vinca > Vinca minor. The sequence continues at coordinate 6,831,120 of JAOCZM010000290.1, read as the reverse complement.
GATACTAATGTAGAATGAGTCCTTAAAGTTTGCATCCGTCGTTCAGGGAGTGAAACTGAACCCATGTGATGAACTATTTGAGCCCTCCTAGTTTGGACTATAACTAGGACCGTTGCAATTATTGTCGTAGAGTCGTGAATAGATACCTGAGCTCGAATGGTGGGAAGTCGTGTCATAGCGATGAGTTTGTGCTCGTAGTGTCTAAGCAAGTGTGTAATCGTGTGTACTAGTATGAGTAGAGCATGGTGCTTGTCGTACATTCGGTTGTGTAAGTGCTTGGATATGAAGAGTATGGTTATCTCGCTTATTTTTTTGTTTAAACTTGTTTATTCATGTTTTTAGCCATATTTGATACTTGATTTTGAGTCATATAACTTGTGTTTTGGGATTGGGAATGTGTTATGTGCCTATTTGTGTTTATCAGGTCCCTACTGAGCACCGGAGCTCAGTCCATCCGCTTATTGTGCAGGTGATGACGAGTACATTGATGATAGAGCATGGGAAGGGGAACATGAAGAGTGATCCATAACCGGCTTAGTAGAGATTTAGTTATTTTATTCACTTATTCATAGAACTATTTCATAAATAGCATTGTTGGACCCTTTTTCATTTGTAATTCTTAGTATATCACTTATAGTAATTTAATTCCGCTACTTAACTCTTGTTTTTGGATTATATCATAATTGAATTTCCTTTTAGTAACTCTGTTTGTCGGCTTTGGTGTTTCATTAACCAATGAGACACTGCCATGTCATCGACCCTGGTTACGGGGTGTGACATTATCTTTGGTGATTCTTCTGCTTTTGTTTTTTGTTTTTCCTTACAATTTGGAGACTTTCTTCGTTGAGCTTGCAGTTATACGGCTTTCTGATCAAAGAAAATAAAAAATTTGTGGTCTTTATTCGGGGTTTGCAGTATATTTTGATCTAGGAAGTGGTTTCATGTTCAAAGTTTTCGACTTTCTGACCATGTTGGATGATTATTGGAGCTAAATTTGGATGCATTAAATTAGGACCGACTAGGAATTCGGACTCTTTTGGATAGTTTACTTCTTTCTAAAGTTTTGATTACTGATTTGATTTCTTTTCTCTGCACTTATTGTTTTTGGTCAGGAAGAAAATTGAAAGCATCCCAGAGGAAAGGCGGAGTAGGTTGCTTTCCTTGCTAGAGCCAAGGTCTGTGTTTTTAAGTACCAGATCATAGTTAAATTCTGTGTCTTCTTGGAAACGGTCTCCTAGTTTGGAATTCGTTGTTTTTTCAAATTCCTTCAATAAAGTTTCCTATATTATTTGATACAATGGTTTTGCCATATTTTCTTGAACTCTTCTTGGAAATTTGATATTGTATGTATGTTACTGAGGTTCTTTGATCTGCAATTGTCTTTTTTATGTGTATTATCATAAATTTAAATCCTTTACTCTGCTACTTAACCATTCTAATATTTTTTAACTTATTCTGATCTAATTATGATTTATGCATGGTCTTGAATAGCTTAATAGATATCATAACTGTCACGTTCTCTAAGGTTACTATAATTCAGGCTTATATCAAGGGCTTGGGAAATAGCAGGCATGCGATATGATAATCCCAAGTTAGCTGCGAAAAGTGCATCCACCTTGCTCTCTCACAGAAACGAGGCAATGTCACTGGAATACTGGAACTGCAGAACAAGTGGAGGTGACTTGCTCAGTCAATCTATATATCATATCTTTTTGAAGACCAAACTATGAACTAATTTATAATTAGTGTGCATAATCGGATTAACATGTAGAGCTAAAGTAACATATATCCTAAGAAGTGAAGAAGAAAGGCATCATGAGAACGTCCAGTGATTCTAGACGAAGAAAACTGGCATAATTTATTCTGTCTCAACTTGATCCATATTGATGTATTTTAGATCTAGGAGTTCAAATATTTGATTTTCTGCCTTATAGGCTCGTTTAATGAACCTTTCATGATATGTAGTAACTACATCTATTGAGTCTTGAGGATTGTGTGCATATCTGCATATGGTCATACATTTTCAGATAATCTGGTTTTCTATTTAATCCTTTATTCTTCCTCTAAATATATTAGTCTTATCTTTTCTTTTAATTATTGTTTACTGATTCTTTTAGTATGAGAAAATTTATAGTCTTTCCTTGATATTTGATTTCTGCAAATCATCTTGACTTTTGAATGTTGCGGAATAGGTCCGCTGGCAATTGCCTGGATAAATTTCTTCAGGAAGGTCCGCCTTTATCTCTGCCGCCATCCACTTCTCCCCCCTCCCCCAGCCCATCATTTGACCTTCTGTCTTATAATATTTTTGTTTATTTGGCTTTTGTTCCAGGCTTTGTTTTACAGCGAGGAAAAGAAATTGTATGGAAGACTCATTGGTATGCAAGTAATGCCGGTATTGCTGTTTCTCATGAACTCCCTAATCCCTGTCCTTCCTTCCCTCCAGCCCCGTCTTTATTCAATCTATGGTATTTCGATCTACGGTATACCGCTTCGGAGTAATTGATGTTTCTATCAACTTTGTCTTGCCTGGTTTCTTGGTCTATGCCTGTTGATCAATTCTCTTCTATACCAATCTGTAGATCTTCCCTATTTTTCTTTTCCCATTGCTGCTGGGAGGTAATACTTTGAATTGATTAGCGAGGATTCTTTGTTTCTCCTGTGTTATCTTTTCTGGGAGAACCAAAGGGATATCTTTCTTTCTTTTCTTTTCTTTCTTTGTTTTCATTTGGGAGGAGGGGAGGAAGGTGTGCATGGGGGTGTTGGGGTTCAGACTTCTCTTGTTTTGATTCTTCTACCTGCTTGCAGGAAACTTACAATAATTATTACGGAATCTAATTTGCTAGTTAATATTTGTAGGGGGGTCAGTTCTGGCTGGAGTTACTAATTCCTTCCCATTGTATTTTACGGTTAAACAACTTCATGAAGTAATGTCAACAGAGCAGCCTTGTGATTTGGCCTATGAATTTGGAGATGGGCTGTTGGACCTCTCAAAATTTCCACAAGGTTTCCCTAATCCAGGTCTGGAATGCTCATATGACCTATGTGGTGCATTTAAGATTTATATTGTTATAAATGCAAACTTGTGATACCTCTACCTGAATAATTTTCTCGTACTACTGAACTATTTACTTATTCTTTCGTGTTTGTTCTCTCTCTCTCTCTCTCTCTCTCTCTCTCTCTCTCTCTCTCTCTCTCTCTCTCTTTTTGTCATCGTGTCCAGTATCTAGTTTTGTCAACGAAGACATTGCCGTACATCATCGAGGTCCTCAAATACAATTATGAAAATATACTAAACTCATTGACAGAACTATTTTATACAATGGAATAAGATCAATGGATAATAAGTTCACGACGGTCTGGTATTAGAAATACTCTGTATCATTGTTTGGAGAAACAGCATTGAGCCTTTACATTCTTTTAGACCTGAAGTTGACTCTCTCTTGCATCTGCATGCCTTTTATTTCTCGTGTTCTACTTGAAAATTGAAAACAAAAGAAAAAAGTAATGGTGTTTTGTCTTGACATTTCAGCGAAACATCCGTGGCCTTTCAATGATCAAGTAGTCATATACATTCGTCAGGTGGGACCTGGAGTATTGGTTGGGCAGGCATGGCAAGAAGGAGAAGCATTAGAACAAGTGCCTAAAAAGCTTTGTGGAGAGATCTTGATGGTCAAAGATTTTTCTTCATAATCTGTAAACACTCTTATCTAAAAGTAATGGACTGAAGCCTTTTGCTGTTCTATACTCTCTAGTATCAAGAAAAGGGTGCAATCTGGTTATACAGCTTTGTTGATTATTGATTGAATGATGAGATGAAGTCGATTATTCATATGCTACCATTTTTTCAGTTTCATAATTTCAGTAGCTGCCATGATCAGATCATCAAGTTATGCCAATGTCGTTGATAATCTCGCAAAGAATGAAGAGCGGATGATTCAACACCTTTGGTAGCAATTAAGCCAAATACAAACACTCATAGCGGTGACAACTCTTAATAAACTGTTATCGCAGTTTAAGAATACAACACCAGAAGCTTTTGAATAAAATGAGAAAAATTAGAAATAAATAACTTTTTTTTTGGCAAAAAAAATTTGGGCGGGTTCACCTCAGATCACTACCACGGAACATGACAGACTTTAGAGACTATAGGTCGCTTATAAGTATACTTCAATAAGGGTGCACCGATGTTTTGCATGCTAAAAGTGTTTGAAGTTTTTGTTTAAGAATTTAATTTTAAAATCATAAAAAACGATAGGAAATGTGAGATTTAAAGTAAAATCATTTCGGTTGAGATGCAATGATGCATTTCCAAAGTCAACAAATTAAAAAGAATTTGATAAAATATATATATATATATATATATATATATATATATATATATATATATATTAGAGTTGGTGACACTGTCAATTATTACTTATCTTGTTTGTGATTCAAGTCACGCTAAGAGCAATTTCATATCAAATAAATTGACGAGTATTTTCAAATAACTTTCCAACCGAATAACTCATGTATTGGTGGCATTTGGCTACACTGTTGATCAAGGGAATTTTCAGCACTGGCAGCACGCTTTTTGGACCATTGGATTGCAACATTTGAGATCTAATGGATGTAAGGAATGCGGGTGTCACTGGAAGACGCCCACACTGGATCATTCCGCCTTCAAGGATTCAGTTTCCCGGCCAATTTATTTTTTTGACTGAAATCAATCAATGGCGATTTTATCTCATCAATTTCGGCCTCTTCCCACAATTTCTCCCATATATTTGTAAATATTTACCCAATCTCCAAAATTTCTCCAATATCTTCGTAGATATTTCCATACTCTCCAAAAATTCTCTATCTCATATTGAGATTTTTTTTCAAATTCCTTCATTTTCTCCATCTCATAATGAATTTTTTTTCTCTTCAAATTCCTTACTTTTCTCCACCAAAGATAATGAACAGATTATTGCAAATTTCATCAAAATAAAAGAGAAAAAAAAAGATTTTTCTTGAAGACAAAGTAAAGCAGAAAAAGTTTCTGCGATTCTGAACTTGTAAATCAATTCATTTCAGTTGTATAATTTTAATTATAATATTTTAAAGGGTATTTAGCGTTTTTTGGACAATAACAATTTTTGCTTTTCGTTTTTTGGACACAAACATGTTTTTTAGACATTTATAGACTACATATTTTTACGGGCTGCTGCGGTTGGATTTTGACAACTGTTCAGGCAAAAAATTTGCACGAGCCAAGCATGTGCTTGCTTGAGCGGGGCTAAATTAGTCCATTCAACCATAGTTGTTCGCGAACAGCCTTTTTTGCCCCTACCCACTGCGGAATCGTACCCGAATACTAAATGAAACCCTGACGACCCCTAGTATATAAGTAAATTTGTTGTTAATTTTAGAAGCCTAACCCTAAGCGCCTCCTTCCTCCTCATTTCCTTCGTTAAGTTTTCTTCTTTAACCCTAACCCTAATCGCATCCAGCTATCTGATAACCATAACGAATCCTGACAAGTCTAAAGTTTACATGGAAATGCGCATACGTGATCAAGAAAAAGTCAAGGAGAGACCCATTTATGGTATGAAGGAGAAACCCAGAAAAATAATATCTTTTTCCTACTTTAGCTTTAAAAAGAGTTAGTTTGTGGTCCCCTGTTCAAAAAAAGATGATTATTGTAAACGGATTTGTGGTCCCCGGTTCTATCCTTACTTTTATAAGCGTTTGTGGTCCCAAAGTAAAGATTCGTTCATAGAAATTAGGGTTTTATTTCCAAAAAAAATTAATTTTTGATGTCCTTTTTCTGGTAATTTTTTTTGTGTACATATATTGACTTGTTTTGTTTTTTATTTTCAGATCCAAATGCCAAAAAATTTACACTTAAAGTTAGGCATGGCGGTCAATTTATCGACCCAAAAAACCGGACGAAGGGGTATGAAGGAGGTAAAGTTGACTTTTTCGATTATTGTTATTCTGAGAAATTTGGCTTAGCTGAAGTAAATTTGGTGTGCAATTTGTTGGGTTATAAGCATGTTAGTGGGGTTTGGTACTACTGGGATGGGGATGGTGAAAATGGATGTATGTTGAGAATTTTTGGTGAAACTGATGTTTCCATTATGTGTGACACGGGGGTATGGGCTGGGGAAGTTGAAATGTTTGTCATAGTGGACCCTAACTCTAGTAGCAAACTTGCAAAGCCCCTAAAGGCTCCTACTAGAAAAGCATTATCTGCCGGTGGGAGGGGGAGGGAGGCAAAAACTGTGAGCAAGAAAAGGGGGTCTGGGTCATTATCCAAAGGGGTAAAATCCTTGAAATCTAAAGAATCTGTGCCTTTGAATTTAGGGTCACCTCCACGTGGCAGAACTTCAAAGTTTTCTGATGAAACTGTGAACTTGTTTACTGAACAATTTTGTCATGAAGAGGATGTTCATTATAACAGTGTTTGGGTTAACAAAAATATCATAACTCCTGAAAATTTGCCTGCTGGAGAAGAAATTAGCGATGAATCCGATATGGATTTTAATCCTTCAGATTTTGATGAATCAATTGAAGTTTCCTCGTTCTGTGATACTGAAAATGAGATTAGTGAGGGAAAGTTAGAAATTTGGTCACAAGCTGTTGAAGGAAATACAAATCTCCCTAAAACTAATGTTGAGTCCACTGATGAATCTAATGTTGAGTCTAATATAGAATTTATGGTACCTGGTGGAATTCACAATGATAAATCAGATAAATCAGATGAATATAACTCTGATGAACTCGAAAGCTTGAGTGATGAGGATGAATTTTATAGGGGGTGTGAAGATGAAGTAGTCAAAGATACTGCAGGAATTAAACTTGAAAGGTTCAGACCTGAGATAGACATGAAAAATCCTAAATTTAAGCTAGGAATGGTATTTAGTAGTAAAGCTGAATTGAAGGAGGCAGTCAAGAATCACAAGGCAAAGATGGGTAAGTTCATAAAAGTCACCTTGTCTAATAATAAAAGAGTCTTGTTTACTTGTTCTGGTAGGAAGGGGTGTAGATGGAAGATTGGATCTTCTAAGATTGGTGCAAGTTCTGACTGGCAGATTAAGAGGTTTCATGAGACCCATAGGTGTGGTAGATCTTTCAAACAAAAAATTGTTGGTCCTAAATTTCTGGCAAATGTTTATTTGGAAGATTTCAAATGCAATAATTTGATGCCTACTCAGGATTTTATTGACAAAGTTTTCACCGATTATCAAGTTAATATCTCACATCACACTGTGTATAGAACAAAGAAAAGAGCTATGGACATTATTCAAGGCAGGTACCATGATCAGTATAACAAGCTTTGGGATTACATTGAAGAGGTAAGACAATCAGATCCAATGAACAATATTGGTATGATGGCTGAGGTTGATGCTGCTGGAAATGAGAGGAAAATGGAAAATGAGGTTCTGAAGACAACTTTCCAATTTCACAAGTGATCGATGAAGATGTGGGTATCCTGACTAAAGGAAAATGGAAAAGATTAAGAGATCAAGGAAAAAACAGATTGATTTTGGTGGTTTTTTAAGTAGTTTATTTTGTTATTTTGCATGCAATCTAATGTCATTGTGAACAATCTTGTCTTCAGGTTTTTTGGTTTGTCGTACAATGTTTTTTGGTTTTTGGTTTGTCCATGTCCTATGACTGGTACTAAACAATGATGTCATCGAGTTGTTATGTTGACATTAGGTTGTTATGTTTTTATCTAGTATTTTGGGTTTTTTATCTTAACAATATTATACGTTAATTTGCAGTAAATTTTCAGTATTTGTTATTGGTTTTGACCACTTGCGGAATGCCATTTTTCATTGAAAGTCACAAAAGGAAAATTATGTAATACATGTTCAACAATTACATCTAACCACTTCCTACTCAGTTAACACCAAAACAGATCCAACATAACAGACAAATCACAATAAAAATCACTAAATTTGACTTCCAACCACCCCAAAACCCCATCTTCAACTTTGCTTCCAAACCATTCAGCAGGAACTCTTGCAACTTCAATCTCTCTTGTATGTCTTGAATTTCGCCATTTTTCTTGTCCAATTTTTCAAAAATCCCAGTCACCAAATTGCTATATTCAGACGAAGGTGGATTGTCTATCCACTCGAAGTAGCCACATCCTCCATCCTATGGCATATAACCGAAATTGAGTTATGAAAGAAAGCTGATGAAAAACATCATAAAATGCAAATTTTTTGGAATCAAAATCTAACTCTTACCCGAGATTTGAGGCATGTGATGAACCTCCTTCCTGGGTTATGTTGAGTCCGAGAAGTATACATGGCAACAACCCTAGGACATCTACATTCTTCTTTTAAGCTTGGACTAAACCGACTAGAGCTCGAATTTGAGCTCATTTTTGCAGAAAAATTGTAGGTCAAAGTTAGAGACCTATTAATGGAGGAGGAAAACAGGTAGGAATAAAGGGAGAGAGGGTGGAGAAGCTTGCTTTTGTAGGAGACCTATTAATGGAGGCTGAAGAAAGGATTAGGAATAAGGGGAGAGAGGGGGGGATAAGGGTTGCTTTATGTAGGATAACATTGGTCAATGTGGGTCGGGTCGAAAAGAATGGGTCGGTGAAAAAACAATGGCTAGTGGGTACTTGGTTGAATGGACTAATTTAGCCCCGCTCAGGCAAGTACGTGCTTGGCTCGTGCAAATTTTTTGCCTTGAACAGTTGTCAAAATCCAACCGCAGCAGCCCGTAAAAAGATGTAGTCTATAAATGTCCAAAAAACATGTTTGTGTCCAAAAAACAAAAAGCAAAAAAATTGTTATTGTCCAAAAAACGCTAAATACCCTATTTTAAATTGTAGACTGGTTACCGCTATTATGAAATGTCTTATAACTATTAGCTTTGCATATAATATCTATTATGAATTTGTCTTATAACTATTATGAATTTGTCTTATATCTATTATATGTCATGTTGATAGCTATTATGAATTTGTTTTATAGCTATTACTGTTGTTAGATTTTCTGAACTTGAATTTAAAGGGAGCTTATGATGATAATATAAATTATCTTAGCTGATTTCTATGAGATTATGAATATGTGATCTCATTGTTAAGATCCACTATTACAGTTGTTAGAAAAACATCTAACATCTTTTATGACAAATAATATCTACCGTGATTCTCACCATCTTCCATAACTGTAAAAAAAACTTACAAACTTGTTAATGTCTATAACATGTTTATAGCCAGTGGACACTTGAACAACTTATTTATTTTTGTTCCATAGTTATGGATGATTACCATAATAACTATTTAAGTATTGGAAAATCGTTGTAATTTTTTTCTAGGTTTTGCAATTTCTTATCTCGGATTGGGGTTGCTTCTTCAATTTATATAATTGAAGAAATTTATATTGTTTTAATGGTGGAAAATCGTGTTGTTCACTTCTTCCTGGGCAATAGTTATTGAGCAGGAGGAAGGTGGGGATAGTGGGTAAGGTTTCATAAATTTTGGAGATCGTGGAGTGTTTCGCGTTTATTTTGCAGATAATTACAGTGCATTTTTATGGGCCTTTGGATCTGGAGCTCCTAGATCTGACGGTTATTAAGACGGTCAGGTGATGAACACTACCCTAGCCGAGTCGTATTAGTGGGGGTAAAGTAGCGAATTAAAAAAGAAAAGAAAAAAAGAAAAGTGAAGCTGAACAAATCAAAACTGTGACCCGACTCGATCCATTAATTCAGGGCGTTCGTTTACTCATACACATAAACAGTATAGAGAACGCCGGCGTTTGGCAGAGACACAGAGAGAAGAAAGAAGATGGCTTCGAACGCAGCGGTGCCGTTTTGGAGGTCTGCCGGTATGACTTACATCACCTATTCCAACTTGTGTTCTAATATGGTGAGAAATTGCCTGAAAGAGCCACACAGATCCGAAGCATTGAGCCGTGAGAAGGTTCATTTCTCCGCCTCCAAATGGGTCGACGGCAAGCCTCACAAACCCAGTAATAATTTCTCTTTTGCTTCTTAAATTCATTTATTAATCAGATTCAGGGAATAATTTAGATCTAGGGTTTTGTTCAATTCTATTGTTGTTTAGCCATAATCTTGCAATTTCTGTTGCAATTTGATAGTTTGATTTAAGCTCCATTATTTGGTTGTGATTGTTGTTGAGCTGGCTGATCGAACTGTATGCTGTTAAAGTTCCTGTGTTGGTTTTGAAGTTCATCAGCCATATCTATGATGGTTATTAGCTCTGGAATGGTGCTTGCGATTTTAATTGTTTGTTTACTAACTGCTTTGTCTTGCAAGTATGTTTGAGGTTATCTACAAATATTGCCTTTTATTCAAATGAAAGGAAAATTTATGATTTTAGGTCCCAGGTTTCTGAAACTAAGAGGGGTGTATTCAATCTAGACTCTATAGGATTTTTAAGGAGTTTTAAAGTCCATAGGTATTCAATTTAGATTTTAAAAAGTCCATTAAAATCTAGATGTATTCAATTTAGATTTTAAAAATTCCATTAAAATCTAGAGGTATTCAATTCAGATTGTAAATTATCTGTTGAAATATGTCGGCGAGGGACAATCATATTCATGGATCTTCTGAAATCCTCCCACCTCCCTTGCCAAATAATTGTTTCACTCTTGTTTTGGCTTTGGTTTTACTTTTCATGCTATAAGTATGGAAATATTCTCTGTACACCAGTGAGTGTTGCATATGTTATATTGAGTGCTTCTAGTTTGTCTCAGCGCTTCGTGAGTGAGAAACTTTATTAAGTTGTTTCTTTTTCCCTCATTTTGCTTTCCTTGTCTGCCCATTTGGCTCGCCAAGTGATACTTGTTTCTGTTTGATTTAGCTACTGTGATTATGTAATCTAAGTAGTGAAGAAGATTCTTTCCTTGTCATTGTTGCATATAAGATGACCATATATCCTTGCCCCCAACAAAGTGGGCTTTCCAGAGTCTTCTTTCTCTTGCAATGACTTTATGTTATCTAATGTAATTTTTTTCTTCCCATCACAGCCATCCGCACAGATACCCCTGAAGAATGAGTTTGGGCGTGGAAGCACCAGAGTCTTTGATGTTTTTGTTATTGTACTTTTCGAGGATTTTGTGTTTTTAATTCCAGACAGTTTGAATGCTCGAGTATGGATCAAATGTTGTCCTGTAATAAGTTACTACACTGCCATTAGTGGTTACTGATGGAATTTTCAAATTTCATGTTGATGATCCCCTGTCACTTTTAGTTAACTACTCTGGTTTTGTTAAGCTTTGTACTTTGGTGTAAAAGTTAGCATCTGGCATAGCTGCTAATAATATTCCGGATGCTGCAATAGAAACATTTTGGATATTTTTTACATTCTTTAGAGGAATCTTTTCCCTTGCCATGAGGCTGGAAGAAGTTGATTTCACTGGGACAGAGAAGATAAGATGTTGCTCGGCCGTTAGCTTACTGGTTTGACTATGGTTAGCTTATGATGTGCATTCCGGGTTTTTTCGCTTGTATGGTTAATAAATAAAATCCAATACGGATGGTGCTGGGAAGGGGGAAAACCTCTCTTTGAATGGATGGTAGGTAGGAAAGTGGTGATGGTAGTTGGCAGAAAGCATGTTTTTTTAAACTCTTTCTGTCTAAAATTTAATTGAATTTCGATTTTTTTTATACAAAATAAATAGAAAAAATTAAATATTTCAATTTTCAGACGAAAAATAGTAAAAAAGTACATTTGCAATGCAGTGCACATAATCCCTTTGTGCTGTTTTATGGTGGTAAAGCTGAATGAATTAATTAAAGTTTATTATAGACAAAAACATAAATTTTTTTTTTGTTGAATAAAAAATTATTCATTAATCATAAAATATCGAAGAGAAAAAGAAGAGAGGGGACATTTGCATTTGCTGGGCTGGCAACCCAACCAACTAACCGCACCCAAATAATTTTTGTTCCTCTCTCTCTCTCTCTATCTATTATATTCTGCCACCAACTAACTACGCGCTCTCGCCGGGATCCCACCCTTTTCCCGTCTCATCCATGGCAATTTACTCTTTAGCCCTTACTGTTACTCCTCAATGATCTCCAATCCTTGTCCTTAATTGAGATCTTACTGAAAGCCAGCCTACTCTATAGCGATATTCTCCTATATCTCCGCCGAAACTTCTTCAATCGGCGGATCTGAGTTGACGGAATTAGTCACCCATGGCTTCCGCCGTCAAGTCGTCGTCTCGGTCAAGAGCTTCCGCTACTCCGGCGGCGGCCAATAAGTTCGAGGAAAATCTTAACGTCTTTAAGTCCGACGGTTTCGACGCTGATGGTTATTTTCAGAACAAGTGTCACTCATTGAACGAGAAGGTCCAATTCTCTTTTTTATTTCATTTCTCCTTCCTTCCTATTTTTGGCTTATTGATCATCTTTTTTTTTTTTGTGTGTGATTTTTAGCATTATTTTTCATTTGATTCCTTTGGTGTTGAGGTTTGTATGAATATTTAACCGTAAAATTAGCTCATTGAGGAAGATATGTTATCCAATTTAATGTGAACTATGGAAATTATAAGGAAGGACTGTGCAAATGTTTTATAACATGTCATAACCTATGATTAATTTATTCAGCAAAAATTATAGCCTATGATTAATTTTGCTGCTGGTTTTCCTTGAGGTTCAAGATATAACTGCTAGTCAGCTGCTAACTTCATTCCTTAATATAAGACTTGTAGGACATTTAACGAACATTAAGGAAGCAAAAACTACGTTGTTTTTTGATCAAAATATCAATATTATTCTCTTAAATATATTATATTTGGAGGGAGTACTATTGTAAATAGAATTTTTTTTTCTACTGCTAAATATTGGATGTATTAGGATTCTCGGCCCTAACATTTGAATGGTTTAATGCCACATTAAGGCCTTCATATTTTCCTTTGTATGATTGAACACCACTAGTCGTAGATCAAGTTTCTTATACCGGAGCAAATATCAGAATGGGAGGGGAGGCTAGGGATGGAGCAAGAGTTACTATTCAGTTTCTTGTTTATCTAGAAGAATATGCTATTACTTTCATCACATTGAATCTATTCATAGGATAACCTGACACACTGTTCTTGGACTAGGGGAGAAAAAATTGAAAATTGAAAATTGAATTGAATTGAATTTTTCTTACTTCCGGTCTATGGATAAATCATGGAATACACAAAAATATAACAAGAAAAATTCTTGAGGTCTATAAGTTTAAGCTGATTTTCCTGAGGCTGATGATTTATGACTTGTAATAGTTACTAGAATCTGTCCATATGCGTAAATGGCAATACCTAAATAAACTCGATTCAATCCTGTGCATCCAAATTACAGAGTGTTTCCCTTTTCTCTTTTAACCACAGGTTAAATTTCAAAATTCTCGTTATGGTTTCTACTCTTTTGAGCTCTACAATGACAGAACACTAGTATCTATCTTCCTCTATTCTGGCTTGTCTATATATACAGGAAATAAGGCAATTGTGTTCGTATCTTCTCGATCTCAAGAAAGCTTCTGCTGAGGAAATGCGCAGAAGCGTCTATGCCAATTACAAAGCTTTCATTCGGTGAGCCTTCGTCCATGATTTCGCTGGTGAAGAAAATGAATTTCTTTTTCCTTTCATTGTCTGTTAAATTTACGAGCACAGATGTCGTAAGGACTCTAAACATAGGCCAGGCCATCAGATGCAAGGGAAATTATTCTACGCACTCAGTAAATTAGGAGACGTTATGCTACTGACAATTCAGTTGAACCAATGATCTAAAGGGGCCTTCTAAGTCATTCTTGTCAGCTATGTCTGAAGGAAAACTATCCAATTCTCTCTCTCTCTCTCTCTCTCTCTCTCTCTCTCTCACACACACACACACACACACACACACACACACACACACACCGCATGCACGTACACACACGTATATCCCCTTCAGAATACATGGATTCGTTCATAATTTCATATTTTCCTTTCTTGTTGTTGATGATATTTCTTTTGCTATTTACATTGAAATTCATACTTTTGGGTCGTTGGATGGAGGACCTACGTACTCTTTTACCTTTGCATATGGTGTCTTTGAAAGAAATTTTGTTACTAAAAAATTGAAAGCACGGTGCTCTAAATTGAATTTCCCTTTTCCAAATTGAACATGTCAGCACATCAAAAGAAATATCAGATCTGGAGGGTGAACTTTCATCCATGCGGAACTTGCTGTCTACACAGGCAACTTTAATTCACAGTTTGGCTGAAGGAGTTCATATTGATTCCTTGTCTGACACTGTACCTGATGATTCTGCTGCAAATGGGTTATTGAATGATGAAGTCAGGGAACCGTCAGAAGTTGAGAGAAGACTAATGGAATTTCCTGATCTTCTCGATGTTTTGTTAGCCGAAAGGAGGATAGATGAAGCTTTGGCAAGACTTGACGAAGGAGAAAGGATAGCAGCTGAGGCTAAACAAACTAAATCTCTAAATCCTTCTGTCCTTTCATCATTGCAGAGTGCTATTACTGAAAGGAGACAGAAATTAGCTGATCAGCTAGCAGAAGCAGCCTGCCAACCTTCTACACGGGGCATGGAGCTCCGTGCAGCGATTTCTGCTCTTAAAAAACTAGGGGATGGTTCTCGTGCCCATAGTTTATTACTCAATGCACATTACCAGAGATACCATTATAACATGCAAAGCCTCCATCCATCAAGCACTTCTTACGGAGGAGCATACACAGCAGCACTCTCGCAGCTGATATTTTCTGCCATTGGTCAAGCAGCTAGTGATTCACTTGCACTATTTGGTCAGGAGTCAGCTTATAGATCTGAGCTTGTGATGTGGGCTACCAAACAAACTGAGGCTTTTGCGCTTCTTGTCAAAAGACATGCACTGGCTTCATCTGCTGCTGCTGGGGGGTTAAGAGCTGCTGCAGAATGTGTTCAAATAGCTTTGGGACACTGTTCATTGTTGGAAGGACGTGGGCTTGCACTCTGTCCTGTGCTCCTAAAGCTCTTTAGACCCAGTGTTGAGCAAGCACTGGATGCTAATTTAAAGAGAATTGAAGAGAGTACTGCTGCTTTGGCTGCAGCTGATGATTGGGAGCTTGTAAGCCCTCCATCAGGGACGCGTCAAGCAAGTACCGCATCTTATCAGTATAAGCTGTCAAGTAGTGCTCACCGGTTCAATTTTATGGTTCAGGTGAAGTTTTATTCATTTTTGGTTTGTACAGTCAGCCTACCAAGTGATGGAATTTGATATCTTAACAAAAATTTCTTTGGAATGGTGATTCTGAGTCCATTTGACGGTCTGGTATCCATCGTGTCCCCCCAAGGGACTAAAGAGCTTACTGTCCATTACTTAATACTTCACTCTTGGACTTTTGCAGGATTTTTTTGAAGACGTGGGGCCACTGTTAAGTATGCAGCTGGGGGGTAAAACATTGGAAGGCCTGTTTCAGGTGTTCAATTCATATGTAAACATGCTCATAAAAGCATTACCTGGCTCCATGGATGAAGAAGCCGACTTTGAAGGTTCAGGGAATAAAATTGTTCGGATGGCCGAAACTGAAGCACAGCAACTGGCCTTGCTTGCAAATGCATCCCTATTTGCAGATGAATTATTGCCACGGGCTGCAATGAAGCTTTCCCCTGTGAATCAGGGTAGTTACAAGGATGATCCTCGTAGAAGAACATCAGATAGGCAAAATCGGAATCCTGAACAAAGGGAATGGAAGAGGCGTCTCGTGAGCTCTGTAGATAGGTTAAAAGATAGCTTCTGTCGTCAACATGCTCTAGACCTGATTTTTACTGACGATGGTGATAGCCATCTTACTGCAGATCTGTATATAAATATGAATGGTGACGTGGATGAAATAGAATGGTTCCCTTCTGCAGTATTCCAGGTTTGCTTATTAATCTTTTATGGATTATTTTAGGTTGTTTTTTCCCTTTCTGAATATGCCTTTCCATCTTTGTTCACATATGAATAACTTTAACTCTTTCTTGTTCCTGGTCTTACATGCTAGTAATTGACATCAATGAAAAAATTTATATCAGCAACTTTTTCAGTGATCATAGGCGGAAACTGGGAATTGTTTCTATAATAACTGGAATTGTTTCCCACACTTCTTATGATAGATGGATTTTTTTAACACTTTCTAATTTTTGTTAGATTCTTTAACTGCTCGTATGAAAATGTAGTTGCACTATGAAATCCTGACTTTATCTTCATTTTTCTAATACTTCCAGGAACTTTATGCAAAATTAAACAGAATAGCAACCATAGCAGCAGATATGTTTGTTGGTCGGGAAAGATTTGCATCATTGTTGTTGATGAGGCTCACGGAAACAGTTATCTTGTGGCTCTCAGAAGATCAAAGTTTTTGGGATGATATTCAAGAAGGACCAAGGCCATTGGGCTCACTTGGCCTTCAACAGGTTTGCAAAATTCATGTTACATATCTGGGTTTGAGCCATTATGCGTACCTAGCAGTGAGTTAACATTCAACATTTTGAATTTTGGCAGTTCTATCTAGATATGAAATTTGTGATGTGTTTTGCTTCGCAAGGGCGCTACTTGTCTAGGAATTTGCTTCGAGTTGTCAATGAGATCATAAATAAAGCCATGATTGCATTTTCTTCTACTGGAATGGATCCAAACAGGTATGGATGAATTTTGGAAATTTCTTTTCTCCAATCCAAAAAGTTAATTGGACTTGGTTTGCAATGTTATAGCTTGACCAGGTTCTTGCTTGGTACTGCTGACAGTTTATAAAACAAACAGATTTCAATACTTGATTATAGCAACAAAGAAATC
Source organism: Vinca minor (assembly GCA_026122235.1). Classification (NCBI taxonomy): domain Eukaryota; kingdom Viridiplantae; phylum Streptophyta; class Magnoliopsida; order Gentianales; family Apocynaceae; genus Vinca; species Vinca minor. The sequence continues at coordinate 6,814,354 of JAOCZM010000290.1, read as the reverse complement.
CTTCATGTTCTGAGCTGGGTTGAGACTTACCAATTAAGCTGTTTGCAGCGTTCTTCCTGAGGACGAGTGGTTTATTGACATTTGCCAAGAAGCAATGGAGATGCTGAGCGGTAAGCCCAAAGTTGCTAATGGAGAAAGGGATCTTAACAGCCCCACGGCTTCTGTCTCAGCTCAGTCAATTTCATCTGTCAGATCTCATGGGAGTTCATAGAGGCACAACTTTCTCACACCTGTGAAATTAACAATAACAAGAGCCGTAATGACTGGCCACCAATTATTGTATCCATAGCAATCTCTTTTCACCTTTACGTTCTGTATTTTCTTCTACTCCCTTTTAGCTCGTCATGTTTTATTCTTTTGCCTTTTAAGTCAGGTTATGGAAGCACAATTGTTTAGCTCTATGTTTGCAATCAGATTTAGGCATTCTTTATGTTTGCCTCATAGGGGATCGTCAGCTTGTATATGTTGATAATTTGTCCGAAATTCATATTTTTGTTCTTTTTAAGTGTAATGTAGGAAATTCTTTGTATGATATCCCATTGGGCATAATTACTTGCTTCCATGTGTGTGCTAAAAGAATGCTGATCAGTTACCAAGTGTATTAATGTACTTAGGGAGCAAACTTTTTCCCATTGGTCAGGCCAAGTATCATCTAGGTCATGGTCTGGTTACTCGCGCTCTTTGTTTTGGAACTATTCTGCAACTGTGAGATTGTGGAGGAAGCCTTGGGTTAGTATAGCTGGAAGGATTTGCTTAGACATGGCAACCATCCTAGAATTTTTCTACTTCTCTTCCATGGTAAAGCATGCAACTAGAAAACATATGCATCATAGACCCAGAGATTAAAAACAACCAACCCCATTCAGAAAGCAATCAGGCAAGAACAAGAATTTGCAAGAAAACCTACAGTGGATAGTACGGCAGATGGTATTTCTTACTTTTACAGGTAACTCCTATATCTACAAAGTAAGTTGCTCATGGGAACAGAATAACAATTACTGATAAGCAAAGTTCTCTGTATGCAAATAAACACGATACAAAGAACTCTCCATCACTCGATGCAAGTACCATTACTTCAATGATTCTGTTCAACAATCTTCTTTGCGATCCAGATAACACGCAAAAGATCACAAGATATGTAGAGGTCCCTTGTTTTCCTTGCGTATACTGAAAAGCTTCATCACCTCACCAGTAATCACCGCAGGAACATTTCCCATCCTTAAAATGGTGAAATCGTTTGTTGTCTCTAACAATTAACTCCCTCCCAACAATCCTAGACATTATCTTGATGGCATTGTGACAATCAACACAAACACGTAGGTTTTTTATGATACGGAGAGGTGTCCTTGCAGGAGTACTGATCAGACCATATGCAATTGCAAGACGTTCACTATGATATAGCAAAGATTGTTCCTTTGCCTCCTGATCAATGTCATGGAGCACTGATCTAGTATCAGGCACATAAGCCTGTTCCTTCATAGCAGCTCTCAACTTCTCATCATCTTTATAGAGCGTTGCACTACGAAACTCTGGCACCCTGCTTCTCCCCTCAAGCATGTTAACTGCAGATTGCTTCTTTGGTGGTGGAGTGGGAATCTTATTTGCAACTGCCTTTGAAGAGTCTAGACTAACCATCAGTTCCTCAGCACGGTCTTCTAGATCAATATCTCCATGAATACGAGCATAATTCATCAATGCCTCCCAAACGGTTGCTGTGGGCTCAAATGGAAGTTTTGCAATATACTCCTCTGCCTCTGCCAGATGTCCACATTTCCCTAGAACGCCTAGAAGCCCCAAGTAGTGCTCGATCTTGGGCTCCATTCCATACTCCGCCTTCATGGACTCAAAATGTAAGAACCCCTCATCAATAGCATCAGCGCTAGCACAGGCATCTAGAACAGCAAGGAAAGTTTGCTCACTCGGCTCCAACCCAAGCTTCCTCATATGCTCATACATTGCCAGTCCATCATCACCCAATCCATTAACCGCATATCCACTGATCATTGAGTTCCAAGAATCCATATTTCTATCAGGCATGTGATCAAAAACTCTCCGTGCGTCAGTCATACTACCACAGTTCACATACATAGATATAATTTTATTGTTTAACAGAAGATCCCCCCTATATGTGGACCTTAAAAGGTAATCGTGAGTTTTCTTCGCATCCTCAAATTTCTTCGACTTCATACATAACTCAAAGAGCAGATTAAAACAGTGAGCATCAGCAAGAATTCCCTCCTCCATCAGTTTAAGAGCTTCAGTAATATTACCTGCCTCACAAAAAGCTTTCAAGTCAACTAAACTGCTCGACTTTGTCTGATCAGAAACCTGCTGCCCTTGATTCTGTGCTTGAGGATAATTAGAAACAACCTGTTGTCCTTGACTCTGTGCTCCAGGATAACCCGGGTTTGGAATCCCCTGCTGAGTAAACTGAACTTGATTCTTTGATGGATTCCACTGATTCTGATTAACCCCTTGGGAATAACCCTGACTATGGCTTTGATTGTAAGGCATTCCATTTCCCTGACCGCCAAAGTTTTGGTTTTGATAGTTCTGATTCCCGTAATTTTGGCCCTGGTAAGGAATTGGACTTTGATTTGGATAGTTCTTACCCTGAGAAGCTACGGGGCTTTGATTTGGATAATTCCGATTTTGTGGATAACCTGCATTTTGATCAGTATTATTATAATTCTGAGACGGATTATGTCCTTGATTGTGCTGGGAATTTCCTCCTCCAAATCCAACATTAGCAGAATTATCATTTCCATTAGCAGGATACGAATTCGAGTATCCCTGACCTGGGTAAGGATGGGGATACCCCTGGGGATGATTCTGATTATTAACAGGAGGAGTTTGATAGTATGGCGGTTCCTGTGATACTAATTCAGAATTGGTACTACAAAAATTTCTGAGGAAAACAAGACCACTAGGAAATGATGAAGATTTGGGGATAAGGGTTGATGGAAGATTGAGAATGGAGGAACTTACTAGAGAAGAAGGTCTTACGCGACTGCCACTGCGGCGGAGAACGAGATTCAACTTTAACGACGCTGTCATTGTTAAACACTCGATGGCCTAAAACCTAAAACCCTTTAAGGCGGTAGAGGGAGAGGGAGAGGGAGGGAGGTGGTGGTGGATAAGAAGAAAATAAAAGCTGGTTTCTTTCGTCTTTGTGGCCTAAAACCTAAACCTAGGGCAGCTTACCGAATAAACTAATTAATTATAAATCTATATAATATATAAAGTTGTGTCAAGTTGAGTTAGAAGTTTCATGATGTGACATGTGACATTTTGTGAGATGTGGATTAATTAGAAACTTTCATGTGACAACTTTATCATTAATTTACTCTTTACAATTACTTCTCCATTAGCTATAATTTTCAACTCAAATTTTAAGTTGTTGCGGAGATAAAAACTTGAGAAGATTTCTATAGCTAATGGCTATAACTTGAGAAAAGTTTTGTAATTTTTATTATAGTAATTATATTTATTTATTTTTGCTTCTTTTTAAATGAAAAGGTTGAATTAGTTTTTTTAAAATAAAAAAGTTTAATTATTTTTTTAAATCAAGAAGTTCAATAGTTTTCAATTGTTAGGAATTCTATAAGTCTTTCATCATAAATTTGATTTCATATTCTAAGAAAATAACATGTATATAGGAATTTTAAAAGGTTTGCAACAAAAAATATGACTGAAATTATGTACTAAGTTTATGCAAATATCTTAATCAAATGCTTATAACAAGAATTCATCGTTTAAGAATGGGCGAAAAATAGAGAATATAAACAATAATTTTCAAAAAAGAAAAATAAAAAAGAATGTGAAGCGGCACAAGATCCAAAATAAAAACAAAAAATTGGGAACATGAACCAACATACTTAACTCCCAAAACTCTTAAAATTCCCCTTCTTCATAAAAACAGAAAAGAAAAAGGAATATGAACCAACATACTTAACTCTCAAGACTCTTCAAGTTTACATTATTCATCAAAAAGAAAAAGAAAAAGAAAAAAGACTCTTCAATTGCCATCTCTAACCATTATAAAATCCCTCATTTTCATAACCTTTATAATTTACGGGGTATGTTCTAAACTATAATTTTGCTTTTTTATTTTACTTTTTGAATAGCCTAATATTGCTTTTTTTGTTTGTTGAATTTTTCAAATATTGTTACCTTGATGGAAGAGAAGAGAAGACAAATTGGTTGGCCGCAGAGTCGATCCATGATGAAAGGATAATAAAATAGGAGTCTGCACGAAAAGGCGAGCAGCGATAAGGGTGGGGGAAGAGAAAAAAAAGCAAAAGGATAAGGAGGAGGTCGATGATAGCTGAAAGGAGAAAAATAATGGCCAAAGTTTCGTATTTTTTTGTTTTTATATTTTTTTTATTCATGTGAATCTAAAAAATATTTTTTTTTTTCATTTTCATTTACCAAAAAAAAAAAAAAAAATCATTGTGATACAATTGTTAATGCCAAACAAATGATGTAATTCGTTATTTTTTGGACAATGATTTAACTTAGCAACATAATGTAGATTTATCATATAAATGTAGTTTTATCCACATTTTTTTTGCTCTTTTGTTTTTTGTTTTTTCTTTGATTGGATTAGCAATGTTTTAATTTACATGAATAAATTATTATTTAATAATGATTAGATCAGAAGATGAATATAAAAAAGTATATATGAAATGCAGTTTCAACAATATTTCAATCACATCAAATTAGCGATTTAAAGATTTCTGAAAACACAATCCAAACAAAGAAAAATAAAATTGCACAATTAGTATAAATTAATGCAGTTTATAATTTTTTTTGAACTCATACAAATAGCAATAGAGATGTGTATTTGTTTTCACTATCAAATTATATATCATATTTCACATTTCCATGCAACATCATTGAATTATAGCTACTTTGGACAATGCCAACACTTTACAACAGCAATTTAATTAGGAACAAAAGTGGAACTCCTAAACATCCTGGGACTGCTGTTTGATACAAAACAAAACCATCTGAATTCATTAACCCAAACATCACTAACCCAACAAAAAAGATAGGAGATCATGTAAAACTTCCTACTTGGCTAAACTTGAGGTTCTTGTATCCATTAATTGCTTCACTACATCTCTCATGGAAGGCCTTTTACTTGGATCTTTCTCTGTACATTTCAAACCTACACTAACAACACTAACAACTTGCTCCTTCACACTTGAGTCAATCATCATTTCATCTAAAAGCCTTCCGTCCACAACCGCCTCTATTTCTTCTGTTTCAATCCATACTGATCGAACCCAGCTCGTGACATCTTGTTCCCCGTTGAATGAAGCATCCACTGCCTTCTTTCCGGTAACCAGCTCCAAAAGAACCACACCGTAACTATACACATCAGACTCCTTGCTCTTCGTATTTGTATATGCGTTTTCTGTCAAAAAATTCAAAGTACATTTGTTTAAGATCGTTTGATACTGCTGATTTAAGAATTCTGCTATAAAAAATTTACCAAGCATCAAGAGAAAAGATACCTGGAGCGATATAACCAATAGTTCCAATGGCTATAGTCGATGATAGTAAACCTGGGGAGCTATCTAGAAGCTTGGCAATGCCGAAATCTGATATATGAGGCTCGAATTCTGCATCTAGTAAAATGTTCATCGGCTTGATGTCACTGTGAACAATAGCAGGATCACTGTCAAAATGAAGATACGATAGCCCCTGGGCAGTTCCCAGTGCTATCTTGTAACGAACGTTCCACTCTAAAGCCCGAGGTGGTTTACCCTCGTGAAGAACATCATAAAGGCTTCCATTCCTCATGTACGTGTACAAAATTAGCCCGTAGTTCTTTCTAAACCAGAAATCCTCCATCTTGATAAGGTTGCGATGGCGCACCTTCCCAATTGTCTGGATTTCTCTTATCATACTTCGGTTGCTACCTGAAATCCCAACAAATGGAAGCTTCTTCACAGCATAGACAGTATCTGGATCCAATGTAGCCTTATAGATTGTTCCGTGGGCTCCCTTCCCAATAATAAACCTATCGTTCAGGTTGTCTGTGGCTTCCATTATTTTATTTAGCAAGGAAGAAGCACCTTCTTCAGCATCAACGACGTTTTGTAGCTTAGATGCTTTGCTCCTCCTATGCACGTAAGCAAATCCAAGAAGCACAGAAACAAGAAGCAATGCTGATCCAAGTGCTATCATCACCATTACTACCTTCTGACGACCTGAATTATTCTTGGATTTCAAATTGGTACAAGGTGGTAGTAAATTGCTGTTCTTGATCATACAAAGCCCTGAATTTCCTGAAAACGAAGAAGGAGATGAATTCAAGAATGTCACCAAAGTTTCTGGTATTGGACCCGAGAAACTATTGTTGGAGACATTGACGATGACCAATGAATGAATGCTTTTGAGGACTCCCAAGCCTCCCGATAGATTGTTTGAAGATATATCCAGCTGCTCTAGCATAGATAATCTTCCCAGCTCATTAGGGAATTCGGCCTGTCAACCTGTTACTGCTTAAATTCAGCAACCTCAGATTCTGTACAGCTCCAGAGGATCCTACTGATGATGGAATATTTCCTTCTAACATGTTTCCTCCAAGCTGAAGACTGGAAAGCACACTGAATTCAAACAAGAATTCTGGGATATCACCTATAAACCGGTTATCGCTTAGACCCAAGATGGATAACTCTGTTAGGCTTCTCAAAAACCAAGGAACCGAGTCATTCACCGAATTGTCACTGACATCAAGCTGTCCCAGTTTATTGCAGTTTGACAATTCAGATGGTAATGAACCAATCAAGCTATTGTGAGATAGATTTAGAGCCTGAAGATGAACCAATCTTCCCAGCTCAGGAGGTATAGGACCTGAAAGCTTATTCATCGACAAATCAATTTCGGTAATATTCACGAGGTTTCCCAAGCTTGAAGGTACCTCTCCTATGAAACTATTGTCACTGAAATCCATGTATAACAAGTTAGGATTCTCGGTGAAGTCTGGAATGGAGCCAGTGAGGTTATTCTTGTTAAGAATCAGCCTAGTCAAACTAGAGCAACTCCCAACTTCAGAAGGAATGGTACCTTGAAAATTATTCCCACCCAAGTTCAGCTTCCTCAAATGATTTCCAAAACAAAGATTAGGCGGAATTTTCCCGGTAAACTGGTTATCTGTCAAGTCCACTTGTACTAAACTACTGTTCAAACCCAAGCCATAAGCTATAACTCCACTAAATTTGTTCTCAAACAAGGAAAGGTTTCTTAAATTCCTTAATTCAGTGACTTCAATAGGTACCTCCCCAGAAAGATTATTCTGATAAACTAATAGATTCTCCAGGCTTTGAATCTTCCAAATGCTATGCGGAATTTCACCAGTCAAATGGTTAGTGTAGAGAAACAAGCTCTCCAACTTAGTGAGCATCCCTAGCTCGGCCGGAATCCCACCCTCCAGTTGGTTTTCCTCTAATCTCAGATCAACCATGGACATACAGTTCACCAACTCCCCCGGTATTTTCCCGGTAAAACGATTGTCAGAAAGGTAAAGATTGATCAGATTAGTTAGAAAACCAATAGTAGAAGGAATTGGACCCCCGAAAGCACAACTCACAGTAGCAAGAGTGGTAAGGCTACTACAATTTCCCACAGCTAATGGAATAGTTCCAGTGAAGAACCTATTGTAAGACAAAACCAAAGTATCCATCTTTTTGCAATTCCCTGAACTAAAAGGAAAACTGCCCTCTAATTTGTTAACACTAACATCAAAATAAACAAGATTTTCAAGATGATCAAGACTCTGAGGAAGCTTTCCAACCAATTGATTGTTGTTCAAATAAATTTCTTGTAAATCACTACAATTGCCAATGGATTCAGGTATGGTCCCTGATAATTGATTCCCATACAACCAAAGGTACAAAAGTTGAGTAGCATTTCCAAGATTTGAGGGGATAATTCCAGTAAGCTTGTTAACATTAAGGTAAACAGTGTCCAGAAATGGAATGGAAAACAAAGATTCTGGTATTGTCCCAGATAAAGAATTCCCATACAAATTAATGTACCTTAATTTCTGCAAATTTCTTCCTAGGCCTTGGGGTATTTCTCCAGTGAAGCTATTGAGTGAAAGATCCAAATGTTCAAGAAGACTACAGTTACCTAACTCAAGAGGAATTGGACCAGAAAAGCTGTTGAAGCTGAAATCAAGTGATCTCAAGTGTTTCAAATGGGAAAATTCTGGTCCCAATTGGCCTGAAATTTTGTAGCTAGATAGATTTAAAGAAGCCACAAAATGATTAGAACGGTCACATTGGACTCCGACCCACGAACAAGGAGTGGAAAAAGAAGAATTCCAAGTGGATTTAATGGAGGATGGAACTTCATTCCAGTGTCTAAGTAGAGATAACAGAGTTTTGCCGTCGGAATTAACGGCGTAAACGGATGCAAAGAAGCAAAACAATGGCAAGGAGAAGTAAAAAACAACATTTGCCATATCCCAGAAGCTAAAATTTGATAAAGATTGAATCTTGGAAACGGATTTTAGTAATTATGGGTTCTTGAAAGTTGGATTTTAAACTACTTGGGGAAGAAATATGTGGCATGAAAAACTTAAAACAGTAAAGAAAGAAGAAGAAATCAAGAAAATATATAGTAGTGGACTGGTTAGAATGAGGAAAGCAGCTGAGACTTTCAAGGATAAAGATTCATATTCAGACAAACATAGATGGGAAGTTGGAGGAATTCTAGTTTTGGAATCTTTATAAACATTCTTGAGGAAGCAGAGATAGATGATAGATCCCATGGGAATGAATGAATTAAAAAAAAAGAAAGAGGGATGAAGATGAAAGTGTGAGTGATCCCAACATGGCCAAACATCTCTCTTATAAACACATCTGAACACAAGTATTCCCCCTTTGACTTTCCGTAGACCTTCCTCCTCCTCAGTGCTCTGTTCGGTAGGTATCTTTTTCTTTTGTTTACATGTGGAGGCTCTAGTGTTCTTATTTTGAGCGTATAACTATAACCGGTTAAATCTAACTTTTATTTAAAATAGTACTTGATCTTTGAAAACTCTTACACAAAATGCTTCACAAACGATAATATTGAGGATCGAAATTTCACCAAAAGAGAATTGTACCTTTGCCCACGATGTAGCATTGACACTACAATTAGTTGCACCAATCTCGGGCAAACAAGAAATGTTCTAATCTTTCTTTTCATGGTCATTGTAAAATTTTAAAACAAAGATACTATCTAGTAGATGATCGATTATAAATGTTGCTAAACTTATGAGCGGTGAATCTGCAGGCATATAGTTTATGAAGAAAGTGTCGTAACACCTAACTTTAAAACCAATGCTTATTTTATTTGATTTTGCATACATTTGCTGTAACATTTTGTTTTGTTTTACCTACTTGGTTTTATAGTTTATGAATATTAATTGGCAGGCAGAGTCTCGAATGGGAACAAAATGAGATTTGTTATCCCCTTTGGTTGGAAGGTGAAATGGAGTGACAATGATCTGGGTTCATTTGATATACACTCATTTATATATTTATTATCTAAGTGTATATATCATATATAATTGCACCATAGCCAAGGACGGATCCAGTATTTGAACCTAGTGAATTTTTTTTTCCTAGTGAATTGAGTGTATATGCAAAACACGTTTTTAGTACATAAGGAACAATTTTGGTCAATTCGGATTAAAAAAATTCAATAGTCCAAATTTTTTTCCCAGAGAACACTTGTTGTGATTTTCAAGCAAACAAATGTTACGTAAGACAGGTGTTACATGTATAAGGACAAATTTTTATATCGAGATAACACATGTTGCAAAATCCATAAAAGAGAAAGAGATACCCTCTGAAGCAAAGTTTGCAAAGGTAGACTTTGTTTGTTCTTCATAGCGCATGTTATTATCAAAGAAAATGCTAATAAAGTTAGCGCAACACTTGTGATTTAGAACAATAAGTTTTGAGTTTGACATTCATTGCCACGATATCTTTCTCTTTTAAGGCATGCAATATCTGTCATACGTAACATTGTGTTCTAAAAATACAACAAATATTCGCTCTAAAAAAAATTGGATCGTCGAATTTTTTATTCGACTGTCCAAAACGGAAATTGTTTGCAGTATATATATTAATTTTTTGGCGTTTTGCATTATAGTCGGATGGGTGGTTCTGTTCACACGGATAATTTGTTTTTTGCAGTTTGGATGACAAAAAATCACAAGAAAAGGACTGCCATTTGAGAATTCACACCAAGCGACATGGTCCATATGGGCCTTAGCAATAATGGTTTGTGAATAAAAATGTATTGCTCATTCGTTTCACACCATCAACACTACTGACCATGGGGAAGCTGGGTATGTTAGTGAGAGAATGACAAATTCGAGTAAAGAGTCAAACTCTCCAGCCAGGCGTTACCAAGACCAGCCAGTAGCATCAAATTCATAGAAAAAATTGGAGTACAAGTTCCAAGCAATAACGCGAAGAACACTTATATTATGGTACAAACATAAGTCTATATACAATGAAGGGCGCGACAAAAGTTATATTAGCTTACTACCATTGCAGAAATCTGTAAGTTGCTTCACTACATCTCTCATTGAAGGTCTCCTGCTCGCTTCCTTATCCGTACATCTCAAAGCCACAGTAAGAAGGCTACTCACTTGATCACTCCCTATTGAATTAACACATTCGTCTAGAAGGCCACGATCAATCACGTGCACAATCTTCCCCTTCTCGTTCCAAACAGAGTGAACCCATCCAACAATGTCCTGTTCCCCATTGAACGAAGGATCTAATGCCTTCTTCCTAGTTATCAGCTCCAGCAAAACAACACCGTAGCTGTACACATCACACGCCTTGCTCCTTGTCATTGTATATGCATTTTCTGCAAAATAAAATAAAATTAAACGATACAATTATTATTAAGTTACGATGAATGAGAAGAGAAAGCGAGCGAAAAGGTTGGTTGGTTGGTACCTGGAGCAATATATCCTATAGTTCCAAAAACTGAGGTAGATACTACTGATGAAGTAGTGGAGTGATCTAGAAGCTTTGCGATACCAAAATCAGATATATGAGGCTCTAAATCTGAATCCAATAGTATGTTCATTGGTTTTATGTCTCTGTGGATTATAGGAGGATCACAATCAAAATGTAGATATGATAGTCCTTGTGCAATGCCCAGTGCTATCTTGAAGCGAACATCCCAGGCCAAATGTTGTCGTGGATCCCCTTCTTCATGAAGAACATCGTCAAGGCTTCCCTTTTCCATATATTTGTACAAAAGCAAGCCGTGCTTGTATCTAAACCAGAATTTCTCCAACTTAACCAGATTCCGGTGCCTTACCATTCCAACTGTCTCGATTTCTTTTATCATACTTCTTCTGCTGCTACTATCAATGCCTACAAATGCAAGTTTTTTGACAGCATACACTTTATCTGGACTTAGTGTAGCCTTGTACACGTTTCCGTGTGCTCCTCTACCTATAAGGTACTTATCATTCAAGTTTTCTGTTGCTCTCATGATTTCATCCAGCAGGAAAGAACCACCGACAGAAGCTTCTTCATCACCATGATTTGGTCCTTTGCGCCATAGAAACATGTAAGCCAGCCCCAACAGTAGAAAAACAAAAATCACTGAACCTAGTGCTATCATTGCAATTTTTACTTTACTAAGTCCTTTTCTATTGTTTGAAGGAACCGCACAAGCTCTCATGTTGCTGTCCGAATTGCAAGCATCTCGAGAACACCTGACACAAAGCTCTGAATTCCCCCAAAATGAAGTGGGAGATGAATTCAAGAATTTCAGCCATTTTTCTGGTATCGGACCAGAGAAACCATTATAGGAAACATTGATGAATACCAATGCGTCAAGATTGCCGAGGAATCCTAAGCTTCCTGTTAGATTGTTGTGAGATACATCTAGCCTTTCTAGCAAAGCTAATGCCCCTAGATTCGCAACTTCACCTATTAGACCGTCACTGCTGAGATTCAAAACCCTCAAGCTCCTCACTGCAGCTGTCCCTACGGTTGGTGGAATGGTCCCGGATAATAGATTACCTCCAAGCTGCAGATCCCGAAGCTTGTTAAATTCGAAGAGAAAAGATGGTATTTCACCTACAAAGCGGTTTTCACTTAGACCCAAGACATCCAATTCTCCTAGGCTCCTCAAATTTGAAGGGATGGAACCATTTAATAGATTGTGGCTTACATCAAGTTCTAAAAGTTGTTTGCAGTTTTCTAATTGAGTTGGCAAGTCTCCCTCCAACCTATTGTGAGACAGATTCAAGGCCTGAATATACACAAGGCTTCCTAACTCGGAAGGTATAATGCCCGAAAGCTTATTCATGGATAAATCCATTGTGGTAATATTTGTCAGGTTGAACAAGCTTGAAGTTATTGCTCCGGTGAAGCCATTGTCGTTCAGCTTCATGAACAAGCGGTTAGGATTTTTTACAAATAGTGGAAGCGCACCTGTAAGATTGTTCTCTTCAAGATTCAATCTTGTCAAAGTTGAACAACTCCCTACCTCAGAAGGGACATTACCTTGAAAACTATTCTGGCCTAAAAGTAGCCTTTGCAATTTCTTTCTGAAGCAGATACTGGGAGGAATACGGCCAGTGAATTTGTTATCGGTTAAATCAACACGTATAAAACTAGTATTAATTCCCAAACCTTGAGGTACATCTCCACTCAATTGATTTTCAAACAATAGAAGATCTTCTAAATTTCTTAGTTCAGTCACCTCAATCGGTAGCCCTCCATATAAATTGTTTTGATAAAGACTAACATTTTGAAGGCTTTGAATTTTAAAAATGACATTTGGAATCTCACCAGTCAAGTTGTTGGTGTAAAGTATCAGTTCCCTTAAGTTCTTGAGCAATCCTAGCTCACGAGGAATTCCGCCCCTCAGTCGGTTCTCCCCTATATGCAACTCCTCCAAGTCTCTGCAATTTCCAAGCTCAGGTGGGATTTCTCCAGAAAGACTGTTGTGGCCAAACTGGAGGCTCCTCAGGTTAGCGAGTTGGCCAAGCGAAGAAGGAATATCTCCGCTTATCCCGCAACTTACAGCAGAAAAATCCATGAGGCTACTACAGTTTCCGAATGCTGGTGGAATACTTCCACTGAATCGGTTGTAAGACGCGTCCAGGATAGTTACATTCTTGCAATTACCCGACTGAAAAGGAAATTCACCTTCAAAATTGTTATTTCTCACATCGAAGTAAGTTAGCTGGTGAAGATTATTGTCCAAACTCTGAGGCAGAGTTCCAGAAAAGGCATTAACTTTCAAATCAAGATCTTGCAAGGCACTACAGTTTCCTAATGAGGAAGGAACAGTTCCAGACAAAGCATTGGAGCTCAACCACAAATTCAAAAGCTTAGTAGCATTTCCAACATTTGAAGGAATGGTACCGGAAAGATTATTATCATTCAGGTAAACAGTATGAAGATTTGGAAGAGAAAACAAGGATTCAGGTATTGTACCATTCAATGAATTCCCATACAAGTTAAAAAGACTGGAGATTCCTTAAGTTTTGGAGAGTAATAGGAATCTCTCGAAAGAAGAAGTTGCCGGAGAAATCCAAGTGTTGGAGAAAACTACAGTTTCCCAACTCTAAAGGGATGGAGCCGGAGAAGATGTTATTGCTGATGTCCAAATATCTCAATTGTTTAAGAGTAGCGATTTGGGGACCCAATTGACCTGAAATGCCATAGAGGGTGAGATTTAAGTGAGTAACAGATTGATTAGTGGGATCACATTTGATGCCAGTCCAAGAACAGGGATTGGGATCAGAAGCATTCCAGTTAAAGGCAAAACCAGAAGGAAATGTCCAATTCTTGGAGAGAGACAAGAGAGCTGCTCCGTCGGGATTTAGAGCAGATAACGATTGAGAGAAGAAGCAGAAGAAGAGAAAGAGATAGTGAATTAAAGAAATCATCATAGCTAAGAGGTGCTAGTTATCAAATTTGTATCAAGATCCAATTTTTTTTTTTAAGAGCTAGAAGGAGAAGAATAAATAGAAGAAGAAGATGACAGAAGTAAATCACAAATTACACACATAAGTCAACAAGGAAAGAAATCCAATAGTTGGAGAAATTGGATTTTCTCAAAGATTTAAATGGTAATTAAAATATCGTGGGAACATATTTGAGTTAATATGTATATGTTACACCACTCGATTTTGAATGTTATTGAGTTTATCACGAAGTGGGTTGCGCAAGCTTCGCGATGATATATAACATGTGAGAAAATCAATTATGGGTGTGAATGATAAATTGGTATAAAGTGGAGTGGATAAAATATGGTAAATGAGTTTTTAAACTCACATCCCACATGGGAAACCTTTGTAAGTATATTTCACTTTATAAGTAAAAATGGTTTAAAAAAAATTAAATTGTATTACAATTATTATGCCTCAAGTGATAACCTTCTGTGAATACCGAAACAAAAATACGCGGTCCTAATCAGTCACGTTTTTGCTATTGGTCTGAATTTTTATATTTTATATTCAAATTTTTGCTGCTGCTGTAAACTACTGCAATTACCCTGAAGTTTGAATTCAAATTTTCTTTGTTGTCTCGCTGCATGTAATTGCAATTTTCAACAATCAAATTTGGCTGCTGTAACAGCTGCAATTGGGCAGTTTCTGATATACATTTGTGCCTATAAAAGGCAGAGAACTTAAGCAGCTTTGAGCATCCAAAAATCCCAGAAATTCCCCTCTCCCTCTGCATTTTTTCTGCATTGTTTTCCTGCATTTCATTAACATTCTTTCTAAGAGTTTCATACTGTTACAAATCGATTCGAAGGTTCAGTTTATTTCGCTTCAAAGAAACAGAAGTGTTTGGGCGTTGTACCTTCATTGTTCGCAAAGGCCTGAAGCTGATAAAAGGTAGGACAAATTGAACTTAAGGGGAAACGGATTACGGATTACTGCTGTCTCATTCAGGATTAAATCCAAACCGGTTGAGATTCTGAATTTATTTTTTAATTTTTCAGTGCAGAATTTCTGTTCAGAAATTATTAAATCAGTGCAGAATTTCTGTTCATAAATTATTAAACCAGTGTAGTTTAATTCTCAAATTTCTCAGTATTCTGGAAGAATTTCCAACAGGATCTTGATCAGTTAACTTCATTTACTGCTTTTATTCGGATATTATAACTCTATTTTGTGAGTAAAAATATAAAATTATTTTTGAAAAAATAAAATTTAAAATAATACTGACCCGAGTCTGTTCATCAGAAGTGAGGATCACATTTTACTCTCATTTCAGTTGAATTAATTGCCATTTGGGTCACCAACATATTTTCGTTCAGCCATTTTTATCCTTTTCAACTTTTTTTAACTTTTGACATCCCCAACATATTTACAAACCGCCAAAATCATCCTTCAGTTACAAAAACTGTCAAAAATGGATGACTTTTACTATGAATAGTGCTTCATCTTCTTCATTGTTAAAGAGCAAAATTGGAAAAAGCAAAAAACAAGAACACCATCTTCAAAAAATCAAGAACACCATCTTCAAAATTTTCAAAAATCAAGAACACCATTTTCAAAAATCAAACCCTAAGTCCCAAATCTTCATCTCCGGCACCACCACCCCACCTCCGGCTCCACCACCACCACATCCGGCTCCATCACTACCGCCGCCGCCGCCAACTTCCCCATCACAAATTCAAGAACACTAAGCCATCTTCAAAAAAATTTCTGCCAGAAAATTGCCTAGAAACCGAAATTTTTCAAAAAAAAAGCCCAATCACTACGGACCATTTCACCAAAATCAAATCATATACACTTGTTCACAATTAAAAGACGAAGCTATTGGTAAAGTTTGAGCTTCAAACTCATCACGAATCATCCAGAAATCGCAAAAGAAAAAATGAAAAAAATTCTGCCAGAAAATTTTGCCCAGAAACCGAAATTTTTCAAAAAAAAAGCCCAATCACTACGGACCATTTCACCAAAATCAAATTATATACACTTGTTCACAATTAAAATACGAAGCTATTGGTAAAGTTTGAGCTTCAAACTCATCACGAATCATCCAGAAATCGCAAAAGAAAAAATGAAAAAAAATTATGCCAGAAAATTTTGCCCAGAAACCGAAATTTTTTCAAAAAAAAAGCCCAATCACTACGGACCATTTCACCAAAATTAAATTATATACACTTGTTCACAATTAAAATACGAATCTATTGGTAAAGTTTGAGCTTCAAACTCTTTACGAATCATCCAGAAATCGCAAAAGAGTAATGAAAATTTTCGCGAAAATTTTCTGGCAGAAAATTTGTTCGTTACTCTTTTTGCGATTTCTGGATGATTCGTGATGATTTTGAAGCTCAAACTTTACCAATAGCTTCGTCTTTTAATTGTGAACAAGTGTATATAATTTTATTTTGGTGAAATGGTCCGTAGTGATTGGGCTTTTTTGAAAAATTTCGGTTTCTGAGCAAAATTTTCTGGCAGAATTTTTTTCATTTTTTCTTTGCGATTTCTGGATGATTCGTGATGAGTTTGAAGCTCAAACTTTACCAATAGCTTCGTCTTTTAATTGTGAACAAGTGTATATGATTTGATTTTGGTGAAATGGTCCGTAGTGATTGGGCTTTTTTTGAAAAATTTCGGAATTTTTTTGAAGATGGCTTAGTGTTCTTGAATTTGTGATGGGGGAGGTTGGCGGCGGCGGCGGCGGTAGTGGTGGTGGAGCCGGAGGTGGGGGTGGTGGTGCCGGAGATGAAGATGGTGTTCTTGATTTTTGAAGATGGTGTTCTTGTTTTTGGGTTTTTCCAATTTTGCCCTTTAACAATGAAGAAGATGAAGCACTATTCATAGAAAGTCATCCATTTTTGACAGTTTTTGTAACGGAAGGATGATTTTGGCGGTTTGTAAATATGTTGGGGATGTCAAAAGTTAAAAAAAGTTGAAAAGGATAAAAATGGCTGAACGAAAATATGTTGGTGACCCAAATGGCAATTAATCCCATTTCAGTTCTTAAACTTGCGGCGAAGTCAACCATTGCGGTCAAACTGGTCTTAAATTTTTATTTTAAAACAAAAAACGTGCTTCTTCTCCTGAAAATAAATAAATAAGACCGCGTGCATTAATGATTTCCCTCCAAGAACACAACATTTGACCCACGCGGCTCTTTTATTTAACCCACGCGGCTTTTTTAGTCCTATGGAACCGAGTGTAGTGTGGGGCTGATTCATAATTGAATGAATACTATTGAGAATGAAATTTAATTAATGCCTAAAACCATTGAGAATCAAAGACTCGAAAAACTTCTTTCTCGACTTATCTAATTTTTTAATTATTACTTCCAATTACGTAAATTAATAGTTCAAACCGCACTCAAAATTAGGGCATTTCTCATTTTTTTTCATAAATAATTGATACATTTCATTTTTTGCATGTTCCACATTATTTATTACATTTTAAAATTTGATGAATATTTGTCATATTTCTTCCAACTTTACCATTAGTCAACTTTACTTAATATTGTTTCTAACAATTCCACATTTACCCACGCATATCAAATTATACTTTTAATTAGGGATAATTTGGATTTTTTCTTCTTCATAATTTGTCGATGTGAAAAGGTGAAATGTATCAATTATTTTATTTAGGAACGGAGGTAGTAATTAGGACGGGGAAGAGAAATGTAGATTGTACAGTCCGAATAGTTTTTTTAGTACATACGGAACGCCTCATAACATGGGCTCAAAATAGGTGTTCTGAAACTCAAAACATGTGTTTATTTTAAATCAATCTCAACAGTAAAAAAATTAATTTAACTGACGAGAAAAATGTCGCACGTATGGATTACCCTTATTCCGCACTGAAACCAGCGTCTAGACTGTGTGGACATTACAAATAAGAGTAAAACTAGTCTCAATATGCGACATTAAACTTTTTTTTGAATGACTAAAATCTTTGATTTAGTTATAATACATGAATTTTTTTTCTCTGATTGTATCTGGACTCACCCTATTTATCCTCACATAAAATTAAACCTCATTATATTTAAGCAAGATTTTGAAATCCGGACCGAACATCGACCTGGAAAAGTTACTTGATTATGGGTTATTGGTCGAATCGGTGGGCGGACCGTCATCGATCCGGTGATGTCATAAATATTATAAATAAAATATATAATATAATTATTATTTAAAATGAAATAAATGTGAAATTTTCCAACTAATATGGGATACACAAATTCAAAACTTAGAACACCCACTTAATATAAACTAAATTCAGTCACAACTTCCTTATAATAAAACTCTAAATAACCAATAAAGTCTTCAAACAAGATTAATAATAAACACAAATCATAGGCAATCCAACAAGAGAATAACAATTTCAACTAGAATAGCCAATTTTTATTTTTTTAAAAAAAAATTCCAACATATTAGACCCAGCCAATTCTACTAAATTCGTTTCGATTTTCGGATTAGACGGCTGACCACCGAATTTTACCAGATTGAAACAAGGAATCGTGTTTTTATCTCTACCAATTTTGGGAACGAAATAGGACCGTAAAGTATGTCGGTCGACAGTTTAACCGATCCAATCGACCAGTTCGAACCAGGTTTCAAAACCTTGTATTTAAATATAAATCCATTTAAAGTATGACCAAAATTAAATTTATACAAAATTAGTAGGTTAGAATGCTACGAAGTAGAGTCTAGAGAGGAGCTAAGGAGGTTTTTGTTTTTCCACAAAGAATCAAAGCAGTCTCCTCCGTCTTCTTCTTCCTCCCCCTTTATTTAGGGTTTAACTCAAAAAATCTCTGAGCAACAGCAATCAATCGAGCAGCCATGGCCACCACCAAAGTTCAGAGGATTATGACCCAACCCATCGTACGCCCTCCCGACCACCCGCCATTGTTTCTCTATTTCAATTTCTTCATTCATTTGTTTCCATTTCCCATTTTTTATTTTGGATTTCTAAATTCTAGTTTTTATTTTTCTTCTTTTTAACAGAATCTCATCTTCAGGTTTCTTCAAAGCGTAAGCTCTTCTACTCATACCTTTTTTTTTTTTTTTTTTTTTGCAATTTCGAATTATTTGGAGTGATCTGTTGAATGCAAGCTAGTTTTGGATGTGGCCACAAGCTTCTCTTCCAATTTTCATACCTGAATTATTGCTTTCTGGAAACCGTTTTACTGATTATGTTTTATTTTTTACCTCCAGAAAGCTAAGATTCAGATTTGGCTTTTTGAGCAGAAGGATTTGAGGATTGAAGGACGCATCATTGTACGCTTTCTTCCTTCAAATGTTTATATACTTTTGCCTTCTTTATTGCACTATACAAGTATATATCATTCTGCTAGACTGGTTTTTTTAATTAATCTCTGGATTATCTTAACTTAAATAGTATCATTCTCCTGAGTTTTATGGGCTTCCAGGGTGGGGAACTTTGCTTGAAACATGTCAAGTTTAGTCAAGATATTTGTGGTCATTATTGTGAAATAACATCAATATGCTGAACTATGCAAATGCTATCAATGGAAGAAGCAAGCCCAATGGTCGGCAATGAATTCTCTCTCCTTGGGACTTAGCAATTATTGTGAGAAGTAAAAAATTGAGCTAGCTGAAGTTTCATTAAGTTCACTTTGGTTGGATCTATTTCTTTCCTATTTGTAAATAAAGTTGGGGAAACTGGAGGAACTTGAAAACATTTCCCACTTTTTACTCTATTTGGGTGTGGTTTTCATGTCATAGGCTTTACTGCGGAGTAAAATGATAAAATGACAAGGTCGTATTAGGAATGGAGCAACAGTACCAGGCACTATCGAGTTTGTACTTTGTAGTTTAGGCAAGGATAGATCTTCTAAAGTTTACAAAACTTTTTCTAAACAACTTATGATCTTCTAAGTCATCCTTCAAGTGCCAACCTCTAACTAACATCTCAAGAAGATACAGTGCATCTTCATTACCTATCATGTAATTGTTATTGTATAGTTGAATACGTTACATGATATAATCTCGTGATTTGAGTTAGAGTGTAGATAAACCGGGTTAGAATATTTTGAGCGATTCTAAAACAAGATATCTGTCACTCTGCACATGTTATCAGAAGCAGAATCCCGTAGAATGGGCCATCTGCTGCTGATTACAATGTCTTCTCTGGCCGTGGAGAGGATGAAGTTCTGGGGTTGTGGAAGATGCACTTAAGTAGGTAGAAGAAAGATATTCATTCAAACTTAGCATAAATTATGCAGGATTTCATTTCAGAAGTTATCTTCAGAAAGTGTGTGAAATTGTTGACTTCTCACTGTGGAAATTGACTTTCCCAGGGTGAAGAAGGTAAACATTTCCTTTGAGAACCTCAGATGAAATGGAAGGGTATATGTTGGCCTTTTCTTGTATTTTTCTCTTTCTTTTGTTGATCAGCATAGATACGAGAAGTGCCCTGTTAATTGAATGATTTATTTTCGTGGTGAAGGTGCGATGCATCTAATAAACTATTAGGAAGCTGGATTATGAGAAAGTAGGTAGTCTTGGGTTCTTATAGCAATGCTACATATCTTCAGGATTCATTGTCTGGAAAGTTTTTTTTATCAACTTCAAGAATAGTAGTTTAATTGGTCAGAAGGATGATAGATATGTAAGATAATTAGTCAAAAAGTATCAGATGCTGGTAATATTCCTTCAGGTAAAATTTTTCATATTTTTCTGTTGATTGTTGCTTCTAAGATTCTAGCTGCTGTTCTGTGCATTCCTTGTTTTCGAGCAGTGGAGTTTATATTAAATGTGAATGCAGCATGTGTATGGTGAAGACAGTGTCTCCTTCATTTGTTCTTCACTGATAATTAATCTAATTGATTTTGCTTTAGTATACTACTATCTCCACGCCATGTTCATATTGTACCCCTGTTTTCAACTGATATCAAACTTAAGTCTCATAGCTTTATTGCTTCTTTAATTTAGGGTTTTGATGAGTACATGAATTTGGTTCTGGATGATGCTGAGGAAGTCCATATAAAGAAGAAGACCAGAAAGCAACTAGGTAAGTAATTGAATATCTGTTTTTTTAATCCTCTTTTATGATTTTTCTTATACCTCACCTTTGCTAAAGTTTATATTGCAAAATTGTTTAGGCAGGATACTTCTCAAGGGGGACAACATCACCTTGATGATGAATACGTATGTCTATTTCCATCCCATTTCTCCAGATGCATGTATATAGTAATCTGTTTTAGGTTGCAGATAACTAATTGCTAACTTCACACTACTATATGTCTTTTTTTATGCAGTGCAAAGTAGTGTCCCGGAATTCCTGATCACAGATGAAGAGTAAATTTTAGCAACAAGCAGTGGAATTCGATATTTAGAAATTTCAAGAATGATTATGTAACTTGATGAGTAGATTTCCTATTTGATGCACAGCCTTATGTGAGAATTTTTTATGAATATCGTAGCCTATGTTGTAAACTTCAGAAGTGGTATGAAGTGAATGCTTTCAAATGGCATCCATTTAGTTGTGAGAAGGATGATATTCTTGGTAGTTTTGCTTGTTCGGTTTGTTCTTCTCATGGGGATGCTTGGTATGCCTGGCTATGCTCACGACTCTAGTGCAAAACGCGTATTCTTCCAAAAGACCTTATACCTTATATTGTGAAACGGAGAGAAGATAAAAGAGTTGCTTTTATTACATAAGTACTCGCTCTGTTTCCAATTAGTTTCCCAAAATAACTTTTTCCTTGTCCCATATTAGTTGTACCACTCAAGCCCCCAATGCTATTTTTATTTAGCCTTCCCATATTTGCCCTAATATTTATTATAAACACTACATTCATTGTATTTAAAGTTTTTTTACTCAAAATACTAACCTAACTAACAATTTATTTAATACTTGTGTATTGAGAAGAGGAAGTATATGCATTTGACAAACAAGAAAAAATCATAGGAATTGTAATAGTAATTGATCACATCGATCAAAGTTGCATAAAAGGGTGCATCAGTTCTACAAAACAACAGCAACTGCACTTTTAGCACCCATAGGCCATATATAATACAACAAACATCTAAACCACTATTTCTAAGTACCATTTCTCCTTACACTGCTGATAATATATGTAATAATAATAATAATAAAAATGCTCTTAAAAAAATAATGACTTTTAGGTAAAGGTAATTCCATCTCTTCTGGTTATGAATAATTAAAACCCTGAACAAATCATTAAAGCAGGGATCTTTTGAAGACTTAATTCCAAAAGCCTAAGCATAAGCATAAGCATAATAATGATCACCATCTTTTAGCAGCAACCACTCTTTATTCTCAAACAATGCAAAAGCAGGAAAGTGGAATATGTCTGAAAGAAGTTCACTCACTCATCAACCAGAATGACTAATATGCCCTTCTTACAATTTCAGGAAAACAAACTCTTCAATGGCAGGGACTTCTCCAATCTTTTTAAGGGTATCTTTATCTGGTTCTTCATCTACTCCTATTGCCATAATGGCCTTACTCCTCTGAACAGTCCTTCCCACACTCATGAAGTTCACATTCACATTACTTTCTCCAAGAATGCCCCCAACACGACCAATCATTCCAGGTTGATCGACTTGGCAGCACAATATGAGATTGCCTTCCAAACTAACGTCGGTGGCTAATGATCCAACACATGTTAAATGAGGAACTCCATACTTCACTTTTCCCTCGACGCTGATATTCCCATTTTCTGATAACGCACTAGCGAATTTCGACTGCACATTGCTTATCTGTACTAGAATCGAGTCAACAGGGTTCTCAGGAGATGAATCAACAAAGACTCGCTCCTCACTAATCCGAAGACCCTTCTGCTTTGCTGTGAAATCAGCATTCACAAGGTTGACAATCGAATCGGATATTGGCTCAATGATACCTTTTGTTATCATGGCTCGGAGAAGTCTGGTGTCCAAGTTGTCGGGGTCCCGAGCTGATCTATAAACCACTTTGACAGATTGAATGCCACTCCCACCGGCTACTAACTGCACACCTAGTCTTCCCAGCTTCTCAGCTAGCACAACGTAAGGAGCCAACTCCGATAACACCTGAATATCGGGGTGCACAACTCAGAATCAATAAAGTAGAATATGAGATAATATCTTGAGTAGCCTTAGGCACATAATCCTACATACCTCAGCAGGAACCATAGGAGCATTTACAGCAGTTGCAGAGAGTTCCCCTTTCAATGCACCAACAACAGCTTCAGCAATTTCAACTGCAACTCCTTCCTGAAATGTTAAGATTTTATACCAACAGCTAAAGAGTAAGAACAGCTGATTGTTTTAATCACATTTAACACATGCAAAATGATAAAATTTCAATATAATATTTCACCTGTGCTTCTTTAGTGCTTGCTCCAAGATGTGGTGTGACTATGATGTTCTCGTGCTGCACTATTTTGCTATCTTGTGGTGGTGGCTCTACTGAGAACACATCAAGTGCTGCCTGTTATATCACAAGGTAAAAGAAAAAACAGATAAGCTTCAAAATGATGCATGACAAGAAAACATCAGAATTTGGAGGCACTTACACATACGGAAACCCTATGCTTATATATACACACACACACACACACACTCGTGGATTATGAAAAGCCTTTTGCTTAATTGTTGGTTGCATAATTTCTTATAACAGTAAAATTAACAAGTAGGATAAAAGCATACCTGTGCAACTTTTCCACTGTCAACGGCCCTTATTAATGCATCTTCATCAATCACACCACCCCTTGCAACATTTATAATACGCACTCCCTTTTTCATCTTTGCAAATGTTTCATCATTGAATATCTTCTTAGTAGCTGGAGTAAGAGGCATGTGAAGCGAAATGAAGTCTGCAGTGGAGACGGCCTGATCAAAAGAGACCAGTTCCACGCCAATAGCACGAGCTCTATCAGCTGGCGCATAAGGGTCATGTGCAATAACATGCATGCCAAGGCCTTTAGCCCGTCTTGCAACCTCAGAACCAACTTTCCCAAATCCCATAACTGCCAGTGTCTTCCCGACAAGAGAAACACCAACATATTTGTTGCGTTGCCATTTACCTATAGAATCAAGCACCAAACGACTAGTTTAAATCATGTTCTTGTCTCCAATCTTCAATTGGTACATAATATAAGGCACAAAGTATGAATTACTGCCAAATTTTATGTTTTTTGTAGTCTAAAGCAAATAGAAAATACACTTTTTAAGTTTTGCTCCTATATCCGTAGCACCTGGCACGAAAGAAATAGCTAATCTTTGATAAACCAATGATCCCCTATGACCTATCTAATCTTGAGACATAAAGCAGCTACGCTAATAGCACATCAACCATCCAACATACCAAATCATCCAAGAAAGAAAACATCTGGCTAGACACAATAAACATATCAACTAAAGAATAGATTCGAATTTTCATTCCAAAGAGCATAGCTTTAGAATTCAGATCCACTAAAAATGCATCAAAATTAAACATAATTTTGCATTTCAAATGTATGATTCAATTCAAGAATCATGTGTGTAAAATAAAAAAAAGGGAAAATACCAGCTTTCATGGAGGCATCAGCCTGAGAAACGTTACGAGCCATGGAGCAAAGAAGAGAAATTCCATGCTCGGCGGCGGCAATGGTGTTAGCAGTTGGGGCATTGACTACAAGACACCCAAATTCGGTAGCAGCTTGGAGATCCACATTATCAATCCCCACACCGGCTCTTCCCACAACCTTCAAACGGCCTTTAGCAGCATCGAACACCTGTCGAGTCACTTTGGTCCCACTCCTAACAATCAGGGCATCAGAAAGAGAGATCTTCTTACAGAGATCCTCCTGCGACAAATCATAAGAGCAATCCACATTTCCGAAGCTCCGGAGCAGCTCCAAACCCGCTTCTCCTAGCTTTTCGGTGACAAGAATCGTGGGCTTTGAGTTGAGGTTCTTGTCGGCGGATTCGAGGACGTTAAGGATTTCATCATGGGATCCGAATGATGCTTTATGGGAAATGGAACTAAAATTGAGTTTTTTCAGGGTAATGAAGTCTTTGGTGGAGGAGGAATGTAGAAAAGAAAGTTGGTTCTTGTGGGAATTGGTTCTTCCAAGATTATTGGAGGAGGAGGAGGTTAATAATGATTGTTGTCGGAGAAGGGTTGTTCCCGGCGTCGACGCTGCGAACGAGGAAGCCATGTTTTTTTGTTTGTTCAAAAGTTGTTGGAGGAAAGAAATACAGATTCAGACTCTGTTTTTCATTTATAATAACGCTATTGCTCTTTTAGAATATAAATTGATTGGAGGGTCAAATGGTGTACACTCATTTTTGGACGATGAAATATTAAAGTAATATAAAGGGATCTAATTTAATGGTACAATTATTAATTTATGATGGTAGAATATTAGATAAAATCTAATGATATTATTGGTAGAGGTTTATTATTCTCTTTTTTTGTCCCAAATTATTCATTTTAGGTTTTAAATTAGAGTTAAAAGTTTTATCAAATTTTATAATATGCTAAATGTAATTGTATTTAATTTTATAATAAAATATGGTAAAATGTCTAAAGTAATATAAAGGGAAACTCCGAATTAGAAGTGAGACCGAATTCGATTTCATGCAATTGAATTCGATTCTACCGAATTCGAATTGACCGATTGGCTGACTCGAATTCGGTAAATTTACCGATTACCGAATTAGAGAATACATAGTAGAAGAAAAGAAAACAGAGAGGCTTACTGGAGGGAGTTTTGGGGCGGTGTCAATGGAGAAGAGGAAGAAGAGGAAGAAAAAGGGGAGTAATCTAGTGTGGGTGACATTTTTTGTTAGAAGTAGGGATTTAAGAGAGTATTTATAGTGTATTTATTTTAGTATTATACTATTATTTATTAAAATATTTTTTGAATTCGAATTCAGTAATACCGAATTCACTAAAACCATATACCGAATTCGAATTGAATTAAAACTTTGAATCGGTATGATCCGAATTACCGAATTGGTCCGAATTACCGAATTCGATTTACCGAATTCAAATCGAATTCGGTCGGTAAATCGGTTTTTACCAAATTTGCTCACCCCTACTCCGAACTCTGAGGACAGTTAGTTAGAGATGTTATATATCTCACCGTGGATGAGTATTCGATCCCTTTGTGGACATGTCCTCTTGTGTGAATTTTCCGTGATGGTGGGGCTCTTTTTACATAGAGGAGTATGAGACATGCTCTCCCTTATTAGCGGTCACGCTATATGCCAAATCGCGGGTGAACCAAAAAATATAAAGGAATCTAATTTAATTGAATATGGACGGGGATTGAAATGTGGAGGTGAAATGGTGGGACCCCCAATGGCCCAAACTGGCGGCCCACATTTCCAGTCAATCATTCGTTCCGTCGCGTATCACTATTTTTTGGACCATTCATTTCATAATGTTGGCCCACTATCATCATCTATTCCGGACTCCTCAGTCTGCAATGTGGTTAATTTTTACTCGAAAGAATATAGCGTAATAAAAGGGCTTTGCTTTAACATAACACAAGCAAATGCATAGTGCAGCAGGGAGTATTATCAGGGGGAGCTAAGCAAAGTCATTCATTCAAGATCATCAAAAGGAATGCCAAAGTCTTACAAAAAAATATCTATCTCAGAACAACAGCAAAACGCATACTGAAGATTACATGACTGATCATCGCATTGGCACATGGCGAGAGAGGTGATGCTTCCTATCCAGTTCGATCCCTGAGAATCTTCTGGCCAACATATCTGTTAAGACACACAAACAAAACTGTTAGTATTAGTCTCCATCAAGAACTTCCCTAGTTCATATTAAACCACTCACCGGCCGAGCATCAATAGAGTAGCCTGTGGGTTGGTGCCTGGTGAAACAGTAAAGGTTGAACCGTCAACAACTCTAAGTCCATCAACCCCATTAACTCTCAAGTTCTTATCAACCACCTTTCCAACAAGGCAGCCACCATGGTAATGCCAAATTGTAGTCACGGTACGACGACAAAACTCTCCCACCAGAAAATCATTCGATAAATCAGCAGGCAATGAAGCTCCAACATACCTAAAATCTCTAGGACCATACCATTGCTCATACTTCCATTTATCCATGGTATTGCTACCAAGTACATCATGAATCTTTCTAATACCATTCACACACCTCTCCAAGTCACTAGGATTCCTGAAGTAATTAAACCTCACTATAGGATTCACCCTAACATCAGTAGATGCTAATCTGAGAGAACCAACAGAAAGAGGTCCAACAATCTTTTCCATTAGAGTAGCCACCGTAAAATACACTGGCGACGAAGAACTCCTAACAAAAGCCCCACGAGAAGGTGCAGAAAATGGTATAACATTTGAGGCAGCTTCAAGATAAGACCCTGAATCTGTAATTCCCACAACTTGTATCAAAGAATGCTCAAGTGGCATTGAAGGCACAATAGAAATCCCATTTCTAGGATTATCGTACAAGAATTGACCCACATTAGCATTGTGCCGAGCCACTGGAATTCCCCACGAATTCAAATAACCCCTTGGTCCAATACCACTCAACAGAAGAAGCTGGGGGCTTCCAAGAGCTCCGGCAGAGAGCAAGACCTCGCCCTTATTCCGAACCAAGGCGTGATGGAATCGGCCACTTTGATCGCGATAAACAACTCCAATTGCCGATGGTTGAGATGAAGCACCAAAAATAATTCTCTCCACAGTAGCATGAACAGCCACCTTGATATTGGAAATGTTTGCATAGCTCAAAAGATCGGCGGAGCTATGTCTCCTGCCAGTGTTATCAAATGTAGAACCCCCAATTTTAGTACCCAAAAGATGATCCAAATTGAAGCCATTATAAGGCCCAATTCCTGCTTCAAGAAACCCATCACGAACAGCAGTTTGCCAACTCTTAATTTCAGGTTTAAACACAATTGCATTCTCAACCCATTCATACGATTGATTAACCAATTGAAAATCCCAATCAACACCTGATTTCCAATAAAAATCATCATCGGCTCTACTGTAAAAGCCCGCATTAATGGCGCTACTGCCTCCAAGAACTCTGCCTCTGGCATTCGGAACTCCATCTTCAGACATAAAAGCTTGAGCAGGGGAATCAATGGCATCAATCTCCACAAGGGTAGCAAGAAACCCTTCTTGAGTCATCAAATTAGGTTTCCCGTACGGAATTCCGCCTCTTTCTAAGACGAGAACTTTATACTTATCCGATAATGTCGCCGCCAGTGGACAACCGGCGGTTCCTCCTCCGACGATTATGTAATCGTAGTAATCCAACAATGGCATCTGTGTCGCATTTATGGAAAAACCCAGATAACTTGGACCTGGAAGAAAAAAGCAAATATTATAGCTTCAAGAAAGTGATTGATTAATACAATTAATTATATACTTTCTAAGAAAATGGAATGATCACAAAGTGTTAGATAAAAAGAAAATGAGAGAAAGTTAGAGAAAAATTACGTACTCTGCTGAGAATGTGAGACGGTTGCCAGAGAAACCAGAGTGGATATGAAGAAGAAGAAGAAGAAGAAGAAGAAGGCAAGTAACGGAGTGGGGGTTGCCATTGTTTTCCGGTAACGGAGAAATATTGTGTGATTTCTGTTTTCCGGTGAGGGTTCTTGAAGAAAGGCGGTGGAATTGAATTGACGGTGGCTCTGGGATTTTGGGGGCAGAGAAGGAACAAGGAAGAAGAGGGGAGCGGTTTGTTTTTTGGTGGGAAATTCTGTTACGGACTTGTGAGCTTTGTTACTGTTCTATTCTTCTTAAACCGACTATTAGGGGTATTATTGCCATTTTCCTATGGAAGGATGGGGAGGAGGAAGGAAAATTTTTCCGTACTCCCTCCATTTCTATATGTAAGAAGTTTTGGGACATTTCAGTAAAATTAAGAAACTTATTTTTAATGTAACTTTGTTATGAGAGTTCTAATAATTCCCTTCTCTCACTTTCACTTTTAGGACATCAAATGAAAAATAGCATTGTCTTCCTTCTCTTTCTTCTACTGCTTAGACTCCAAAAAATATAATCCAAAAATTTCTTCAAAATTGGTCGGCGAAGATGTGAAGAACATGATCGGAATAACATAAAAGCTCAAATGATAAGAATTTGAGACAAAGAAGATAATCGGACTATCTCAATTGAATCATTCATTCGCCGAGCACGGTATTGTTGTCGTTGATGACTTGTCTACTTGAGAAGATCCTTCATCATCTGATGACGATGGCGTTGAAGATCTGGATGACTTCTTCATTTCCCTCGTAATTCCTTCAAAACGACAACAATAATCGGTAGATGAATGGTTGCAGGGTAATTTTGGAAAGAAAACATTGTGTTCTAATGGAAAGCTCAGAATGACAGGTAAATTGGAAATTAGCGATTTGTCCCGAACGACAATTAATATGGAATGGAGGGAGTAATTACTTTCAATTAAATTAAGATTCACTTGAATTTTTTTTTTGAAATTAAGGTAAAGTAATTTTTTTAAAGGGTAATGCTAGGTGACTAAAATTTATCTAATTAATTGTATAATTGGAGGCAAATTTGTAAATAACTTGTTAAATTCTTTATGTCAACATGGGTGAATAATGTTTAATTTGAACTTTTAGCCAATGTTGCTTAGCCATTAATTATTTTCCTTTTGAAAATTGTTGATTGATTGCTAGTCCGAGATGTGAGGGTGATAGTGGTGACGAATATGAATAGATAATTTTACCTTTACCCTTGGCATCACATGCTCTGCTCGTGTTTGGACCGCGAAAGCAGTTGATAGGACCAAAATCATTTTGCATCTTAAACAACGCTCTCATATCTTAAACAACCCTCTCATAAATAGTGGAGGCATCTTGCCTTCCCATCAAGCTTTCCTTCTATCTTGATCCGTCTCACTCGTGCAAACCTTGGTATAGTTTATGCAGATAACTATTTCTCTTATGCATATCTTCATCTCAGGGAATACAACAACTATAGCGGGCAAAATAGCCCTATCTCTAGGTGTTTTATTTTTAATCTTTTCAAACTTCACGTAAACTATCGTATCTACATGCATCTTCCCATACTTCGCACCTCTTGTATCCACAACCACATGTACTTGTTCTGTTAGCCGACTATATTACCTTGAAAATAGATAAGGAATATAAATTATCAAAAATATAAATTAGAGATTAAATTGCTGCTATTGAAATAGATTGGGGGACTACTATTGCAAATAATTAATTTCTATGTATAACGGATTTCTAAAATATAAAAATCTATTACGTCATAATGATTTGCTAAGAGGTGTTTTACAAATTGAGTTTGTCCCGGTTCAAATTTCTGCTTTTGTTCTTTTCTGCAAAGTATTTGTGTGACTGCCAAATTGCATAGCGTAAAAAACAAAAGCAGATTTTTTTTTTTTTTTTTTGCCAAGTTAAAAAAAGAAAAGAGGGCAAAAAAGCACTCGCCACATTTAAATTATTCTAGATTCTCTTTTTTAATAACAAATTATTATTTGTGTCTTTTTAACAATCAAACTCTATAGAGTTATCAAAATTTACATAATCATCCATTTTAGGTATTATCGAGTTACAAAATCGCGTTACGTATGTAACATGCAACATTTTCTAGGGATACTTTCTCTATGGGACAAATGACATTCTGAACAACTCTATTGACGTGGTTTGATTATGTTGTAGAACGATCAAAATTCAGTACACGATGTACAATTTTAGTCGTTTTGGATAAAAAAATTCAACGATCAAGATTCTTTTTGCAAGGACGCTTATTGTGATTTTCAGATACCTGTTACGTAAGACATATGTTACATGTCTAAGGACAAATGTTCATTAGGATAAAAATATTCTCATGATAGATGTTACACCATTAACCGCATTGAGAGTGAACAAAATACTCTTTGAAAATGTTAAATGTTGCTCACATGATATAATCCGTCACAAGATAACATCCAAAATGAATGATTGTGTTAGTTTGAATAACTTTAGATAATTCAAGTGTCAAAAAAATCACAAATAATAATTTAAATGTTAAAATAATTAATTGAGAATATTTTGTGTGTGCCTAATGTTTTTTTTTGCCAAAAAAAAATGAATGAACATATAATTCTATTCTTTTTTTTTACGGGTAAAAATTCGCTGTCTCCAATCAATTAAAATTCACTATATAAATATTTTTTTTAATTATACATACGAAGACAGGAAATAAAGAATTTTTCTTGCCCTTTTTGACACACAAATCTCTCTCTAATAGAACCCTCTTTTCCTGAACTTTCTCCTCTTCTAAGAAACTTCTCTCTCTCCCCGTTTTTTCCGATCATTTCCCCCTCTTCCATTTTTTCTTTTTCTTTTTCTTTCTTTCTATGGGGTCCGATACAGGAAGAAGAAGGAAATACCAATTCCCCTATCTTCCCACTTCTCTTCTTTTCCTTCCTTTTCCTCTTATCAATAACTAGCATATTCATATTACCCTTATCCCCAGTTTTTTTTTATTCCGTATTTGCCATCTGCAATTTCTGATAAAAGGCACTGAATCACTCGGGGATTTTTTAGTAATTCAATCATGCGGCCTATTCAAACACCACCGCCGGCTGCCGGAGTTACCACCTCCTCCTCATCTCCTTCTAATTGTAGCAGCAAAGGTACGCGCCGCCGTCCCGACCTCACCTTACCGCTTCCTCAACGTGACCCTGCTTTAGCGGTCCCTCTCCCTCTACCACCGACCTCCGCACCTTCCTCTCTATCCTCCTCGACGACGTCGTCTCAGCCCCCCACAGCCGCCGCCAAGCAGCTTAATTTCACGGAGCTGGAGCGGATTAATCGGATCGGTAGCGGAAGCGGTGGAACCGTCTACAAAGTCATTCACCGGCCGACCGGCAAATTCTTCGCTCTAAAAGTAATCTACGGCAACCACGACGACAACGTCCGCCTCCAGATCTGCCGCGAGATCGAGATCCTCCGCGGCGTCGACAACCACAACGTCGTCCGTTGTCACGAAATGGAGGACCGGAACGGCGAAATCCAGGTCCTGTTAGAGTATATGGACAAAGGCTCTCTCGAAGGGATCCATATCCCTCACGAGCACTCGCTTTCGAACATCACTCGCCAGATTCTCGCTGGTCTTTACTATCTCCACCGCCGTAAGATAGTTCACAGGGACATCAAACCTTCCAATTTATTGATTAATTCTCAAGGGATAGCGAAGATTGCTGATTTTGGAGTTTCGAGAATATTGGATCAGACAATGGATCCATGTAATTCATCAGTGGGTACTATTGCTTATATGAGTCCAGAAAGGATCAACACAGATCTGAATCATGGAAAGTACAATGGTTATGCTGGGGATATTTGGAGCTTTGGTGTTAGCATTATTGAATTTTACTTGGGGAGATTTCCTTTTGGTGTTAGTAGACAAGGGGATTGGGCTAGTCTTATGTGTGCCATTTGTATGTCTGATCCTCCAGAGGCACCTCCTTCGTCGTCGCCCGAATTTAGAAATTTTATCTCTTGTTGTCTCCAGAGAGACCCTCACAAAAGATGGACGGCACAGCAATTGTTGCAGCATCCTTTCATTCTGCAGTACAGCTCGCCGAGCTCCTCTGCCACTAATAGCTCCTCTAACAGCAGCAGCTATCAGAATCAGGTGCATCATCAGACACACCAATTAATGCCTCCAAGACCCCATTTATCTTCTTCGTGATTTTTACTACTCTATAAAATATTTCAGTCCCCTTTTCCCCCCTTTTTGTTATTAAATTTGATGCTTTTTTTATTGTGTAATTTTTATTTGAATGGAAATGGAGAAATATTATGTGGAAGGTTACCCAAATGAAATCAGACTTCTTCCATAATGCTTTACCAGGAAGGGAAAATATTTCTTTGAAGATTTGTCTCTAATTTTTTGGTTTTTACATTTTTCCTAGTTTTGGCAGCTCATAAAGTGTTCATGAATTATTAAGTTTGATGCCTTACACCCTTTCTTTCTTCTTCTGTCATAGAAATGAATAATTATAATAATAATAATAATGAACTAATATGAAGGATGGAAAAGGAAGCACATACTCTGTTCTGGAATCTTATCTTTTAATGGGCTGATGTTGGATTTGATATCTTTAAATTGGGGGTTTTCCATAAATGTAAATGGTAAATGTCATCATCAATATACTAATTAGAACAATCAAATTCTATCCAACTCTTGCTCTAACTTGGTTAAGTTTTTGTGAAAGCCTAAGATTAGCTCAAGCATGATCTGTTTTATGCTAGGTTTTCTTGATCTTTTTAGAAGATCTTGTGTGCTAATGCGGGAGAATTCCCCAAACCCCGCCTTCCCCCACCCACCCCCTTTTTGTTTTAATCATTCATCTACTCTTTCTCTGGGGCGGACAGTTCCAATAATGAAAAAGAGGTAAAAACACGTTTGAATCCGAATATGTGACCATATTGGCTTTTGTTTCTGTCCAACTTTTCCAGTGATATCAGTGCTTTGTCTATGATGATGCCTTATCTTTTCTCTTTTTCCTTTATCATCGACGCATATCATGTATATACTGTGTGTCATTTTGAGCTGTTTGTTACTCATTTCCTGCATTTATAGGCTCATTGATTAGTCTTATGTGTAGACTTTCACAAGGTTGGGCCTGATTTTGTTCCTTAAAATAGCCATGTATTATTCTATAATAACCGCGGAGGTGGAGTCAGTTGATCATCCATGTTGGTTATGTTTTTGGTTTAGACTTTATCATGCTTGCTTGCAGGTGGTAATATGAACCTGGGTGGGGGTGATGGAGGGTTTTTTAGGTATTGCCCAGAAGCTGCATATTCAGTGGTTGGCTTTTAGTTTTAGAGGAGAATGACCACTGGGAAGTCCGTGTTTTGATATTTAGTAGTATATCATATGGAAGCGTCATGAAGAAGGGCAAGTAAATGTCAATGGCTGAAGAAGATGATGACTCATAATCGACAGAGTTTTGAGTTTTGAATTTTTGTACTATTTTCACTACAGTTTAATTGTTTGTTAAGAGGAGACTGAGGGTCCAAATGCACCCACTCCTCCACAGTACAAAACTCAAGAATTCACAGAAGCAATTAAACAAATTCTTCAATATTGAAGTCGAACCAAGAGAAACAGACCTGATGTTACACTGTAGACAAGAGAAACAAGTTACAAATTTTCTACCAGTTATCAAAAATTGAATATTTATATGGATCTTGCTAGGCTAATAGAATTATTGGCTAAAACATTGACTAAAATATTTTTTTGGGACCTTTTTGCCCTTATAGTTGGGTGAATCCCTTATACCAGCAGGGGGTAAGATAGTCATTTAACACCCTCAATTTGGGGGTTTAGGATTTCTATCCCCAAAATTCTAGTAGTAAAGCATTTTCCTATTTATATTCCTATACTTTTCAAATAAGATAACAAAATTGAATATCTACGTTCCTATTCACATCCCCATTCATCATAATTTTCTTATTCTCTCTCTTTTCTCTCTTTTTCCTCTTTAAGTTTTCTTCATTTTTTGGCTTTCATGACTAGATCCAACCAAGAAAGTCGGATCTTGGTTGAATGTGGCCATCCTTTTTCTACTTTTTGTGTCTTTATCCCCGTCAAGATTCAAGACCTACTTTAGATTCTTCAAAATTTGGAGTTTCTCTCTAAACCCGAAGTTGTTCTGAACCCTTTCTCAGTTTTTTTCATCTTTCCGAGACAATCTATGTGACGGTTGATACACTCACGGTGTCGTAGATTGTTGATTTCTAAGAAAGGTGTTGAAACTGAGCTTGCTAATGTTGTTCCAGTATATCGGAGAAGCTGTTGCGAAGAATTTTATCATGTATTTATTTTTTCCACTTTTTTTGTGTTGTTTACCTAGTTCGGGGTGTGTATTTTTATATGTTATCATGGTGTTTACACCATTGTATTACTTTTATTTTTCTTGTATTTTCATTTTATCTTTTAATTGTAACGATCTTGATATTTTATAATTAATGGATAACGAAGATTCAAATTAGAATGAAAAGAAAAGAATAATTTTTTAGTCGTTGATAAAATAAATTATCTCACCGTGTATTTAACTAAATTGAAAGAGTGAAAAAAAAAAAAATATACCAATAATCTGAAACAAGTCAAATCCGTTAATGTCTTTTGCTTGTCATGTTTTGGTCACGTCCGTACCACCAAGTTTCCAGGCAATTTCATTACGGGTCAGCTGTTTCAACTATTGCATCATCATCTCCATTCATTCAATTTTTATGCCAAAAAAAACCAATTCAATAAATATATTTTTTTTGAAGCTCGATTGGGCGGTTGTCCCATATAAGGGAGAGAGAACTGCTTCAGACGAGGAAGAGATAGTCATAGAAAGGGAGATTAAAGCTTGCTGCAAGCAGGCGGAGAGTATCAAACCCATGACCTCAAGGTCGTGGGCAGAAGCCTGCCCACACTTTTGATCAATTCAATAACTTATTCTTACAAATCAGGACACTATTTCCAATTTAGAAATTTATTATTTTGTATCAGAATTGCTATGCAAATGCATTCTTCTACATTTAATTTTTTGTATATTTTAGAAACACATAATATAATCAACATTTCGCCCTACTTTCTTATTTATTTGAGAGCAATGAAAACAAGATTTTTGTTCAAAATTCTATTTTCAATTGTAAATAATATTCTCATGAGTCCATATAAATAGAGCTATCTATGCCCTTCCAAAAGGTAACATTAGGCCTCAAATATAATAAAGATTTACGACTCAATATGAGATACAAGTATAATTCAGCGCAAAATATATTTTATAAGTAAGGATAAAAAATTACTTTATTTTAATTTTCATAATATATCTTTAGTTCAATTTGAGTTAACGACCATTATCACTCTCTTAAGTCCTCTTGCCGGCCACTTAATGTTTAATTCAATCTCCCTCCCCGGCTCCCTTGGGGGTGTGCAAATTCGGTACAAACTGATTTACCGACCGAATTCGATTTGAATTCGGTAATTCGATCCAATTCGCTAATTCGGATTATATCGAATTCGAAAATTTCAAAATCTGTTCAAATATGGTATTTGGTTTTAATGAAATCGGTTTTATCGATTTCGAATTGAAATCGATGAATACGTTCGATATTACCGAATTCGAATTCAATTTCATATTATAATATTATTTAAATATATATAATTATTCTTATTATATATTTATAATTTAAAAAAAATATTTTAATAAAAAATACGTTTAAAAAATACTAAAAAGGGTCCACTATAACTTTGAATGTTTCTAGGACCAAATATGTTACTGCCAACAACTTCTTTAATGAAATTAGTCACATTCATAGTACTTAACATGACATGACATGACAGCATATAATGAAACTAGTTTAAATTCCATGACAATGTCAATGAAGGAGAAATATGATAAGTATTGGATTAAGATTGAGAAAATGAATATGCTAATATTTATTGCCTCTATTGTTGATCCAAGAAATAAATTTGAATATCTTAAATTTGTGTTATGTGAAATGTATGGTGAAGTTGATGGAATTAAGCTTGTTGGGCTTGCAAAAGATGCTTTAGTTGATATATTTTGTGAGTATGAAAAGAGTAGCAATCTTGCTCACCCAAAATCAAGGCAAAAAAAATGGTATATCTTCACCGAGGGCTGATTCTTCAAAGGGTAGAGGTGCAATTGAGGAAGACCCACTCAAAAAATAATAAATCATAAATACAAGTTAAAATTTAAGAAAATAAGGTTGGAACTAGGAGGTAGAGATACCAAATTTGAGTTAGACAAATATTTGGAGGAGGCGGTTGAAGATGATGACAATTTAGATATCCTAATGTGGTGGGAGGGAAATAGCCTTAGATTCCCAATTCTCTCCAAATTGGCCCGAGATGTGTTAGATATCCTTATCTCTACCATTGTCTCTGAATCTGCTTTCAGTACTGGGGGTCGAGTTCTTGATCAATTTAGAAGTTCTTTGACTCCTATGATTGTGCAAGTTTTACTATGCGCTGAAGATTGGTTTAGAACATCAAATGAAGAAATAAACATAGAAGAGTCTTTGGAAGAACTTGAAGCTTTTGAATCTGGTATGTTTTTTTTTAAATTCTTTAGTTATATTCATTACTTCTTTAGCTACTTGTTTACTTACATTCATTAAATATACTTTAAAAAATTGTTTTCTTGTTGCAGAAATTCTCAAAGCTGGTGATGAATCAATCATAATTGACCTTTGAAGTGCATAAGATGTTGGATATTATTTTTTGAAGTAGATACATACTTTTTTGGACTTGTATCATGAATGATTTATGTATTTTGGACTTAAAACATAAATCATTCATGTATTTTGGACTTTAATTTTGTAAATTGGACTTTGAACTTCAACTTGATTATAGGTCTTTACTTTGGACTGATATTTTGAACTTAACATATGAATCATTCATGAATTTTGTAAGCTAGATTTTGGAAGTAGAATTTTGTAAGCTAGATATTCTAGAATTTGAAATTGATTACATGCCATTGTTTTCTTGAACTTTTCATAAACAACTATATAATTATAGGCTCTAACCAAATCGGTAATTCGGTAAACCGACCAAATTTTGAATTCATACCAAATTCAATTCGAATTCGGTTCGAAATAGGTCGGTATTTTCAAAAATCAAATTACCAAAAAATACATTTCAAACTACCGATTTACCGAATTCGAAATCGATGCTCACTCATAGTCTCCCTCTCCGTCTATCTCTATTTCATTCTTCCAAGAAGAAGAAAGATCTCAACTTTCAACTGCTCCTTTGTAATTTCATATTTCAGTTCAATATTTGATGATATTTAGGGAAACAAGTGGCTTGCAAATGAGAACTCCATTGCTGCTTCTGAAACAGTGAGATAATGGTCATCTTTGTAATCTATTCCCTTCATCCCAATCAGAAATTAGACTGCTCCCGCAGTTTTTTTTTCAGAAATAGGAAAGAAAAGATGTGAAAATTAAAGTAATTTTTTTTTAAAATGAAAGTGAAAAACAAATGCATTCAATTCAAAATTTATTCATCCATTAATAGATATAATATGCATGAATATTGTGTTATTGATATGCTATATTATACTACCTCCCTTCCTATTAGACTTTCATTACATGTTGTGACAATTAAGGAATACAAAAATTAAAATATTTTTTAATCAAAATATCAATATTACTCATTCACACCCTTCAAGTCGGCGATATGTGCAAAGCACGTGATTAGAGTGGTCGAAAATCACAATGTTTACTCAAATTTGATAAAAGAAGCCGTCAGAAAATAGTTTAAGACAGAAATAATTAAAATAAAATTTACTAACAGGGGTGGCTATGAGGGTGTTCGAGGTGATCGACCGCAGGCCCCAATTTTATTTTAGTTATATATATTATTTAGGGTGTGTGTTTGTATTTTGTTGAAGAATAATAAAAATTATAATTACTTGAGAATTTTTTATGTTGACAACTACCAGTAAATAGCCCACTCTATTTATAGGTAAAAACCCAAAAAACGTGAAATAGTTTATCTTTCTTCTTAATATCGATAGAAATTATTTGAATGTGGAGTTTAAGTTAATTAGAAAATTCTTGTCTAATGAAAAGATGAGACCTATTGATATTTTATGTTCTTGAAGCATGTAGGTTTTTTCCCTAACGCAATAATTATATACGAAATTTTGTTTACTATTCCAGTTACTGTTGCATGACTTGCATCTATAGAAATGAGCTTTTCAAAATTGAAGTTGTTGAAGTCATACATGCGTTCTACAATGTCTCATGAAAGACTCATTGAATTAACGACGATAGCAATTGAGAATGATCTTTTGGAGCAAATCAAACATGAAGATTTAGTTGATAATTTTGCTTCAAAGAAAGCTAGAAGGATCACTATTTTAAAGTGAAGAAAATTTGTCAGTATTTATATTTTTAAAAATTATGTTTACAATTTTTTTGTATATTTTGAAGAACAAAAATTATGATTCAGTTGTAATGATCTTTTTATGTTATATTTATATGAAAGTCACTTTTTTTTCCGATTATGTAGGGCTTCATTTCGAAATTTAGCACATAGTCTCCAAAATAATTGAGACGCCCTGTTGACTAACATAAAGAAAATAATAATAATTTATGTATACATATCATATAACCTCTTTATTCTATTCAGCAAAAATAAAAAATATAACCTCTTTATTCTTTTTATAAAATTAAAAACGTTTTAATTTCATCAAATAAGCATATAGTTGAAAGGACAACAAACTCCCTCTTCCCTCAAGATTGGAGTAGTATAGTAGAATAGGGACTCACTAGGCATAGTATTAGTAAGTAGATTTCAGGGCTTTGAAAAAGGGTAAAATCGAAGAAAAGAAAAAGAACTTGAAAGACATCTAGAGTAGAGCTTTAATGGAGCTCTAGAGTTGAAGGAGAGATCATTCATGGGGAAGGAGAGCAATCGGGTGTGGAGTCTGACTCTGTTCTTCAGCTTAATTTGGACTATAAGTATTCTCTATGCTGAAATCTTTTCTTTTTGGGTGCCCTCTTTCTCGATTTGTTCTTGGCCTCATCAATCATCGGTAAAAACCCCCCACAATTTCAACTTCATTTTTATTCTCTGTGTGTTAAATTTCCTTATATGAAGTCAATTTAAACTAAAGGGAGAAATCTAGAAGTAATTTTTCATTTTTAACTGACTTTTCTTTTAGTTTCTTGGTTCTGGATTGGATTGTCATCCTTTGATTCACTTATTGTTTACTATATTATTGAATTTATTGATTCAGTTATTATGCTAAGTCCATATACACCATATTCGCTTCGAAAAGTTTGCAATTTTATGGTCTGAAGTAGTAAATCCCTATGCTAAGACAACTCAATGAAAAGGAAATACATGAACAAATTTGTGGAGTGGATGTGTCCTTCTGAGTTAACTGCAGAGTGATCATCAAGAATGTAGGAAAGAAATGATCTTTAGGAGAAATTCTTAAA
This sequence comes from Vinca minor, assembly GCA_026122235.1. Taxonomy (NCBI): domain Eukaryota; kingdom Viridiplantae; phylum Streptophyta; class Magnoliopsida; order Gentianales; family Apocynaceae; genus Vinca; species Vinca minor. The sequence continues at coordinate 6,774,404 of JAOCZM010000290.1, read as the reverse complement.
CAATAGAGAGAAAACCAGGAGGGCAGTGAATTATGTAGAATTTGTTTGAAGAGTAAGTTTAGAGATGTTGTATTTAGAAGAGTAAGTTTAGGTTATTGGTAGTCAGTGTCGTGGCTTGCGCTTTCTTCTGCCAGCCCTTGTAAGCCTGAAGTTTTGGATTTTAGTAATGATTTATCAATCAGGTTTACACGACACTCATTTCTTGTACTTTTTCATAAAACCTCAGCATTTCTCATGCTTGTATTTCTTTTGCCTGTTATTATTCTAGATGAAAGGACTAAATGTTTCTGGCAATTATGTGAAAGTTGCAGTTCTTACTGATCCTCAGGTAACTTCTATTAAAGTAAATATACTGATTCTTGTCAATGATGGGTTACCGCAAGCCAACATTTTGAATTTCTTACTTTGAACAGCTAATGGATAGGACCTCGCTTGACCGCACTCCAAAGTCATTTCTTCTTGAGATGGCTCAATTCTACACGGATTTGTTCATGCGGAGGGCTTTCCTGTTATCTGTCCTGCCCTTCAATCCTGATGTGATTTTGTTTCTTGGTGATTATTTTGATGGGGGCCCCATTCTCACTGATGAAGAGTAAGGCATTTAAACGTTGTAGTGTTGAATGAAAGTTTGGACACAAATTTGTAAAGTAGTCATAGACGTATTGGCAGGGAATTGTCTTCTGAAACATAATGCTAACCTATTCATGCGGTCTTTCTACTTTTGTTGTTAGAGAAAATCGAACTTCAGCCCGAAGTTTGACATGTTACAAAGTTCTATGACCATTTAATCTCAAATTGTCGGGAACATCTAGTACGAGGAATTATATGAACAGCCAGAGAACCTCTTGTTATTTCATGGCTAAACCTTCACACATTTTCTGTTTAACAAGTAAAAAACATGCTTTAGACAGCCAGGCCTGCTCTTTGTCCATATAATCCTTTCAGTGGCAGGCCTGATCAAAGGATTTGTATACATACCAGAATTTACCAATTTTAACTTTTTTGAGGAAAAAAAAACAGTTTATTTGTTCTTTAATTAGGGATAGATTAAGGGAGAAGAACTTCTAATTTCTGGTACAAACTGTACAAAAAATGCTGAGAAAATGTATGAAATCTCTTGGTTTTACTTTCCTGTTTTAACTCGATCATCTCGGTTTTAAAGCTAAAATTCTTTCCATGCACCTCAGCTTTATCTTCCTGTTTTAAGATCAGATATTGGAAACTGGTGGATCTGACAATATAACAGATGGCAGGAATCATTGAGCCGTTTTAAACATATCTTCGACCTCAATATGCTTCGGCAAACACCAAAACCCAAGGCGTATTTTCTTGTTGGGAATCATGATATTGGCTACACGGCTTTTCACTCACAAATGCCAGAGGTATGTGGACATGTTCACTTGTTGAGCATTATTATTCTTGTGCATTATCTAGGCTGATGTATAAGCACAACTTTCTTATTGACACACTACTTCTCATATTACCTACTTGTATTAACATGGTACTTTTTAAGCAGAAAGTGATTATTAAACCATTATAGCTATACACGTCATGGAATTGTTTCATCCAAAGTGCATTGTAATTTGTCCTTTCTGTTTATCTCAATTCATGGCTGGAGTAGAATCTTGTTCTAGTCAAGTAAATCATTTTCCATTAATGGTCATGTTTAACACATTTTTCAAGTATTCTTTGTCACTATCTCTACTCTATGTCTTTCTTTCTGAAGGTTATCAGGCGGTATGAGAAAGAATTTGGACCAAGAAACTATAGGTTTAAGGTTGGAAATGTGGATTTCATTGTGATTGATGCACAGGCAGTGGATGGTAAAACTCAGAGTTCATATCTATCTTTTATTTGTTCCGCCATTGTTTTACAGATATAACATTATGGGTTTCTGATGATATTATGACTTACACACTTTTTAAGTGATGTCGTGTTAGTCTTTATCCTCTATAGGGAATTCACAAGGAGATATTACTTCTGAGACCTGGAATTTTGTCTTAAATGTCTCTAAGGGTAGCTAATTCTATACTCCCAAGCAAATTCATGATGAGCTAACTCTTAAAGGTGATTTTAGCCCATAATACCAATGCATTTATTGCAGAATCTAAACCCGGTCCAAGGGTTCTAGTGACTCATATCCCGTTGCACCGGCCAGATTGGACTTCTTGTGGTCCATATCGCTCTTCACCAATCATTAATCAGGTATCTGGGAATAATATTTTCTTTGTGAGACCAAGATTTTAATTAGAATATTTCTGTATAAACTGCATGCTAGCTTTTGATAGAATCTACAATAAGATACAATAGTCTGTATGCATCTGAGAGAGCATTTGTCTTGGTTATTTCATTGCAGAGGATTTCCCGTGATCCAGACAATCAACTTATATCGTAAGCATCTTTTCTTGTTTTTTATTGGCAATTTATTAACAACATTAATATGTAAAAATGGTGTTGATGTTTTGACATGGTAATCTTTGGTGGATGTGCTGGTGCAGATACCAAAATTACGTGGCTGTGAACTCTTCAAATCAATTGCTGAACTTGATTAGGCCTGTATGCATTATCTTTCCTCCTTGACAATGTCTGGCAACTTGATAAGTTCATAAATAGAAAAAACTGAACTTTAATTTTATGTGTCTCTAGACACTGATCTTGTCAGGTCATGATCATGATCAATGCACAGTCACCCACACAACAGAGTTTGGCCCCGTGGAAGAGGTATGTACCTTGTTTTCGGCCATGAATGGGTTTGTCCTTATTAAAATGATTTTTGATAGACAATCATGTGCAGCATACTTTAGGGACTATAAGCTGGCAGCAGGGGAACTTGTACCCGTCATTTATGCTCTTATCTGTTAGTAACCATGCTCCTCTTCCAAATGGAAGTGCACCTGAAGATGTCGTATCCACCCATTTATGCTTTCTCCCTGCTCAAACATTCCTCTACATATGGTAATCCATTTTGCTAACTAGTGGTATGCCAAGATATAACTCCTCCTCGATTCTGAAACTGCATTTCGTGAAAATTCAGGTACCTAGTGTTGTTTATCACGACAATTCTCACTGTTCTGTTTTGGCCAAAAAAAGAGGTGTCCTTTTTCCGCTACTTTGTCTATCTCACAGAACAGATCAGACATGGCAGCATATTTGGAGGGGTAACGAAAGAGAAAAATGAAGATGAGAATTGTGAGTATGAGATGATTTGGGATGCAGAAGGATCAATGCACCTCGTCAAGAAACCCTCAAAAACCCCTCTGCGATATTCTAGTGAGGATGTTTCAGTTCAGCGGTAAGCATCACTGTATCAGTCATTCGCCCTACTTGGGGCTGCTGATCTGTGAATTTTCTAGTTATTTATTCGTTATCTCCTGCTTCATTACATGCTGACATTGATGAAAACTACCCTCCATGATCATACACGTATATTCGAGAAAATTTTTTTCACATGTTAAAGATTAGACTTTCAATTTATGACGGGGGAGTATTTATGAGCTGATTTTGCCACATTGACACCTTCTCTTCTCGGTCTGATGCTTATGATAAATTTGGTTTGTGACAGGGGCAATGCAGTGATGCGATCAACGGCTAGAAGACCGATTGAGCAGGATATGGAAGAAGGGACAGCGTCGTTGGTTGCGGATGCGTCTGTTAGAACGAAAAAATCAAAGACAAAAATGGTAGTGAGGAGATTATTGAGAACGGTCCGAGTTTTTACTTTTATTGCTGCTCTCAATCTTCCTCTCTATATGTTTCTGCTCTTCAAGGATTGGATTGATATATGATGTTTACTATTTGTATTTTTCCCCCCTACTTTCTATATACCATAGTCGAAACTAAAAAAAACAAATAAAACCTCAATTGGTCATATTGGATTAATCTTTTTTGGGTATCTACAAGTATTTTCAGGAATTCCTTCCTACTTAAATGCAAATATTTGTAATAATTGTTGCTTCCGAGTATAAAATTGTACGTGTAGGAAAATTATAGGAATATGAACTTTGATTCAAGGGTAACATAATAATTTAATACATTTATTTTTCACAAACGGATACATTACATTAAAGGATTTTGGCAACAAGAACATATAACATACAATTCATCATCCCTCCTGGACTTTATTCCGTACTACTAGTATTATTTCTCCATCCGTTCTAAATTGAATATGAAAGTAGCTATACATTCAATTAGATAAAGACAGTATTTGTTTATTTATCGTGCCATCATACTTCTACATTGGCTTATTCGTGACATTGGATCAATACAACTTGACAAACACATAAATAATATGAATACAAGACAAGGATAACATGTTTGTAACCCTTTTTATTATAAAAATAAATACAAGTTAATTAGAGAATTTTGTAAATCGATCTGTTTCAGCTTTCTGTTCCAACTTGGAAGTGTTAAAGAATCCCCATTTTAGCCTCGTCGTTTGTTGATGATCATAAATTCTTGATATGCCAAAAAAAACCTTCTGGGAAAAGGTCAAAAACTTACAAGACGGCACATCAATAAAGGGTACTTTTGGAAAATTGACAAAGCTAGACTTCTGCTCCAGTTGGACGGAGAATTTTAGTACTATAATTATAGCTAAATATGTCTTCAGTTCGAGATTGAATGTCCATTTACGTATTCAAAAAATGGATATTTAATTCTGGACGGAAAAGGGTAGAGTAGTAGTAATATATACTGGGAGGATTGGATCATTGGATGGAGTTATTAATCAATCCTCACCCTGAATATACCAGCAGAGAAGCATGGTGGCACAACGACGTAAGATGTAAATTCGTGCACGTTGCTCTTTAACTAAAGAAGCACACTTTGTTGTGAAGCCATTCTTCTTTGATGATCTTCTCAATTGGTGCTTGGCTTTGAGCTCGGCCATGATAATTACTTGAAGTTTAAAGGTGAAATTAATGAGGATATTTGGTAGTGGAAATGAAGATCAAGTCTTTGATGAATTGCTCCAAAGGGGAAAAAAGCCCACAAAATGGAGCTAGACCCTGTTGGGAAAAAGTAAAGGGTGCCCCTATATATATATTTATAAGGAGAACTGGAGATGGGATTGGGGTTGACTTGGTGAGTGATTAGCATTAGCATTGGTTTTTTGAAGCCCGAAAGGGCGTTGCCCCCGAGGGGGAGAGAGCAGAGAATACCCTAAACAGGTCGATTAAAGCACGCCCCATGCCTGGGGAGGGTATTGCCTCACAAGAGGAGGAGATTATTGCCCCCAATAAAGGGGAGATACAGGAATCGAACACGGGACCTCCGGCCCATGTTCGGGTAGCTTTACCATTTGGGCTACCCGATTCCCATCATTGGTTTTTTGTTTCAGAACTTTATCTTCTAGTCTAAAAATGAATACTATTTTGTGAGAGAATTTTGAATTTTTTAGTTAATTTTTTATTACGCTATATATACATGTTTAATCTCATAAATTTACTTTGACTCAATTATGTTTTTTCATGTTGAATAATATATATCTTAAAAGATAAAATGTGAAACTCAAAGTGAAACAAGGGATATTTGCTAGCATAGTATCAGGTGTTGTTTAGATTCGATCTAACATCTAATTTTTTATAACTGGTCTTCAATAGTTAAAATAAGTCGATTATTATTTTATAAATAACTATTCTTATAAACTGTTATATTATTGATCAAAATTATGTATACCGATACAAAAACGTTAACACTGAAACTAACTCGATAAAAGCACGAGTAGTTTTATCTTGGTAGGTGACTAAGTTTAAAAGTTACATCCAAGCCAATGAATACAGTACACGAAGGAAAGATAATTGACTTTTTGGCAATTCTCTTTCCTACGTGTACTGCATTCGTTGGCTTGGATGTAACTTTTAAACTTAGTCACTTACCAAAATAAAATTTATCTAAAAGCAGGGGAGTGAACATGGACATGTTGGAAAACCGAGGGATTTGCATGGAAAAAAGTGCTCTCAACATTGTTGAAGGGGCTGCGAACGTGGGTTTGGATTTTTGTGGTAATAAAATAAAGAGAGGAGTAAATTGGGATAAAACTTAAAAGGGATGATTGTTACACTAACGTGAATTTGAGTGCAAAAAAATGGATTAGAAAAGTGGAAAAGTGGCCATGAGAAGAGGAATATGGGAACATGGTGTCGGTTAAACCAGAGCTGGCTAAGGGACACTCAATTCCTAAGATCTCCCAAAAGGATTTGTTTGACACTTTTGGAGATATTTTGACCGACTAATTTTTGTTGGGATTGAATAAAAACTCTGATTTAATAGTAACTAATTTTTTTGACGTAAGTCGTTTTAAAGATATCTCTGTGTAACTAGTTAGACTATAATTATTTGGCCTCACAAAAGAAATTTAGATCTTCTACTAGCATGATTAAGGGTGTCTTGGGACGAGGTTTAGCTTGGTTTGGTTTAGTTTTAGTCTCACTTTTTGAGGGAAATGCCCGAAAATTTGACCAGCTTAAAATAGGCGGGAAACATTCAAATTCAATTTTTTTTTCAAATAATCGTCAAATCCAAATTTTGGCCTCAAAAATTTGGATTTTGAACATCTCCCGAAACAATTATAGAGGCTAAAATTTGGAATTGAACGATTATTTGAAGAAAAAAATTTGAATTTGAATGTTTCCCGCCTATTTTAAGTACTTTAATTTTGGGCATTTCCCCCCCAAAAGTGAGACCAAACCAAACCAAACCTTATCCAAGCACACCATAAATAAATCTTGAGTGTAAATAAAGTTTTACTATAATAATAATAACAATGACTATTAACTTCTAACTTAGACTATGAATTGACAAAATATTTGATCCACCCTGTAATTAGTTTTTGTTTATGCACCCTGGCCCTTGGTGCTTCATTTCAGTTGGTATTTCTTTAGTAATTAGGATTCTTTAACATCTTCTAACAGAGATATTGTTCTTATTCGGATCATCTTTTATTAAAGTCTCAAAAGCAGTTGAAAGCTAGTTACATCAACCCTTCGAACAGGGACCAATTTTATTGGGAATTTTTTTTCAAGTATCTGTTGCTAATATATAATATTCGATGGAAAAATTGTTGATAGTGAGATTCGAATTGTTAAATGGACGTCGAGTAAATATTATAGAGGGAAGGTGGGGGTAACAGATTCAGACAATCTTTGAAGAAGAACTAATACTGAGGATTACTTCGCAAGATTAGGACATAAGCAAATTTTGGCATGTGGGCATAAAGATTTGGTAATCTCTTAGTATCTTATTTTTTGTGATGATGAATCCTCCATTCCATATGTTAGTTAGTTTCTGAATTTGGGCAGTTATTGAGAGACAGAATCAAATCTTGATAGATTCACTTGTTTCAAACTACAGTTGAACAAGAATCAAAGCTCAGAACACAAAGTTGATAACTAAGCTAGCCTTTTGATTTTACTATAATAAACTAGTCTTCTATGTTGTTAGAATTTTGGCCTTTAGTTTTAATTTATATTTATTATAGAAGAGAGCCGAGCCGTCACTAAATTCATAGTATTGCTTTTCTAAGAATTCAATCCTCGGCCCATTTAATTTTGCTAACCTCGGCCGCCACCAAACGGACGGATTAGTTTGATTCGACAATATTGTCCAAATCTTATATAGAATAAACTTGAATCATACATGTATAATTGAATCATAGAAAACTTTATTAAATTACAAGAGTTAAGGCGAGGGAGGCCATTCTGGTTGGAAATAAGGGATCAAAGTTTTAGGCTCATCGCTCAGAAAGAAAGAGGAAGAATAAATCTCAAGAGACGGAGGTACGCACCATACAACTGTGGACTTTCCGGTCTCAATATCAAACCAGTAAAATGTCCAACCTATTCTTAGTAGTATGAATCGACAACTATGCGGATGAAAACCTATGACGAAAACATAATACTCAAAACCCTCTCGAGTCCCAGGTGGCATATCATAGTTGTAAGTGAAACATAATTTCCATTCATTCTCAGACACATCCTCGTAAGGACTATAGTCACCCACTTTCTTGCGAAGCAAGAAAACTTCAATCTTGCGCATAAAGTAACAATTCACTGCAAGAACAAGTCCACCTGTCGATGAATATTCACTCAAAGTACAGTCATAACCTTCACCCAACGTACGAGGTACCCGAATCCACCATAACCATCTATGTTGAGATCTGGGATCATGAGCAATAAAGACTGGTGCGTTGTCGGGTTGGCGTGCCATCCAATAAAAGATTCCTCCCACGGCCGTGCAGGGCCGGTCTGGGCACAGGTTGAAATTAACACCATTCTCAAGAAAGTATTCTGTCCAAACTCCAGTAGCAGAAGAATAAGTTTCTATAGGCAAAAACTTTCTACCATAATGATCACTGCAATTATCAGCCCGGATTACTATATAATAATTTTGACAATTTTCTTCTTTGTAAAGATTAAACCCTAACAAACTGTTTACAGGGTGACATATATTGTTGTGGGGTTCAGGAAGCTTTACAAAGTGGTGTGTCGTGGGATTACAGACATGATAAGTTGATGATGGGAGGAAACCGTACAAAAGGAGACCATTCGAACAACCCAGGAAGTAACCTAGTTTGCGGATGAAATTGCGCGACTTTGTAATATCCAAACCCTCTTTACAAAAGGGAGCAAACTCCAGTTTTGAAGGTAAAAGGGTCAAATTCCATACACAGGAGGGGGAACCACGGAATATGCCTGCAAGGGGTAACAGGGACGATGATGATCGTTCTTGCATTGCTCTTTTATAATCTTTGTGGAAACTATAATGGGAGAGCTGAGAATTCCATGTTTTGGACAAACATCTAAACCGAAAAGTAGATTTAATGGGAAGTCTAAGGAAGATCTGATATAGAATATCGTCGCAAAAGCTACCACCTCTGCTGTCCTCCATCTGACTTAATACAAAGCCTACACAAATATTCTACTAACCAAATCGATAGGGCACTATCGAATAGAGACTTGATTCTAATTATTTATAGACTCAGAAGCTAAAACCTAAACAGATCAGGACTTGACTCTTAATCCTAATTATAACCGGAAAACTAATCTAACTGAAACTTTAAAACCTTAAAACTGCTCAAATTAATAAATTACTAAAACACCTAAACTCTAGGACTCTCTCAAAAAAAACATTTTAAATTAATTATCCCTTGCAATACTCGAGGAATGGAAGTGTTTACACTGTAAATGAAATTTTATAAATTGTAATCTGTGTTTCGCCTTTCTGTTTTTTTTTCTTTCTATTCTTTACATCCAAGATTAAATTATATATTCTTTGTACGTACCTCATATCAGAGCCTGGCCTCCGTTCGCCTTCCCACAGTTGTATAAACTTTCTTCCCTATTCAGAGGTCATCTTCAGGCGATGCTAGCTTCTGCTATCTTTTCCTGAACCCGATTAAGAAGCAACTCATAATCCTGAAATAAGTCATTGAATAAACATTAGACGTAACTCGAAATAAAAGATTAACAGAACCTTAATGAAAAAGAAACAATACTCTTTAACGTCATGTCATGGAAACAAAAATGCAGTTAGAAGAGTGAGAAATCACCTGTACAATAGATTGTGCACAAAGTTTTCCGGACAAAACGGCACCTTCCATGGATGCCAAATATTTTTGCTTAGTGTAGTCGCCGGCTAAATAGAATCCTTCTATTGGAGATCTTTGCAAGGGACGGCACGGTTCAGAACCCGGCACAGTCTTATAGACAGACCTGAAACAAAAAGGTCGTCAAATATGGCGGAGAAATTTCACAGAATAAACTACTTAAAAATGATGAAAAGTTTCCTCTCGAGAAGTCGGTGGATAAAACAAGAGAAAACATATCACCTTGGAGTTTTTACAACATGGCATTTCAATATTTTTGCTTTGCTCTGGTCTGCTGCGATTTCATCTGGAAAGAGTTTCGCGAGTTCCTTCATTGTAGCATCAATAATTTCGGAGTCACTGCGTGAGACCCATTCTTCTGCAGGTGCAAACACTAGCTCCAGCATTGATTGATTCGGGTTGTAATATTCCTGAACAAAATTAATATTGAGGTCAACGGTAGTAGGAAGGACTAGCTCTCTTAATACAATCAAAAAGTTATATAACCAATTAGCGATAATAGTTGGGGATGCAGCAGCCATTTCTGTGAAGTTGTCATTGCCAATGCAAAAGGCAAATTCAGAATCTAAAAATCTCAAGCATATCAATTGAGCAACAAGTTGATTGGGATATGAATATTTAATTATAACGTATAAGGCATACCTTACAAGTTACGGACATGTCAGCATATACACTAAGAAGTGGACTTCTGCAGAAAGCAAAAAAACAAAAAGTTCAGTAAAAGTTGGTCCTGTCCTGTAGTCTAACACTACACGTTAAATTAGATGAATATTCGGAGGCTCTTAGAGAAGCATTCTTCTTTGATTGTTTAACAACATGAACAATAAAATCCAAAGTCGGCACAGTGATCCACCAAAACTGATAAATGATTATGTGATTGGTGCTATAAGTTGGAAACAAACCTGCTGAATAGAAGATTGTCGGATGTGTTTTTCAGTTTCCTGTCAAACCTGCCATGAAAGACAATTTATATGATCAACCACAGAACACAGGTGCTACTATACTCGATAGAAACTAATTATGACCTTGGATACGCAAATAGTATGATTTATCTTAACTAACCATATGTGGACATTTATAACTGGAACTCCAACTAAGCCCTCCAATTTTCTGAAATATGGGATCTCTTTCCATTCCTCGGGTAAAAGAAGCTTCAGGATATCAACTGAACGAATTTTGTTTAATAATTAGTAATCTGATTAAGTTAAGCTCCAAGTTGTGAAGAAATTTCTTCATCAATTCACGGAATACATAGTTTACCTGGAGTTGCAAATACATAAGCATCGCCATTGATTACTGACCCATTATTTAGCAAAAAGCTTTTAACACTTCCGTCTTCGTTAAGCTCAATCCTCTGAATTCTTGAGTTAAGCTGTACTTCACCTCCCAGTGATTTGATATGATCAACAATAGGCATACAAAGTCTCTCTGGAGGGTTCCCATCTAAAAAGGCCATCTTGGAACCATGCTTCTCCTGTTCAGTTCTCAACATTGTGAAAACGCCATTGGAACATTAAAGAACAAAACCTTGTAGACAGCAAACGACGTATTGAAAGACAAAACCTTTTGGAGAAGTTTCTGGATGGAGAAAGAATCTGACCTGTAAGAATCTGTTCAATGCAATCAAAATGCATTGCATTGACAGTTCATCAGGATTTATGAAGTTCAGCGCCTTTGACATAGCAATGAATACCTCATCAGTTACTCGATCTGGGACACCCTGAGAACCAGTGAAATACTTTAGCAACTTGTACGCATTTTATCTCAAGTACAAAATAACTTCATCACAACTTAGAAATGATAAGAGTATGGAAAAATCACAAGGAAAAAAAAAGAAGACAAAACTGCAACTTCATGTTGAAATTCCAGAAATGACAATCCAATATAATATAACATTCTGTAAGAGAGTAATATCAAAGAGTTTCTTACTTGCTTTCTCATCCAGTCTTTGACGGTTATACCATCTTGTGCCTCAACATAAGACTGTCCACCAAGAATTGCTGGCAGGAGTCCAACTGCAAACTTGACTTTCTCTGGCCAAGTGAGCATTTCATTGTTCCTCAAGATAGCCCATACTCCTGCCAGTCAAATTTAACCATGAAAGAGAGATGGAGAAAGTTTGATCATACAAAATTATGTTAAGCGTGTAGCTCAATAAGGGTCGTAAGGAAAAGTTCACCATTTAATGGTGCAGGTAAAACCTCAGGAAAATCAAACCGACTGAACTCTCCAGGCTTATTCGGCATTGCAAATATCATAGAGTGTTCCTTCCACTGTAGCCGGTCATTAATGCCTAGCTCTCCAAATAAGTTCTGCATATTTGGGTAAGCCCCAACTTAAGATGGATCAAGAGTCAATGAAACTGAATTATTAACACATACTCAAAAGATGTAACAATCAAGAAACCGGCATGCAAAGAACATCAGATAATACACAAGATTAAACTTTTAAATTCAAGAAAAATTTGAAATGATATGCATCCAACTAACATCAAAGATGAAATCAAGTCCCTTCAAAGATAAGTTAATGTTAGAAAGCAATAGACACATGCATCGTTAAAGAATCTTCTACTACAATGTTATTCATAAGTTAAAATGTTTAACACCTTTGGTGATTGAACTAAACTTACAGAATATGTGCAATCCAGTCTCATACCAGTCTCCGTCATCATCTTTCCATGCAGCAATCTGGAAATAGAAAGGTTGATCTTCAGAAAAAATACATGTTAACAAGGAAGAACATTCTTGAGTTTCTCATGGCAAAAAAGACAAGAAGGTTTCTTAATACCTTTCCTCCAAGAACATCCCTGGCTTCCAACAGTATAGGTTTATGACCTGCATCTGCTAAATACTTTGCCGTAGACAGACCAGCCAAACCTGAAAGAAGCTCAATACTTCAGCAAATTAGCATTATAATCAGTTATATATTGACTGATTCTCAAAGTACTAAGAGCATCTGATATTTAATGTCACGAGATGATGACAAACACCCAAAGGCCAAAAATATGATTAAACAGAGAAAACGTTTGAAGCAAAGGAGAATGCTTAACATAAACAGTTCATGAAGCTATTTCAAACAGGATACCTTGGTAAAAGCAATATGCAAATGATATTGAAAAAAATGAAAAAAACATGGTATCACAAGGGAAGTCTAAACAATGAGAGCACAATCCTGTTTGATAATATCAAAATCATAGGGCAGTAGAATTTACAAATAGACAGCTTTTGCTAATGACTTTCTATGGGGACAAAAGGCTGAAAAAGAAAGAATATAAAATCCACCTGCACCAGCAATGACCACTTCCAATGGCTTCTTTGGCCGTGGAGAAGAACGGAACGAGGAGGACAACGAGGCAGCTTCCAAATAGTTCACAGTATTCTCAAGTTCCGGTCTTGGGTAGTCAATACAAACTACCTGCATCTCAAGCAAATTAATATTCCAGATTCTCTAGATGAAAATAAGTATTCGGTATGTATCAGAATTTCTTCAAATCACTGCTCCTTAAAAATCACACCTTTAAAGGGCTTGTATCCTTTCTTGATCTAATGGTAATAGAATTTCCAACTGGGAATTTCACTTTACGTCCCATTGAATTGCTATGTCCAAATGAAAGTGCATTCATTTCCTTCGAAACAAAAGGGTAGCCACGCCTTGAAGCAGCAGGCAAGCTCCAGAGATGAACGGCATTACCATGGCTAGTCAAACTAACAGTAGAGACATGTCCAAGTTGAGACATTTCTCCAAGACTAGCTTAAATCAAAGATCCTTAAACTGTCAACAATTTGGATTCAACCCTTTAACAAAAATCAACAAATTGAGAGAGAGGGGGGGCGGTATTTAAGTAAGCTCGTAGAATCACAAAATTGAAAGATCCAAATAAATTAACCAATAACCTGACATTTTATCACCTCTGTCAAGAACCCAATAGCTTTCTTTTTGCACAATTCGGAAGAATTTATCTAAACTAGCAGAGTTATATCACCACCAAGTATTCGTTAAAACCCGATTAAGATGTTAGCTCAAGTAAGTGAATCCAATAGTAAAAAAAGATCGACAAACAGAAACAACTTTTAACATCCCAACTAGAATATTGCAGAAAACTGAGAAAGCTGAACAAAGGATGATTATACACCTTATAAAGTCCAGAAATGCAAAACCAAGAAAATAAAAGTCATTGAAAAAACAGAAAACAAAAAATAGAATTGAGGTGAAATTAACTACCTTTAAGCAGTAAGATGAAAAGGGGTTGTTCAAAGGAGGGAACTTTTCTAAGAATTGCAGGTTTTTTTTTTTTTTTGGAACAACTTGTTACAAAAGACCAAGATAAAGATTCAAGAAAAGGGATGGTGTAGAAAGAGACTGAATTTGTTAAGGGAACCAGATATAGAATATAATGGAATCTTTCAGCAGACAAGAAGGTTGGCAGTTAGCAAATGATATTACCTACCTATTGCGAAATTAAATAAGAAACAAAACTGAGTTATTATTTTTTAGTTAAAATATAAATATTAAAAATTAGTGGTATACACATTGTATTCAAAAGAAGAAATTTGTTAATATTTTGATTAACAAATTATATATATATTTTTTAATTTTTAATTTCATAAATATCTTAATAAACGACTTATATTATAATAGGATATAGAGGGTATAAGCACAAAAAAGGGAAGAAGATAAAATCAAGTGTTAAGGTGGTTTGGCCGGATTCTTATTCAGGACAGACTTTTCATGTGGTTCGAATATTCTGCTAATTCCGACCTCATCTTCCCATCTTATCTCTGCCTTTTTCCGTTTTATTATAGCACTCCTCTGCTGGCTGGTGACTTGGTGGAATTTCCACTTCGCTTTAATTATTGTTAATTTTGTTTTTTTTTTTTGGTTAAAAGAGAATATATATATAGATAAAATACTGGCTAGCCCGTAGGGTAGGGAATAAAGTTGTTACAAACAGATCTATCCCTTAATACCTCGTGTCCATTCCCTGTCACTATATGGCTAACAAAAGGTTGGGTATGGATCGAGGTATCATGGATAGTCCTAGCAAAAAAAGTCTCAAGGGCATCCCCGCCACTAGTTGGCCAATAAGAGGGGATAAAGAGTTGAAAATTACAAGATCAGAGGACGATGACTGTCCTCCAACTTTAGCAAGCCTGTCTGCACATACATTGGCCTCTCGGTATATATGGGAGATGCTAATCTCCGATATGAGTCCCATAAGATCCCTGCAATCAGAAATAAGAGGAGATAATGGGTGAGTATTAATATCTGAATGAAGAACGAGATCGATCACCACTTTGGCATCCATTTCTACAACTAGCTTCTGGGAATTAATACTGATAGCTAGTGGGTAAATATTAATATCTGAATGAAGAACGAGATCGATCACCACTTTGTTATTTTTGTTTGTTTAGTTACTCGTACTCTTTGAGGGGAGTGTCTAACTTTTAAAATTCTTCAACATAATACTAAAATGTGGAAATCATAGGTAAATCTCATTAAGAGTTTGTATTTGTAGAGTCAAACTCTTATTTATAACACGGTCTAACTTTTATTTAGGGGAGGATTTGACTCATAAAACTCTAATACTTAGCGTGGAAATCAGAGGTAAATCTCATAAAGAAAATTTAAACTATGGTCCATTAAGAGAATTTGAACTATGATCACATATTTGCATATTGGGCCATTTAATCTAATCTCAGCCGAATCCAAATATCCATTTGGGTTATGGTTCTTAGGCCCAAAGATAAGACAGGTTCCAAAAATAATGAACTCCTCTTGGGCTTTTTATATTCCCAGTTATTAAGGGATTCGGATCTCCAAAACCTGCAACAAGTTTCTTTAAAAATAAGATGTCAATAGTTTTTTGGACCTTTTTACCCTTATAGTTGGGTGAATCCCTTATATCAGCAGGGGGTAAGATAGTCATTTAACACCCTCAATTTAGGGGTTTAGGGTTTCTATCCCCAAAATTCTAGTAGTAAATCATTTTCCATTAAAATTTTAGTAGTAGAAAAAACTAACGCATTTATTTATTAGTGTACTTTACTATTTTTTGAATTATAATATATCGAGTTCGACACTAACGATAATAATGATAAAAAACATGTGATCACATTTTAGGAATAGAGTATTAAACCCATCAAAATAACCATTTCTTTACCGTTGGTTGTTGCCATAATTATTGGAAAATTCTAATATGGACCGAATCCATGTGGACCATGTGGTTCATATTTAGTCACATCCCTGCAGAATGAGAAGAGAGAAGAAAATGCAGTTATGTGACCAAATCTGTACTGCATGATCCAGTAAACCCGATCCATATCAGAAGTGTTAATAATTATTAGTATAACCGAAGCCAAACGGCCACAACCACGAGTCTTTCCTAGTCCTACCTAACAATATTGGCGGGAGATTTAAGTTTTGTCTTTATTAATTAACTCTTGGTGGCGCGTAATCCTTTCTTCCTTTCTTTTACCTCAAAACTGACCGTTAGGTTTGAAAGTAAGTTAAGGGCAGAACGGCTGCTCATCTTCCCCCCCTCCCAAATCCGACCGCAGCCATGTTCTTCTTCTCCAGATTCACATTCACTTTCCAGATTTTCTTGGTAGCCGCCGTCAATTCTTCAGCACAACCAATTTTCAGCAACCGAATTGTTTTCATAACTAATTTGAAATATTTATATACTGATCATCCCTTTTTTAAACTTCAATCACCAACAAAGTGTGCTTCCATCCCATCAAGATTAGCATTTTCCTTGGGTTTCCAATACTCTTGGAAGGTCAGCGCCAGTACTTCCTTGTCAGAGTTAGAATTGAATTTGTTTTGTGCTACTTTGATTTTTGCAATCTGCACTTCAACTGTTTGATTAAATGCTGCACTCAATGCTTGAAGGTTATTTTTTGTTTGTTTGCTTGTTTGTATGGTCTTTTGGGGAAGGGGATTAGACCCATATGATTCTCTTGGAAGTTTAGGCATTTACTTGGATGTTCATTTCTGCTGAAAAGGCTGCAGTTTGAGGAAGCTAATTAATTAGTCGTTGTTTGTAAAGGTCATTTTATATTTTATTATCAACTGAAGTTCCTCATTCATCTTGTATATGGTGGTAGATAGAGCTTAATTTTCCAGATCACAATTTTTTTTAGTCTAGTTTATTCGACCACATGCTGTGTAGATCTTAATGCACCAGCAATGCTGAAGATTTTCATCCGGAGCATTTTTCTGGTTGCTGTCTAGGAAAAATGCCATTCCAAGAGATGGTGTTTTAACTCTTTCCATCTTACAAGAAGACAACTACAAGCAAAATAATGTGAACTTGAAAATTCCCTTTTTAAACCTCTTCTAGGTGCTAGAGCTCGAAAGATGGCAGAAGATTTGGAGAAACCACTTCTGGGTCCTGAAAATTTCAAAAGGGAAGGGATTGATCTTGTAAGATTCGTAAACAGAACCAATTTAATTTTAGTATATTACAAAATGTCACTGCAACAATTCACCTAAGAATTCTATCAATGTTAATTTATCAGGAGCGCATTCCATTGGAAGAAGTGTTTGAACAACTCCGAACGTCAAAAGCAGGACTTACATCTGAAGATGCAGAAGTTCGGTTGAGCATATTTGGTCCAAACAAGCTTGAAGAGAAACCAGTAAGTTCCCTATTCAGGATAAGAAGTTTCACTCATCTTCATACAATTATTCAAATGAACAAAAAACGTAGGCTTTTTGTGGTTACCTACCCAGAGAACGGTAATTTGCTTAATAAAGGTCTTTTTTCCGTTAGAATAATGTACCAAGATTGAAAGAAAAAAGTATTATCCTGTCACCTAATGAAGTCCAGCAGATTACGGAGACACTTAAGTTCCCTTTTTTTTAATTAATTAATTAATTTATTTATTTTGTCAAGCCAAGAATTACTCTCTCTTTTACAGGAAAACAAGTTCTTGAAATTTCTTGGTTTCATGTGGAATCCTTTGTCATGGGTGATGGAGGCTGCAGCAATAATGGCACTCGTTCTTGCTAATGGTGGAGTGAGTTCACTATTTTCCAACTTTTCTAAATTTTTGTCTCCCCTGCTGTCTCTTTTTATCTCATTTATGTTTCTCTGATCGACTTCATTTCTTTAATGATACTTCAGGGGCAGGGACCTGACTGGCAGGACTTTTTGGGGATCATTTGCTTGCTAGTGATAAATTCAACAATTAGCTTTATAGAGGAAAATAATGCTGGGAATGCTGCTGCAGCCCTTATGGCACATTTGGCTCCAAAAGCTAAGGTTTGTAGCCAACTACAATGGGGATAACACGAAATGTATATATTATAGAATCTTTGAGCAATTTATGTTCGTGTACCTCAAGTTGGAAATCCTGTTATGCAGTCTGACTTTACAATTGGCATCATATTTAAATATGTACATTCACATATGTAAACAGGTAAAAATGCCTAATGCACTTCATCTTTTGTCTTGTTATGTTCGCTTTTTTTCCTTTCCGGTTCTCTGTTTTTTGTGCTTTTATTTTCTTTCAATTGCGTGCTCATCTTCCTTAAACAACAAAAGGACAATGCTTTTTCTTCTGGAAAGAAATTAATAGAAGAAAAAACTTAATGCACTAGAGGTTTCCAAAATCACCTGAGAGAGAGTTCTGGAAGTTTCTTGGTCCCCATGCTATTTACTAATAGATTATACTACTATCTCTTGATAGGTCCTAAGAGATGGACAATGGCAAGAACAGGATGCAGCCATTCTAGTACCGGGAGATATTATTAGCATTAAGCTAGGGGATATCATCCCTGCGGATGCTCGCCTTCTTGAGGGAGACCCTTTGAAAATTGACCAGGTAAGCACATACAACACAGAGACTAATTTCAGATGCAATGTAGGGGGAACAAAGGAAATACAATGAAATAATCCATGAAGAGGCAATCTTACTCTGAGCTTTTCTGCAGTCGGCTCTTACTGGTGAATCGCTACCTGTCTCCAAGAGGACAGGTGATGAAATCTATTCTGGTTCTACATGTAAACAAGGAGAAATTGAAGCTGTAGTAATAGCTACTGGGGTCCACTCATTTTTCGGAAAAGCTGCTCATTTAGTTGACTCCACTGAAGTTGTTGGTCATTTCCAGCAGGTGAGAATGAATTATCCCTTATATTTTATAGAATAAAGGAATCTCTTTTTGTGATAGTTGTTATCGGTCTTGATGAGTTATCGTGAAAATATTTCACTAATATGAATATAGCTTAGTTGTCTTTATTACTCACAATAGTTTCCCAAGAATAAGTCCAATTCGAATCTCATGATTTCAGTTAAGGTGAAAGGTATTTCAGGTTAAATTTCATGACAAATGATACATCTTTGCTTCAGGTCCTTACTTCCATTGGAAACTTCTGCATTTGCTCTATTGCTGTGGGAATGGTACTGGAAATCATAGTCATGTACCCCATACAGCACCGTCCGTACAGAACTGGCATCAACAACCTTCTTGTGCTTTTAATTGGTGGAATACCAATAGCTATGCCCACTGTACTATCTGTGACACTCGCAATAGGTTCCCATCGACTCTCTCAACAGGTATAACTGTCATAGTCTGGTTATGTGCTTTGCATATTTTCCGTCTGGATAGGTAATACTGAATCGGAAATGCATCCGGTAGTGGAATGATCTGTAAATTACCGTTAAAGGGTAGAAATTTCTGTCTGTTTCTGTTTTCAAATTGATGTTCTTATCCTTACCTTTTAACTTTTTAGGGTTGTATCACAAAAAGGATGACAGCTATCGAAGAGATGGCTGGAATGGATGTTTTGTGCAGTGATAAAACCGGAACACTTACCTTGAATCGCCTTACCGTTGATCGGAACCTCATCGAGGTATAGAACCTGGATTTTGTTTATCATCTACCGATTTAAGTATGGTCCATTGGTTTCTAACTATGACAATGTGAAATTTTTTCCACTTTGTGCACTGAGCTAAATTTTTGGAAAACCATGCCAGACCAAGTACTGTGGTCTTTGGAGCATATTGTCAACAATATTTTTCTTTCCCGTTCTAGCAGCGCATCAGAATCACTTCTAGGTCTCTTCGGGAATTTCTTAATAGATAGAATATAAAGTTCTTTGCATTCATAATCTCAAGTTTTCAGATGTAAGCGATATGGGAGTAGTAAATCCTACTTTGATGACCAAATTTTTTCACCTATTTGTTCTGAAGATAAAACGCTGTAATCTCCTTCTTCGGACAGGTATTCAACAGAGGTATGGACAAAGATACGGTCGTCCTACTTGCTGCCAGAGCAGCAAGACTTGAAAATCAGGATGCAATAGATGCTGCAATTGTTAACATGCTTGCTGATCCAAAGGAGGTAGTGGAATTTTTTTGCTACCTGGAGTTTCATTCTGCTCCCATTTATTTCATTGTTTTTAAAAACCAGGAAGAAACTAATATGAGTCAGAATCTGACATCCCATCACAGGCCCGTGCAAATATTGAGGAAGTCCATTTCTTTCCCTTCAATCCTGTTGATAAGCGTACTGCAATTACATATATTGATGCTGATGGCAATTGGTACAGAGCTAGCAAAGGAGCTCCTGAACAGGTCCGAGCCATATTTTCTTGATCAGTTTTACAAACATATCTCTCTAAAAACCTTCATTAGATTCTTAATTTTTGAAGCAAAACATATAGCAACTCATGAATAACTTTCCTTACAAGTGCCAACTGGCAATCTCTAATTGGATTATAATTGTATAAGCATACTCCAAAAGATACATAACAATCGTAACACTTGGAAGTCCATCCACCTTGTCAAAGACTTCAGGCCAGGATCATCATTCACCTCATCACCTTTTCTTTGCATTTCAGATACTGAACTTATGCCTAGAGAAAGAAGAAATAGAGAGGAAAGTGCACACAATCATTGACAAGTTTGCTGAGAGAGGGCTACGTTCTCTTGCAGTTGCCTTTCAGGTATTCATTCACTTTGCTCCGCTTAACATCTAAATATTAGCATTCATATGCATAATGTAGTTCAGGAGTGAATAAAAGATACAAGCTTGTAAATTCTGCGGTACTTACACTCAAATCAGACTAGAAAAGCTAATAAGAAGTCAAGTTTTCGTCTTTGTGTCTCTTGATAATCTTTTGATCATCTAGAATGCTTAGTGTGTTTCAGTAAAGGGAAAAGAGCATGCATACATATTTATGTTAGGCATACATCAAGTGCCTAATTAAGAAATTGTAAAATATATTTCTGAAAATCTAAGCTGCATACTTCCTTTATTGAAAGAAATGGAAATCCTGTCCT
Organism: Vinca minor; assembly: GCA_026122235.1. Classification (NCBI taxonomy): domain Eukaryota; kingdom Viridiplantae; phylum Streptophyta; class Magnoliopsida; order Gentianales; family Apocynaceae; genus Vinca; species Vinca minor. Next base: position 6,753,512 of record JAOCZM010000290.1, on the reverse strand, counting down.
ATTTCCTGAAAACCTCATCATCTTTCCAGGAAGTTCCCGAAAAATCAGTGGACAGTCCTGGAGGCCCTTGGACATTTTGTGGGTTGTTACCTTTGTTTGATCCTCCAAGACATGACAGTGCTGAGACCATTCGTAGAGCACTTCACCTAGGGGTTTGTGTAAAGATGATCACTGGTTTGAGCTCTCTCTCTCTCTCTCTCTCTCTCTCTCTCTCTGTATTAAAACATTTGTCCAAACCAGTCACAGTTATCTCATTACCAAGTTTCAATGTCCTGGCCGAAATTGTCTCCAGATGCTGCTCTTATGATTACCATCGACCAATCTATATTTGTCCTAATACTTGTGCAATGAATTATTGTTTAAATTTTACCGCCTTTGAACCTGTGTAATCATCTCATGGTTTTACTTAATACAGAACTTTCTTGCATGGTTTGGGGTGTGTGGAAGGAAATAGGGCTCTATTCTGTGATGTACATCAAACATCTGAAAAAAAACTGCTATTAGAGATTGACGGAAAAGCTTTTCTTCTTGATTTACAATCATTTTCTCTTCTCTTTCTGGTATAAAACAGGGGATCAGCTGGCAATAGCAAAGGAGACCGGCCGAAGACTTGGCATGGGCACAAACATGTACCCATCTTCTGCATTGCTTAGTCGTGCGATGGAAGAGCTTGAAGCAGTTCCGGTTGATGAACTCATTGAAAAAGCAGATGGCTTCGCTGGTGTATTCCCTGGTAAATCAGTAGACATGATTAACATTTATCTAGTGAAGTCCTGCATCTGCTAAGCTTGCATGAGTTCTGCACTTTCTCTTCTCCTAACTATTGTCTACTTCCGCACCTTTATTCTGATAATTTCTCCTATATAATTGTCAGAACATAAATATGAAATTGTCAAAATTCTACAAGAAAAGCATCATATTTGCGGAATGACTGGCGATGGTGTGAATGATGCACCTGCTCTTAAAAAGGCAGATATTGGTATAGCAGTCTCTGATGCTACAGATGCTGCTAGAGGTGCTGCTGATCTTGTCTTAACAGAACCTGGTTTAAGTGTGATTGTCAGTGCCGTATTAACGAGCAGAGCCATATTTCAGAGAATGAAAAATTATACAGTAAAGCCAAATTTCTGTACCTATAAAGTTGAACTGATGATTTATTTTGGTGTACTTTTTTCTCGGGCAACAATATATTCTACCTGGTTTCTGAGCCTAACATCAATGGCAAGACAAGAAGATAACAACTGTCTAGTTTTCACACATCTTACTTAAGTGGTCTCTGGCCCTTTCTACTTTTACTTTGCTTAGCAGTTTTCAATTGATACCTGTTTCCTATGCTTGTGCAGATCTATGCTGTCTCTATAACAATCCGTATTGTGGTAAGCCTAAAACATTAATTAGATTTGTCGACTATATAAACAAAATCACAGTTTTTCTGTCAAATACAAAAAGTTTCATGGCTTTGATGTTCTTGCAGCTTGGCTTTATGCTTCTGGCATTAATATGGAAGTATGATTTCCCTCCTTTCATGGTTTTGATAATAGCCATCCTGAATGATGGTAAGGTGTTATTTTCTGCTAATTTCTTCTTGGTAAATTTGCATGCAAAAGGAAAGCTTCAATTTGAGGGCTGCAGCTAAACATTGTAAAGAAAATCAAAATTTCCTAGAAGCGTCTTCCTTCAACATAAAAAATTTGAATTCATAATAAAGGTAGGTAAATTTAAGATGAACTTCACCATGAATGATACTCAAATATTTTTATCTTTCTGGCAACAGGTACTATAATGACTATATCACAAGATAGGGTGAAACCATCCCCTCAACCAGACAGTTGGAAGCTAAATGAGATATTTGCAACCGGCATTGTCATTGGCACTTATCTTGCTTTAGTCACTGTCTTATTTTACTGGATTGTTATCCAAACCAACTTCTTTGAGGTATCAGTAATGCAATGTCTATTTTGCCTTCTTCTTTCAGATGATTATTAGCTTATATGACACCTTGGAATTGGTATGAGCATTTCCATTGCTCAAATAATAATTCTGAGATTTGGATCTTAGGCCATTACATATAGCATCAGGGTGTTTTTTTTTTTTTTCCTTTAAAAAATTCAAGTTCTTGACTTTCTGCTTGCTGGGAATGCAGACTCATTTTCATGTGAGGTCTCTGTCTAACAACACCGAAGAGGTATCCTCAGCTATATATCTGCAAGTCAGTATTATCAGCCAGGCGCTCATTTTTGTCACCCGTAGTCAGAGTTGGTCATACCTGGAGAGACCTGGGATTCTTTTGATGTGCGCATTTGTGGTGGCTCAACTGGTAAGAACTTGCTTGAATCAATTCCAAAGCTGTGCTCTAAAAGATTCTGTTTCATGTTACACAAGGACTCAAATGAATTCTTTATCCTTCTCCCTTTTGCAGGTTGCTACACTGATTGCTGTCTATGCACATATTAGCTTTGCTGAGATTAAAGGTATCGGGTGGGGTTGGGCAGGTATTATATGGTTATACAGTCTTGTATTTTACGTTCCCCTCGACATTATCAAATTCATTGTTCGCTATGCTCTGAGTGGCGAAGCCTGGAACCTGCTCCTTGAAAGAAAGGTTTGTACAACTTAGTCATGAATTCCTTTCGTTTTCTTGCAAAATATTCTGAGCTCACATTCACTCATCAATCCAACAGACGGCCTTTACATCCAAGAAAGATTATGGTAAGGAAGACAGAGAAGCAAAATGGGTACTTTCTCAACGAACATTACAAGGCTTGACATCGTCAGAGATGGAGACGAATGGAAGGAGCTCTAAGAATCTGTTAGCAAACCAAGCAAGGCGTCGGGCTGAGATAGCCAGGTGCTTATAATTCCTCAAATATTGTCATTTTTTAAGTCAGATTATCTAATTTTAGATGCTCATATTTTCAAGTTTTATGTTTTTGGCAGGCTTGGAGAATTGCATACTCTGAAAGGACATTTGGAATCTGTTGCAAGGCTTAAGAATCTGGACCTTAGAGGACCAACATCACACACAGTTTGAGTTGAGAACATGATTATTCATAATATGCCTTCCGGGAAATGCCAGAAGGCTATAGCATGGGGGCCTCTTATTCTGACCTTCTCCAATTTGAAGGAGAGAAATTGTTTATGTCGTATGTCGTCTTGAAGTAGCTTTTACTTTCTCGTACTTTTTTCTGTAAACACCACATTTCGATTTTGTATTCCGACATTCTTTGCAGAGGAGAGGAACTTTTTCTTTTTCTTTTTCGAGTTACTGTTATTTCTTGCATCATAGGTTATTCTCATCAGCATTGCGCTTCATAAATAATTACCAGGCTTTTTATTTTTTTTGTGACATGTTATTTTTACTTGTGACTATTGGACAACTTATCTCGTTATGATTTTTTTTTGAAAGGCTATTTCGCTATGATATTTAAGAGCCATATAAATTATATAAAACGCCACATATATACCAATGCCACCGATGCAGATTGTGCACTTTTTTTTCCTGAAAAAGCAGCTGACTCATGGTCCTACTTGCCTTCATCAGAAGTTGAGAAAATAAATAATTTTCACAACCTTTTGAGAACTCCATTTGATCTCCTTTTCCAATGTAGGGTATAATTAAATTTGTTTCAAGTTATGGAAAACTAAATTTCACATTTTTTTTTAATATACACTACTGGTTTATTTAGCAACTATGCAAAAAAAAAAAAGGAATTGCAACTTATACTACCTCTATTACTTACTTACCATTAAATCTAAACAATGCAATAATTTATTTAATCTGAGTTACTGTTGAAAATGATGAATAGTAATTTTGAGTATTAGAAATGACCATTTCATGTCTAGGCAAAGTGGAGAAGTCCCTGGAAAATCAAAGAGAAATCGACTTCTTGGTATCAGTAAAGTGATTCAATTCTGTGTAAAAATTGGAAGTTTATTTCTTTATTCACAAAAATAGATCATACAACTATCAGACTAGGTTCACGTGCACTGTGTTTTAAGCCAAAAATGGAATTATAACTTTTTCATCATTTTATGTTTTTTTGTCAACAAACAAAAGGTGATAGATATTTTACTCTTTAACCTAAGTTAAGTTCATAATCAAATACCTTGCATCAAAATAGATTTTTATCTTTGTTGCTTTACAATGTTGGTTCAGTTATGAAATAATTAGCTGGATATTCAATAAACTTTCAAAAAAAGCCTTAACTTCCTCAGTTTAGTAGGCCTATTTTATCTCTTATAGATCAGGGCTTCTCTGCAAATAAGTTGTGTAATCAATGATTTAAAAAAACATCTCCGAAGGCTTAGATGGTTAGAGTATAAGTTATTGAACCTAGTTTGAGTAGTAAGTCTTTAACAAGTTTATCCCCACCAAGATAAAGATAAGATTATGATATAGAATATGACATTTGACTGATTTGCAGGACAAAGAAAGGTTCACTACTTTTATCCAACTAACTAATTAGACCCTTAGAGCAAGTCTTGAAAGACTGCATTATTCATTAATTATTTCCAATCTCAAAGTGTCATCAAAATATATAATTACATTGTATCCAAAGAGGACATTCGAATAACTCTCTCCCTTCCAAGCCTGACAGAGTTTACATAATCCACCGGACTGTGATCAGCAATACCAGGAATCGCGAGTCCCACTATCCGGAACAGAATGGATTCCCAACCTTCCTTGTATTCTGCTCCACGCGTATAACCCAAAAACAAGCTCCTAATCAGCTCCCAAACAGCATTTAGATACAACGGTATCAGAAATCGCATCCCAAAATAGTTCGGATTTGGCTCCTCCTCTACTTTCTTCAATGACACCCGGGAAACAAAAGATAAATCACAGAAACAGCAGAAAAATCAGTAATGAAGAATAACAATACGGGAATCTACCAGGAAAATCAAGTTCTGAGGAAAGAAAGATTCTTACTTGCTTGATGTAGAAGCTGTCGTAGTAGAGACACTCTCCAAAATGCTTATACAAGAACGTTCTATCATCATATGGCAACCTTGGAACCAAATCATTACAGTAGACTACCCTAAAGTATTTTGGGACTGGACGATCCAGGTGGGATTCCATGAACTTACCTAATTGTCTGTTCCCGACTCTTGGCTGTCCGAATGTATACACAGCCAAAAGCCTTTCCAATATCTCCTTTTCCTCTTGCAGTACCAGCACAACGGGGAATAGAATAGCGAGTGCACCTCCCAAGCTATGCCCAGTGACGACAAATTTTGCATTTTTGTGCTCTTTAATCAATTTTTTGAGTTTACTTCTCACAACATAATAAGCAGACTTCTGTGGCATTTGGGGCAGTAACTCTTTTTCCGAGTCAGAGGATTGGTCCGAACCAAATTGTGCATCCGAATCACTGAGTGACGAAGATAATTCTGAACCTTCAAAAGCAGTAGATGTTTCATCAAAACCATTTGAATGGACAGATTTCGTGTTCTTTCCAAGAAGCTTCTTTTGGAATGTTGATGCCTTCACTCTGCTTCCCAAACCTAAAGCTTCTAAGAATCCCATGTGTACTTTTCCTAGCTTGGGAAACTCATACCAAGAATAGTCAAAATCAGTGCTCCAATCATCAGCATCAAACGGCTCCGTACCCCTGAAACTGATTAATATCAAATTTGCATCTTTTGGCTTATCGCAGAGTATGAAGACCTGGGTCGAGTTCTCTTGCTGATAATCTACACACACCAGTTATGATACAAATTAACAAAATGTTAAGCAAATGGCGAAAATGGTAGTCTCACCGAAGAAAAAGAAAATCAAGTTATGCGATGAATTAGTGGTAGCAAGATTCTTACCATTCCAGCAGTTGTAGAAGTCCACAAAATGCATCTGCTCTTTCAAGATCAGAAATGGTAATAATTGTAAGATCGAGTTTAATAATAGCAGTTTAGAAAGAGGAAACATAGTAATAAAATGTTATACCTTCCAATGAACATCGACAACATTTTGAACAACCTTATCATTCTCATATGCTAGTTTTGAAGTCATCATGCACAGGTCCATAAGAGTCCGGCTTCCTACTTCTACTTCGACAAATCTCTCCCCAAATGCAACCCCGTCCACTGCTTCAGTCACTGTCCTGCTCTGGAACAAATCTACACGTCCATCTAGATGCCCAATTGCACTTATGAAAGTTTCTGAGCCTCTCATTGGCATCACTACCTTTCCTGATTTTCCAACATCATTCATTAAAGAACTAGCCAACTAAAACCAAGACAATTAGCACGATAATGTTATGTGCATTAGATGGTTAATGCCCCGGTTAAGGTGACATTTCCACAGACCAAAACATCAGTAGCTGCAATAAGTACTATAATCACCTCAAGATTGGAGGAAAAAAACATCATGCATCAACAGAGAAAAGAAAAGTAAAAAAAAAAAAATCCAAAAAGTTACACCCATCCACGAGAAAAAGAAGTGACCTTTGCAACTATGAAAAAAACTACACAAACTACTACAATTTAATTCAACATGCAAATGCACGCACAATGCCTTTCCAATATACTGTTATTTATCCTGTTTAGGTAGTGCTTTCGACTCAAAATGATAAGTGTTATTAATAGTAAAAATTATTAGCATTCGGACACTAACTATTCCATTAATTTCTTAATATAAGTCGTTTAGGAATATAGCAAAAATTAAGGAAGCAAAAAAATGTATTTTTAATCATAATATCAATATTACTCTCTCAAATAAAATTAGTAGTATACAAGTTTATTTAAGAGATTAATATTGATATTTTAACCAACAAAATGCCTAACTATTTGTTTTCTTACTTTTAAACGATTTATATTAAGGAAATGAGTTAGTAAATGTATGAAGCAGTTACTTGAAAATCAAATAATGGAGAAGTAAATTTACCATGCAGGATACTGAATAGTAAACCAAGAAGGCCACCATTATGAGACAAGAGATTAAGAATAAACTCCAGAAAATAGCCAAACCATTCCATAGGTTTCCCGAAAATGGAAATAATTTTTCTAACAAGAATAGAAACAAATATGACCCATCTGTGATCATCAGCAACGCCCATCAATTGTTCTTCAAGAACCCCATCATCGGAAGTTTCTAGAAACTGGTCACCGCTCTGTCCATCTTTGTTCCTCAGAAATCTTAGTAGGTCTCTGAATCCCCCGTTTTGAGGTTTAATAATTAAATACCTGAAATTCCCAGAAAATTTCTGGTCGTTTTCATTGATTTTAACATCTTCTTGATTGTTAGTCATTGGCCTTTTCTTGCTCAAAGAAAGTTGTTGGAGGAAAAGTAAACTGGAGATGGGAATTGAGGCGAAATTTATAGGTCGCCGAAAATGTAAGGTCACGTGCAGAGAGTAACAGATTGCGGTTATAAGATCGGCAATTGGCAATATTAGAGCTCGCCGGTGAACTGTAATGTAAACGTCAGTCAGTCTCCGATGTCATATGGTTTTTTGAGCCAGCTTCGAGGAGAATAAGGACACCTGGAGAGAGCATCGTTCGTAATCCATATCGAAATCGAATATCTGGGGCCCATACCTTTGGATTTCCGCGACCCCTGCCATTCTCAACAACGTCACCTAGAGTATTGGTTCTCTACATAACACGTTTTTTTTCAAAAAGAAAAAGGGTAGTGATTATTGGATCAAAAATTTGGGATTAAATTTGGATAAATAAGGCATAAATACACATTAAATGTTAACAATCATTTTCATTTTATACTCTTTGATCCTTGTTTGATCCAAACTTTTTAATCCAACAATCATTATTGAAAGAAAAAATTTAATGGTTCTGAGTGGTTGGATGAAAAGTTTTAGAGTTCAAAATTTTTACGGGAGATATCTATTATATTTTTCAGATATATATTACATAAGATATATATTATATTACCTAAGTATATGTGTTTATATCGAGAGAATACTTATTGTACTCTTAAAATATGTGTCTATAACGAAATAATACATGTTTCATAAAATTCAATATATGTACAAAAGAATATAACATTTGTCCAAAACATATTTCTTATTATTAAAAAAATGTGTTCAACGAATCGTCACCTGGATGAAAGCCAAAATGTCAATTTATAATTGTAAATGATATATATCTCTCCAATTGTAAATGAATAAAAAAAAAGTTTGGGGTCATTTACTTTTTTCTTTTGGATCTATTAGGATTTATGACGGCTCGTAATAAACAAATTTGGGCCTCTTCTGCACATAACACGTTCTAATTGTGACTTTTTTAATGATTATAATTTTGTTCCCTTGTGTTATACGTACTTTAATTAAATTCCAAATTTCAGTTGAAAGAAAAGCATTTCATTTCCCCCTTACACACAAGAAAATTTGAAAAAGAAAGAAAAGCATTTCGTGAGGGTAGAGTAAAGGAAGAAAGCATATAATAATTTCGAGAATGTTAAAAAAAAAAAAACAAATAAGTTTTTGTGTCGTCATCAACACTGAGAATAACTTATCCAATCTCGATTTGCGCACTTAAAGATACCAACTCTTATTCAGAGATAAAGTCTGATCGGAAATTCTTTAACATATAACATCAACTACTTCGGGTGAACAAAACATTAGAGAAAAAATCTCAATAATGAAATTCAAATTTGAGTCTCTATTTGTGATATTAGCAAATCGCCGCCAATTGTCTAAGTTGGCCAGTTGAAGTTTCAAGATTTATGAGGCTTTTCTGCTGCCCCTTGGCCCGTAATCTATGCGGGGCCTGACTTGACCCAAACTTACGAGTACTTGGATCCATCATCCAGACCGTTATCGTTTGGGCTTGTTACTCTGATTCTGCAGTCACACTTAATTAACATCAAATCCAACAGCTAAAACATATCCAATTAGCACTCCTACAATTGTTAATAAGGCAATACCACGTCAGCAAATAGGCTTAACTTTTTTTTCTGTTTTTTTGAAGTCCAATTGGGCGGGTGTTGCCCCATATAGGGGAGAGAGGACTGTCTCAGACGAGGAGAAGATAGCCCTAAAAAGGGATATTAAAGTTTGCTGCACGCAGGCGGAGGGTATCGAACCCACGAACCTTGACGTCTTGGGCAGGCGCCTGCCCCTGCACTAGATCATGACACCTTTGATAAATAGGCTTAACTTAAATGGTCTTGCCTTTAATTTTAAAAGTATGGTAAGATTACGACACTTATAACCGATTTCGTGCTACATATCAAATCACTAAAAACTATGGCAAACAAAATGTACGAATTTGAATCACCAATAGAGACTTCGTATGATATATCTTTTTACCAAAGACAATGCAATACATGTGCCAAACAAAAATGTGAAAGGTATTGAATTTTATCCCCAAAAAATCCTCAAAATAAAATGGGAGGAAGTTGTACCAGGGGCGGCTAAGAGGGTGTTCGAGGTGATCGATCTGCACAAGGCCTCTAAGTATGTTTGTATTTGGTTGAAGAACAATAAAAAAAATTAATTACTTGGGCTTTTTAATATATATGTGTGTGTATGCAAAAAGAAGTTTTTCAAAATTGAAATTGATTAAGTTATACATGCGTTTTACAACGTCTTAAGAAATACTCAATGGATTAACGATGATAGCAATTGAGAGTGATCTTTTGGAGCAAATCAAATATGAAGATTTAGTTGATGATTTTGCTTCAAAAAAAGGTAGAAATATCGCTATTTTCAAGTAAAAAAAGTTTGTCAGTATTTATATTTTTAAAATATTGTTTAAAATGTTTTAGTACATTTTGGAGAACAAAAATTATGATACAACTGTAATGATTTTTTTTTTTGTTATATTTACATGAAAGTCAGTTTTCTCCAATTATGTAAGGCCTCGTTTTTTAATTTAGCACAGACCTCCAAAATGATTGAGACGCCACTTGTACCATAACGTGTACTCGCTCAATTTGAATTGAATATTTTAATTTTTATTACGTTCAAAATTGAATGATTCATTTTCTATGTAAAATGAATATGAAATAAGATATTCAATTTTTTACAAATGAGAAGTATATGGAAATATAAAGAAATTTTCGTTTGTTGTACTACTATTTGGTAGAAGTTTGTTGAAAGGATTGTTGAATCTTTTTTTTTTTTTTTTTTGGTTGCTAAGTAGTGAAAGGATTACTCTATCATTTGCATAAAAGAAAGACAAAATATCTGATTAAGGATAATCATAAAATCAAAAGTACAGTCCAAGATTTGTATGGTTTAATTATGCAATAATAATGGGAATGATCTGGGAATTCTTATATTTTGCCTACCTGCTAGGGGACTGGACTAATGAGATGTGGGTGTGGGCCAACAACTATAAGGACCAGATGTCGTGCATTGAGTATTTGGATGGTCTTGCGGTAGGCTAAGACAATGCCTCTCACCAGTCAAATCGTTCGGTCACTTTGATTAATATGTTTCACAATTTCTATCAGATCGGAAAGTGGAAAGTGGAGATTCTTATGGTGTAGGTATCGCCTTTTTGTGTAAAAGTATTTAGATGGTCAATCAAAAGCCCTTACTCCACCCATAGCTCTCCACCTTCATCCCAATTTTTTTTATTTATTATAAACCCGATTTACAGATATACTCATAGATGATGTGATTTAAAATTCTATCAGATAAATAATTAGGAGAAATGCTTTCTTCCTACTATGCGATGATATAATCTGAATCACAAGTTCTTTTAACTAAGAATATACCATACACGATTTTGTCCAAACTTAACTAAATTATTCACCAGTCACAATTATTAAAAAGTAGAGCTCGACAACCGCAGATCCGTAATCGTTATAACATTTTTTTATGAATATGACTAATATGAGGATTATTCACCGGTCGCCAAAACAAACAAAATTAGAACTTCGACCCCGAATTCGTGAGGATTAGTACATAATATTGTCAGGACGTGATTAAGGTCGGGATTATTCATCAGTCGAAACAAATGAAAAATCTAACTCCGACGGCTCCAAATTTGTGATGGTTAATACACATTTTTCTATAATTTTGATTAAAAACGAGATTATTCACTGGTTACAACTCAGTTATGGTTAGTCCTCAAATCCATTATCGTTAGTACACGATATTGTAAGAAATTGACTAAATTCGAGATTATTCACCGGACGCAACAATTAACCGACGACCCCAAATCCGTGATGATTTTTACTAAAATCGAGATTATTCACACCGTTTAAAAAACAGAGCTCGACGGTCCCAAATTCGTGATGATTAGTAACGATATTGTCAGAACTTGAAAAAAATCGTGATTATTCACCAGTCGCAACAGTTGAAAAAATCGAACCCGATAGCTACAAATCTGTGGTGGTTAGTAAACGATTTTGTCCATGTCTTCAAACTGATGATAGTAAATTTCCTCTTGTAGAATTTTGTTGAAGAGAGTCTCCAGTAATTCTCTAGTAAAAACTTTAGGTTTAGAATAATAATGCTAAAAGTTTCCCCTAATTGAACTATTAAATAAGTATTTATAGTACTAAGAAATTTAATATCTTTAAAAATAATAGAAGTTGCTGATAGATATGGAATCAAACTTAAATTTATGAGTTTGAGAGGTAACACCATGTCCATTGAACAAGTTCCTCCTCTTACTGTTCCCCCTTCCTCCCTTCCCTTTCTGTCATTTTTAAGAAAACAATTAATTATCGAATCCAACCTACTAGAATCAATACGTGTCATAACAACCAAAAGAATTTATTTCAATCAGGTTCTAATCAAATACATTATTGTTAATTTAGATAATGGGTTCTAATCAATATCTAATATATAAAACAAGTTATAAGACAAAGACATTATTAAATTCAGATCCTATGTTTTTCATTCTTTGATCATGTATCATTATTAAATTTAGATCCTGGGTGTTTTATTCTTTGATCATGTATTACATAACATTATTAGGGGACACTTTGGCATGGATCCGATCTTGTGGGACTGACTTCACAGTCATTTCACATGAGTTGGAGTAGAGACTATCTGCAAAATAGGTAACGAGACTTTAGAGAGTACGTCCCATATTATATATTTTAAATATATGTAATATCTATTTTTTTATCTACAAAAAATTGAAATTGTGATGTAGAATGATTTTATTGTCGGAAGGCATTAAAAAAAAAGGTAATTAAAGGAGTTGGGTATAAAGTATTGATGGATGCACTATAAAATATGTGTTGGTTCATTGAATTATAATTTTCACAAGTGATATAACAACTCTTTGCTGCTCTTTTTTAATTTATAAGATAAAGGGGAATCATCTGGCCCGGTGGAAACGGCCGTGGGACGCAGGGCTTCGATTCTGTATTCGATTCCTGCATCCCCATCCCCATAAAAAATAAAAAATAAAATTATAAGATAAAGGTGGTTGATCAATATTTATGATGAATGTGGGATTTTTTTTTTTTTTTTATTATTCTTTTGTTTTCCAGCTTTTGTAGGGTTGGATTGTGATGTGCTTATGGGGACTAATAATATATTTCTACAACTTTTTCTTCGCTTAGATTATAGTTTTTCTAAGTTCCATACAAAAAAAAAGTTTAATTAATTAATTATTAGGTCCAAGGCTAAGTAAAAAACAACTGTTATTATTAATTTATTTTTTTAGAAAAAAGAACTTCGTGAACAACATAACTGTGGAAGAAAGAAGCAGTGGAGTGGGTATAAAAGGCTCCAAAAATTGGGTCACCAATTTGACATTTTTTCATTTGGACAACTGTCGGTTAGCGTGTGATGTGGACAATTCTTCAAAATCCACACCGTTAAATAAGAGCTGTAAAATGGTTTTACATTCTTTGCAAAATATAAGCCGTTTAATAAATATATCAAAAATTAAGTAAGTAAAAATAAATTATTATGTTAGTCAAATTAACAATATTACTTTGTTATATATAATTTAAAAGCGTAATATTGACTAATAAATCACCATATTTATTGTTTATTTGATTTTCACTACATTTTCTAAACGACTTATATTATGAAATGAATAGAATAAGATCAAGGATTGATATTAGGCCTGCAAACGGGTCGGATTTTTATCCGTATCCGACTCGAATCCGATTTTATTTTTAGGATATGGTAAGAATTCTAGACCCATATACCCGCATCCGAATCCGAGTCCGTATAAGAGTAATAAAACGGTTACGAATATGAAATATAAAAAATCGTATCCGTTAAACCCGAATCCGTTTCGGGTAAAACAATATATATATTCCCTAAAATAATATATTTTACATGATTTATAGGATTTAGGAATTTTTTGTAATATAAGTATTTTATAGAATTTATGTGATAATTATTTATATTGTAATTTTAATCCTGTATATATATACATTCTTAAGGGTTAAGAAATAACAAACCCTAACATCACAGCCTCTTCTTCTCTCTCTCCCCTTTTTCTCTTCAACCTTCTCCGGCGCCTACTTCTCGCTGCTACTCCTTCCCGTCACCGTCAACGCCGCAGGTATATTCAGTTGCGTGTAAAGTATTTTTCTTCCGTTGGTTCTCGTTTACAAAGATATGTTTTTGTATTTGGTGTTCGAATTGCAGTATGGTGAAAAGGCTTTAGGCTTCTTTCATTTTATTTATTTATAACCTCTAATTTTCTTTTATTTGAGAAACTATAGATTTTGAAACATAATTGTTGATTCATTGTCTTTCTCCTATAGGATGGCAAATACTCCTAGTGACTTTTTGAAACGGGTTTTACCATATCCGTATTCGGATCCAAATCAGCAGATCTGGTAATACATATTTTGGATCCGCTAGGATATGGTAGGAAAAATAAAAAATGGATATGGATCCGGAATAAACAATTTCGTATCCGTTTGTAACTGTTTGCAGGCCTAATTGATATGCATTTGAAATCAGTTTTTTTGTTTCAGAATTTCGGTGTTAAAAATAACAGAAAAAAGAAAAACCAAAAGTGAAAATGAAGCAAATCCGCAGAAAAAAAGTGTAGTAAAAGTAGAGAAAGGAAGCAATAATAGATATTATGGTTGGGTGGGGTGCCAATCAATATCTTCACCATCTTTTTTGAGACTTTACGACATCTCAGTGGTCAAATTTATGTTATTTTGATTTATAAGGAAGCTCAATTTATGAATCAAACTCACACTGTATTTACTAATTATATTTTGTATATAATTCTAGTTACAATCATTTATTTGTCTTAGAATGATTTGCGTCCAAATCAATTAATACGATATTTGATAATTAATTACGTGTTAAATAAAAATATAAATTGACATTCCAACTTTAGTATTTTCTTCTCTCAGTATTTTGTTTTTATTACCGCGGTTAATGGCGATAATGATGGTGAAATGATCACGAATCGGACTGTAAGAGCAAGCGGCACAGTGAAATAGTCAAATTGAGAGCACTTTTTTAGTTTTTTTTCACAAAAAAAAACTATTTCACTGTTAAATTTGACCCTAGTGTTATACCCGCCTCAATATAACTGTCTTTTTTACAAAAAAATGCCAGTTCAAATGCACCAATTGAATAACCTTGCATAATAATTCGTACAACCCAATAAATTTTTTTTCAAATCAGCTTTTATAAAACCAAAATAAAAATTCAAAACTCAAACTTTATCCAATTACATCCTATATAAACTCACCTATCCTCCAAAACCCTGTTCCTTAAAGTACTTTTTTTTCCTGGAGAGAATACCCCATTAAAATAGAATAATCTTTGCTTCATCTGTCTTACCCTGTTGGTATATATATTTTTTTACAGTTTCAGAGGGGTATATATATAAAATATTTAATCAGAAGAGAAAAATAAAAAAAAGGTAAAGAAATTTGTGGATTTGGATACTTGTAAAAGAGGAGATGGTGCCTGCCAGCTTTACTTGGAATGGGTACACAAAAAGCATAAACACTGTTTAGGGGAAGGTTATATATATATTTATTATTGAATTAGTACTGCTAATATTTCTTTAAAAATGCTGTGAAAATTCTCTCTAAATTAAAAAGATAAAGCCTTTTTGTACTCAAGCTCGAACTGGGTTTGTGGGTTCTGGACTGAAAGTAAAGGATGCCGACGACGGTGGTGGTGGCGCTTCTGAGCTGCATTTTGCTATTGAACTCCAGCAGCTTCATCAATGCCGACACAAATCAATCTGACGGTCAGCTCTTCTCCTCAGTGCTTTTGGTTTCATGTATTTCAGATTTGCATTTTTAGTAGCTTTGATCAACATGGATCTCCAGTATTTGTATGTGGATGAAGACTTTAATGTGTTAATGGGTTCATTGTTTCTTGAAATGTGATTGTGGTTTTGGTGTAAAGACAGAGTCTTTTCATGATTTTTTTTTAAAAAAAATTTATTCTCAAAATAAAGATTTTAATGAGCAAACTTTTTTCCTGGATTAGATAGGCAAAATTAAAATGTTCCTTAGGAAAATAAGAAAGTTCTTTATAGATTATTTGTTCCGTCTTCTATTTTGAGTTTTTTCTTGTTGGGGAATGTAGATGTTTCCAGCTCAAGAACATGATATTGATGTAGAAATTTTGCATATCCCATGTGTGAAAATTAGATAGTCAAAAGGAAAAAACTCCATTGTTTTTTGGTTTGGTTTTAAAAGTTTAAGAGTCGGTGTTCTGTGCTTCGATATTTTGAAGCACTAGCAGGCTGGTTCTGTGAGTTTATTGAGTTCGGATTTTGACTTTATACTATTGGAAAATGACCAGAATCAATATTTATGTTCCTTTCTTTGATCATATCTTATCCTACGAATTTGAGTGCATTCTATAGGGAGACGAGGTATTCAGGAAACTTTGTATAAGTTGATGGTGTTTGGTAATATCTGTTAGGACTAATTTTCATGTAGTGCATGTTGAAAGCATACATTGAAATCTGTCCGTGAATTACCATGTCTCAGGAATTGCCAAGGTCTATGTTATTAGTGAAGAAGGCGTAAACAACTCCATTGTCAATGCTTTCTAGACTATATCCATGCGTAGAATTAATTATTTTGAAAAAAGGATATGCACTAAAAAACGATCTTTATTGTGTTGATTTTTGGTTTACAGCTGCTGTTCTTATGCACATGTTTAGCAGCTTGAATTCACCATCCCAGCTAACCAAATGGAGCGCATCCAGTGGTGATCCCTGCGGAGAGTCCTGGAAAGGCATTAAATGCTCAGGCTCGAGAGTCACCGAAATGTGATTTTCTGTCGTTATACATTTTCATTGTTGTTATTTTTACATCTCGAGAATCGCATGTAATTGCTGCTTTCGAGTTCTAACTTTCTCGTTTTTTCCTATTAGAGATATATCAGGTCTTGGGTTAACTGGGTCAATGGGATACGAGCTAGATAAATTGACATCCTTAACCAATTTGTAAGTTTAGTCAGATTTTGGAGTGTTCCTGTTTCTGTCCTATACACTCTTTCCTTAAATGGTGATCATCTGGAAATTGCAGTGATATAAGCAACAATAATCTTGGAAACCAATTACCTTATCAGCTTCCAGCAAGTGTGCAACGACTGTATGCTTCATATCCACATATTTCCCTGTTTCTTTCAGTCTCACGATCTTTTGCCTTTATCTCATGAAATTGCTCTGACCATGCAGAAATCTTGCTGGTAATGGCTTCAACGGTGGCCTCCCGTATTCCATATCAACAATGACATCTCTTAAATTCTTGTCAGTAAATTACGTTTCAGTTCTTCAACCCTTTCCGAATAGTTTTGAGCTTAAAATTAATTCTAGTGTTTTGCCCATTTGTAGAAATGTCAGCCACAATCAAATTCAGGGCCAAGTGAATGACGTGTTTGGATCGCTTTCCAGCCTCTCCACATTGTGAGGCCTTCCTTTCTCCTCCAAATTATTTGAAGAGTGTAATACGATGACTCTCAACATTATTGATGCACTCTTGGGATTTTCTTTCACCTGTCCGTGATTGTCATTTGTAATTTAAATACTTGTGGATATGCTACAATTGTGTTTTGCATGCTACTCGAAGGTTTTATGGAGTATCCTTACATGTTAATTGATAGACCTGTTCATCTAAATATAAGATTGTTCACTAGAAAACTCAAATAAATTAGGATGGTTTGGCGGCAAGTTCTGATATATTACATTTATGCTAAAGGGATTTCTCCTTCAATGCAATGACTGGTGATCTTCCTAAAAGTTTCAGCCAATTGACAGGAGTGACTAATATGTAAGTAAATTATCACTTAATTCTAGTTTTCTCGCACCAACTTTGAAGATGTAGTAAATAATTAAATATTTGCCTTCTTTTCATGAAATTGCAGGTATTTGCAGAACAACCAATTCACTGGCACTCTTGATGTCCTTGCTAATCTGGGTCTGAATACATTGTAGGTTTCTTAATACTCTCATTTTGTGATAGCTTAAATAGGAAACCTTTTCTACAGAGGAGCTTTTTTTTTCCATTTTTTTCCTATTATTATTGGGGGGGTGTCGAACCCAGAACTATGCTTCCGAGTCAGACGTGCTACGCGAACTACGCGGGCCTTCCATGTCAGAGGAGCTTTTTTCTTTTCCATTATTATTGGGGGAGGGGGGGGGGTGTCGAACCCGGAGCTATGCTTCCGAGTCAAACGTGTTGCGCGAACTACGCAAGCCTTCCTTGTCACTGAGGTGCAATTTATGTAACTGCTATACTGAGACGGGGCTTTTTTCCCTCTTTAAATAATAGGAATGTTGAGAACAACCGTTTCACTGGCTGGATTCCTGCCCAATTGAAAGGCATAAATCTAAAGTAAGCCCATATTAGTGAATTTATTTTTCATTTTCAACTTTCTGTCGACATGTTTATTCAAGTAGGTCTAAGATTTTTTATTTTGATTACAGAACAGGTGGTAATTCGTGGAGTTCAGGTCCTGCACCTCCACCTCCTCCTGGCACACCTCCTGCCAGCAGACCCAATGGGAACCACAAATCTGGAAGCAATAGCCAGCCATCTGGAGGTAGTAATGGTGGCAGTGGAAAATCCGGCATTGGTGGTGGTGCTATTGCAGGCATCGTGATATCTCTTTTAGTGGTTGGAGCTATTGTTGCTTTCTTTATTGTGAAAAGAAGATCAAGAAAGCCATCGACGGATATAGAGAAGCTTGATAATCAGCCTTTTGCTCCTCTTGCTTCGCAGGAAGTGCAAGGTATATTGATTGCTGTGATATTTTTCTTAATCATCAAACAAGGAAACTCGTCTTAGAAAAAAAAAACGTTTCATTGAGTTGGGGTGTGGTTTGAGAATATTTTCAATTCTCTATCTATAATTTGCTTGATATATGATTGAACCGTTCTCTGTTGCAGAGATGAAATCTGTTCAACCTTCTTCCCTAA
Organism: Vinca minor; assembly: GCA_026122235.1. NCBI lineage: Eukaryota > Viridiplantae > Streptophyta > Magnoliopsida > Gentianales > Apocynaceae > Vinca > Vinca minor. Next base: position 6,735,212 of record JAOCZM010000290.1, on the reverse strand, counting down.
CCGCAATAAAAACATTCGAAGCTCCTGCTTCAATAAATCTCAGGCCTCCACCTATGGAACGTAATAAGTCATTTGATGAAGATGATATCGCACCAAAACCGATCATTCCGCTGAAGAAAAAAGCTAATACACTCCCGATAAATGCAAAACAATATTCCGTTGCAGACTTGCAGATTGCTACTGATAGTTTCAGCGTTGAAAACCTCATTGGTGAGGGATCGATTGCACGTGTTTATCGAGCTCAATTTGATGATGGGAAGGTATGCTTGTCTCTCTGTTGATGTTTTTATAAAAGAAAAGGAAAAAGATCCCCCGTTCTTTTTACTCAAATAACTGAATAAAACACTTTCTGTTTCCCATTAGTCCTTCAAAACTTTTGCTGCCTCTGTAGGTTCTCGCCGTGAAAAAGGTCAATTCATCTGCGCTTCCCAGTCCCGAAAATTTTGTGGATATAGTTGCTGAGGTATCACGGCTGAACCATCCAAATGTAACTGAGTTGGTGGGTTATTGCTCAGAGCATGGGCAGCACCTACTTGTTTATGAGTTCCACAAAAATGGATCACTGTACGAGTTCCTGCATATATCAGATGAGTATAGCAAACCATTGACATGGAACAGCCGTGTCAAGATTGCTCTCGGGACTGCACGTGCTCTTGAGTAAGTAAATTTTGCATTTGAAAGATATTGTGGACAAAATCACAAAGTTATTTGCAGAATAGCTGAACCGTTTTGAACCTGCAGTGAAGGCTTAATTTCTTCCAATGGAAATGAAAACTAAGAATAAAATAAAATATAGACTAGAGAACTTGATGCTTACTTTTTGGCTGGAGGAACCGTAATTATTGGAAATTTAGTCCTATACTTAAATAGTCTAAATTCTGTTACATACTTGGTAAAGCAATATTAGTGGTCGTTTCATATATCAATCCCGCAGAGCCAAGAAATAAAGCTGGATTATCATAAAGATGTCTACTAATAAGTGAATAGATAGTACAATTAGTATCCCAAATTATAGAGTTTTTGTTAATTGTATTATCTCTTTCTCCCAATTGATTATGCAAGTTCCTTTGCAGGTACCTACATGAAGTTTGTTCACCATCCGTCATTCATAAGAATTTCAAATCAGCAAACATTTTACTTGACATGGAACTCAATCCTCATCTTTCTGATTGTGGTTTAGCAAGCATTGTCCGCGAGGCAGATCAGGTAAACTTGGGTCTTCATTTTTACTTCAGATAACTACTGCATGTTATGCACTTGGGTCTGTCCGGTAAATTGGTCAATGATTTTGTGGAGTATGAGTTGAGAGAAAGAATATTTTTTTTTTGTTGCCCAACACCCCCTCTCAGCAAAAAAGAACAAGGAAAAAAACAATAAATAACGCCAAGGGCAAAGCTAGGGGGGGTACAGGGAGTGGCGTCTGCGACCCTACCTCCGTCCAGCGTCCCCCCCCCCCGATTTTGAAAATCACATTTCTTTTCCGAAACTTGAAAATTTCAGAATGATTAGCAACCAAATTTACATCTCCCCTAAGAATTATGTGAAAATATACCTTTTAATCCCCTAACATGAAGTTTCTAGCGCCATCTATGTACTGTTGTATTACTTGGTTATGATGGAGTACATACAGACAATTTATGACTTGCAACTAACTCTGTGTATCCTGCATTCTTCTGTTTTGGGACTGTTGTAGGATAATGGAGGATCTGGTTACAGTGCACCTGAGGTTGCCATGTCTGGTCAATATACAATCAAGAGCGATGTCTACAGTTTTGGAGTCGTCATGTTGGAACTTCTGTCTGGACGTCAACCATTTGATAGGTATTTTTTGATCTTGGACTTTCTGAAAAACGACATGGCAGTTCGGATCTAATTTCATGATTATCTTCTGTATGTGTGAAACAGCTCAAGGCCTCGATCAGAGCAATCTTTAGTTCGTTGGGCTAGCCCTCAGCTCCACGACATTGATGCTTTAGCTAAGATGGTTGATCCAGCACTCAAAGGGCTATATCCAGTCAAATCTCTATCCCGGTTTGCTGATGTAATTGCACTTTGCGTCCAGGTAATGCTACACCAAACTCTATAATGTGGTTCAAGGAATTACACTACTTAAATCGGACCCGGGCAGAACTAGTGGTTTGCGGGGATGTTCTCCCAACAATTTTCCAAAATACCAATTTTTCTGTAGACCAAATGGATTTTTTTCCTACAATATCTAGTAAATATTAGATCCTCCTACCCCCCACACCCCCCCCAAAAAAAAACATTCGACTTCTAAATTCTCCCGTGATCTGACATATCTAAAAATATATGCAACTGTGACAGCCGGAACCTGAGTTCCGACCACCAATGTCAGAGGTTGTTCAAGCATTGGTCCGATTAGTCCAACGAGCAAACATGAGCAAGAGAACTGTAGGAAATGACGGTTCTAACCGGGGCAACAGCTCAGATCAGGAGTGAAGACAAAGATGGAATGCATTCAAGTTCAAAAACCTTTGGAGACAGTGACACATTTGTTTTACTTCTTCCCGGGAATTTCTCCGGTTTCTGGTGATTCAGATTAGATTCTGTTGGTTGGATTGTAGAGGCTTGGAATAGAGTGCTGGTGTTGTTTATATGGAATGGAATTCTTCGTATCCAAGCATTTCTTCAAGTATGAGGTAGTGTTGTGAAAAGCATTTTTCCCCGGCCTTGCTGGAATTTATTTTGTATGTATTTATCCAAATAAACTGAAGTTTGTATACACACAACAATTTGTTTGTCTACTTACCGTCTTTTTGTTCTTCTCTTTCCTGGAATTTGTAAGAACAGATAATATCAACTTTAAGGGTAAGATATGTTTCATATTAATTGAAATTTTTCCTTAACTAGCAGGTCTATTTATTGAAGAAGTCGTCACTTTCCTTTCATCTGCAATATTTACGAGTCATTTTCTCGATTCGAGAATACTCCAACTTAACAAATAACTGTTTCCTGGACAGATTGCTAAAATGGCAAATATTAACTTTGCAAAACCACACTTAAAATTCTGCATAAAACTTAAAGAGCAAATATGTATTACATCAAATTTTCAGGTACAAAAGTGATACACAAGGGACATTTCTGAAGTAGATAAATTAGGGAAAGGGGTGATCGTTGATCAGGACAATGGTCGATCAGTTGTAGACCATGTACTTGGGCGTTGCACTGAACTTTTGGTACCCCTTGATGACCTTGTTCACAGCATCCAAGAAATCCTTCTCTGTAACGGTCTTCCTTCTTGCTCTAATGGCGTACATTCCGGCTTCAGTGCAGACACTACGAATATCGGCCCCTAAAAGAGGAAATGCAAATGTTAAGCATCTATCCATTCCAACAATAGTTGATACAAAGAAATTAGTTTGAAGTTATGGGAGGAAAGTTGAGAACTTACCAGTCGAATTAGGACACAAGCGAGCCAACAGTTCAAATCGAACGTCCCTCTCACAGTTCATTGTGCGGGTATGGATTTTGAATATTTGAGTTCTACTTTCCAGATCCGGTAAACCGAACTCAACTTTACGATCAAGTCGTCCAGGTCGCAACAATGCAGGATCCAGTGTATCAGGTCTGAATGAGAAAGAGGTAGGTGAACAACAAGAAAATTTGTAACAGAACAGAAATGTCAACACTAATATCATGAACTATTCAGGGATGTCGTGCAAGGGAGGATATGGAGCCGAGGGGAGGAAATGAACCTAAGAACAGAAGATGATCCTCTCAAAAAATGAACAGAAGATCATGGGAAAATGGACCAGATATATTGCTAAACACCGGGAATGTATGGAACATACAGGAAGTTCAGCACCAATACAGATTCCCAGAAACATGAAAAAATATATTTTTTGTCATTACATGTATGCAGATATCCAGGGAGGGATAAACTAGTAAAATCACCATCTCCATCACATACACAACATAATTATCAAGACCTACACAAGTAAATTCAATGCAATCACCTAGACAGCAAAATTACTTCACCCAAAATGATGTCTGAGACTAGAAGTCAGACTAACCTGTTAGTTGCCATCAGCACTTTAATATTTCCACGAGCATCAAATCCATCAAGCTGATTAACAATTTCAAGCATTGTGCGCTGGACCTCATTATCCCCACCCACACCATCATCAAACCGTGCACCTCCGATAGCATCCACTTCATCAAAGAACACAATGCAGGCTTTCTTAGAGCGTGCCATCTGCCAAACCAAATGCATCACCGAGACATTGAACTAATATTGAATTTTCGAGGGGAAAAATAAAAGAAAAGGAGAAGAGAGCTCTAGAGATATAAAGAGAGAAAATTTTACCTGAAATAGTTCACGAACCATCCGGGCTCCTTCACCAACATACTTCTGCACAAGCTCACTCCCGATAACCCGAATGAAACATGCATCAGTTCGATTGGCAACAGCCCTAGCTAAAAGTGTTTTACCGGTACCAGGTGGACCATAGCAAAGAACACCTTTGGGAGGATCAATCCCAAGCTTAACGAATTTCTCCGGGTGAAGCATGGGCAACTCAACAACCTATCATAAAGATCCAAACATTTAGGCATGCATGTCCACTCGACAATAACAGGAATATGGATATTTAAAACTACATCATCCACACCTCTCGCATTTTTTCAATCTGCTCCTTACAGCCACCAACATCGTTATATGTCACATCTGGCTTTTCTTCAACTGTCATCATGGTGACACTTGGGTCAATCTTTGGCGGCAAGGGAATCTGAATTTGATACTTATTGCGATCCACACTGCGAAGTGGAAAAATTATTCAGACTAAATATATCGCCTTAAGATAAGCTATATGCAGCATAAGGGGCTCAAATATGTGGTTAGTGAACAGCTTAGAATATCTCTACGCAAACATGGTTATACAATAGAATCATGCACAATTACAATCACTATAATTACAACCAGGGTCAAATAAAATGAACAGAAAGTGTAACAGATATTAACTAGGAATCAAGGTTCGTAAGATAATTTTTGAACAGGGAGAGAGTGCCTACCCAACTCGCATGCCTTCTTCAATATCTGTTGGAGAAACCTTGTCACCTAGTCCAACAACAAACTGCAAAATAGAAGCATCGAGTCAAATAATATATGCTTTACTCTGATTTCTGAAACTCGAGAATTCCCTTTTGCCCAGCCATCTCAAAAACCTCTTCCCCAATCCGAAGAAAAGGGGGTGAAACCTCCAAACAAAGAAGCTTAACTAGACGAAACACTCCAAACATTTAAAAGAAAATAAAACTTAACAAAAAAGAAGGGAAAACCTTTGCAATTTGTTTAACATTTATAATATACTTCGCGTCTTCAGTGTTTGGGTTGATAATCTTCGTACATCTTGCCACCTGCTCAACAGTCCAAGTTTATAATTAGAAATACTAATATGAGTTAGTGACTACTTTAAGCCACAAAGTAATACCTGAAGAGGTTGCTCTTCCTGCATCATTTGCTTATCAGAAACGAGATCCCACTGGCTAGGTGCAGCTAAGCCAGTGTCCGACTCCTTGATACCTAATTCAAACCAAATAAGTTAGCAGCGTGCTAATTAGAATATAGAAAGAGTAGTTACAAAAAGAGAAAATGAAAATGAAAAAGTAAAAACTTTATTTCCATTGTAAGATGAGGAAGAAAACATAACAAGCCATTTCTTGGTAACGTATAGTGTATATGTATGTACAAAGGAACCAAGTATTGTTCTTTGGAAGAAGAAATGCTATTCAAGTGATGAAGTTGCAAGTTAACATCATTAGAGTGGCATGCCCTGTTCAAAATACTATTATCACCGGCTAGAAGTGATTCAGAATACAACTACAATCATCTCTATCAACTTAACTTGGAAAAAAAATAAGAAAGCAGAAACCGAAATCGACTAAAATCAACTTTTCATACGCTACAAGCTACGAGAGAAGTAAAAAGATTTAAGAGTTTAGACAACTTACCGCACAAATCGTTTATCTTTTTCGCCATGTCCTTGATTTCCTTCTCAGCCTTCTTTATGCTCGAAGAGTAAGGTCCCAAGCCCTGCACATGGAATTTTTGAAATCAAGGTGTTTCATACGAGAATGGTGGTAGAGCAAGCAAATATATTCCAACAACGACAATAACATAACCCATTAAACCATTAAATCCTCAATAATTGAGGTTATGGTCGGGGAAGGATAGGAGACCGACCTAACCTCAAGTAGCTTATCCCAGAATACCACTAAAATAGATGGATTGGAGACCGACCTAATCTTTTGACAATGAATGCACAAATTAGCTGCTCACAGAATACCGCTGAAATAGCAGTCCCCTATACCATCACGGATACTAGGAAATCATGCCCTCAAATAAAAGCCAAAAGGCATAAGAGAAGACCAACTCAAGAAAAAATCTAAACTTTTAGCTGGACGACTCAATGAACCCTTAACACTTGAGATTTTCATTATGAGATTTATTCAGCATTGTCCTCTAAAATTAGAACCCGTCAATAGATGGACAATAAAAAAGGAAGCTTCTAGACTTTAAAAAAAAATTACAAGAATACAAATTACTCTTAGCTCAAATTTATATAAAAATAGTTTCATTCTAAAGAAAGGAAAAAACCCCCCTAAAACAAGTAATTTCGAGAAAACAAAGAGAACAGATCTTAAAACTGAAAGAAATTAAAGGTTTGACGGGAAAATACATAAGTTTTAAGGAGAGCAATATCATCTTCGTCTAAAGGTCTTGGATTCTTCTCATCCTTGATCTCGTCTTCGTGGTCTGCTGTAGGTGCCATTGAACTATATTCTACATCAATTAACAACACAAATTACATTAAAACAAAAAAACAATATTACTACACAACGGAGAATTGAAGAGATTCAAAATTGGTTACTGATTCTGATGCCGGAATTAGATTATTGTCGTTACCTGTAAGATCGCCGGAAAACTTGAGGAACACTCCGAGAGAGGAAAGACCTTTCTGGGTTCTTGGTTTTGGGTGTGAGAGAGAGAAGTTGGTCTGTTTTAATTTTAATAAAAAGAGGAGAAACAAATGGGCTCTGGGAGTTGAGAAGGTCAGTGATTACTATGGGCCGGCCCATCACGCTAACAAGCCCACTTATTATGTTTTATTGTTTTTTTTAATTAATTATTTGGAGGGGATTCAAGTGTTGGGAAAAATTCCTTACGACGGTCCTTGTGGGTACCTGTGAGACATGAAGGCCTGCGGAACCTACCCTGCAAGTGGGTCATGTCTTAAATTATATGAGAGGAATGTATGACCATACCCACAAGACCCGGCCCATGCCAGACTTTCCCCAAGTGTTGATATTGACTTGTGATTTCGAGTAAAAAGTGTTAGCTAAGATGCAATCCTTTCTTGATTGAAATGGATATCTTCTCGAAATCTATTGCTAAAAAAAGATGATATTGAATCTTCCATGTGGTCCTAATTTAGGTATCAAGAGTGCATTTAGATTAGTTTTTAGTCTGAGAATTTCAATCTCTTGGGAGATTGAAAAAAGTGAATTTCAACAGCCACATATAGATTTTTTGGGGGAGGTGTTAATGACAGTATTGAAAAACTCAGGTACAACTTCAAGAATCCATTCAAAGCTAAAATAACTTCACCCAACTGTCTGTTTGTTTAGAATCTTTAAGATCTGTATCCTTCTTTCAAATGCCTCCTTCATTTTACATCCCACCAAAAGCACTAGTAAATTTTCCAACAAGCCAGCAACGGACGCCCAGGGAACTGTCGGTGTTAGGAAGCTACCTCACTGCTATTGGGATACCAACAACTCCAGCTCTCACAAAAAAATTGGAGGGGAACGGAACTTATTCCTGTTTCTGATTGAAGACAGAGCTACAAGGAATCTCTGTACTTGAGAACGTCTATCTTGTTTAGCTTGAATCTCTGGCATATTTCGGATACAGCAGACCCACTGAGGCCATCATCCGCGTCTTTGTGTTGAAGAAGCTTGTGAAGCTCATCACACGGTTGAAACACCTAATGCCATGTCAACAATTGAAGCCACAAAACAGGAATCAATTGCCATTTAAAGGAGAAGCTCGGTGTAAGGGCTCGTGAAAGCAGTCGCAAACAAGAAAACAGGAGAGATAAATAGTTATCAAACTTGGCTAAACTTTAATATCTTACCCACGGAGGATTAAAGGAATGGAAATCTTCTTTTATCAAGTTCTCTTCCAATCCTTCTCTGCCATTCTCCTTCTGAATAGACGACTCTTGGTTACAAGAACCATCAGAGACCAGTTGAAGAAGTTTCTCACTTCCCTGAAAATATCAACACAAGCAGATAAATCTAATTTTGACTATTTAATTATTTATACACCAAGCTTAATAGAAAAAAAGAAAGATGCGCCTCTAGTAGACGTAGTCATTGTAACTTCAAGAAACTGCTATTTCCTTTTTGGGATGTCCCAAAATGACATCCACCTACTTAAAATGAAAGCAGCGAATGTTTGGAACATTGTCACACGGGGTCCCTACTTATTGATCAAACATCAATTATAAAATGGAGGGCTTATGAGTAATCTAATCCTCATAGTCCAACTAAAGAATAAAATTACATCTCAGTGTAAATATCATACATTCGCCAACCCCCCTCCCTCCCTCCCTCCCTCCCTCCCTCTTAACAGACCGAACAGTCAGAAACTAAAAACTGGCAACCAGATAAAAATGTTTAAAAAAAGTTAGTCAGAGAGATATTGAAACTGGAAATTCAAACAATCTAAACAGAGAAGGAATTCAAATTCAAATTGAGTAATGTCTCCAGTGCTTTATTCCATCAGCCTAGTTTCATTCTCTCTTATAAAATCTAATTTCTTTCTAATGCTTTTTCTAACTTATAGACGCATCACTTTTGGGTCAATTGGTGAGTTGGGATCGTTCTCTTTTAAAGACACGTCCAAATTGTTGAAACAATTGCAAAAAGTATTAGGAGAATAAGCCTACTAGAGAACTTACAAACACCGCAAATCAAATTGAAACTATTGAATAAAGCTCACCTTGAGAGCTCTCCAGTGAGAATAAGAACGGAATAACATCCAAAAGAATGGGATGTTAGGCAACGGTAGAACCTATCCAACAATAGAAAACTATAATTTAGTGAAAATGAAATAATATTCACACGACAAGTCAAATACCACAAACAACCATGAGTTCAGAAGAATGAATTATATTGAAAATTTCAAGTATTTAACAAGAATACATACTGCAAAGACTGATGTCACCGGAAGCAATATGACCGATCCATAGAAGTACTTCTTGTGAATAATAGTTCCCCTGATATATCATAAGGCCCCATTTCAAATCATTCCAAGAAAGGTGAAGGATATGACATAATCGGCACAAAAAGAAATCCAAAATCCAAAACAAAGAGATGATCAAATAGGCTAGCCAACAAAATTGCTTAAAGAAGGATAAACTCTTAGCATGCAAATTTACTTAGATTAAGTTGTCTAGAATGTATAAAATGGTTTAACCATGGACAATGAAGGGAAAAAATTTTTAGCCCAGAATAAAAGTAGGATCTAGATTTACAAGCGTGATGTTTGTATATTAAGAACTGTGAAAATTAGTTCATGGGCCTCCATATCCTCTCAAAACCAATTGGTAAGGAGAGGTGTTAACACATGAGCTTATAAGTTATTCGAATCTTCCTTAGGCACTCGATGTGGGACTTTATATTTCAACACTCCCCCTCACATCGAGGTGGGAGTCAAATTCAAGGCCCGGCGCCCTACTTGGGCCAAACGGGGACAAAGAGCCCACACATCCCGCCTAAGGGTCTGCTCTGATACCATGTGAAAATTAGCTCAAGGGCCTCCATATCCTCTCAAAACCAATTGGTAAGGAGAGGTGTTAACACATGAGCTTATAAGTTATTCGAATCTTCCTTAGGCACTCGATGTGGGACTTTATATTTCAACAAGAACAAAGCTGAAGTTGGTATCAAGATCCAGTTTATGACAAAGTACAGAGTAATTTAAACAAACAAATTTTCAATTCCTCAAAGTTAGGAGCATAGCTCACTGTTTATAAAGGCATTGAGAAGCTTTTACCGTTACAATTATTAAGCAGCTAATCCAGATACCGCCAAATCAAGACAACAAAAGTATAACAAAACAGAACAACTCTGTAAAGCAGCAATTGGGTGTTAAAGCCAAAAGGAAAAGAAGTACCAAGAAGAAATTACCTAAACGCGATATGTCTTAGCCTTCTGCGGACCAGACGTGCATTTAAACTGTCATTCAGCAAAACGATGATTAAAAACAATCCATAAGCTACTGAAATCATTTAGCTTGAATATACAAGTAAACAATATCCTTATCCTAATACTATCATAGATCAGCTGCTAAAAATTTCGTACACAGGCACATATGTGTATAACATGTCCGACAACATATAATCCACTTAAAATTTTGCTCAGGAAAAAGCAATGGGGTTTACAAGACCCAACAGCATTCCGAATAGAAATTAAACATCGACACTTTTCAGTAATGGGAAGGAAGCTAACCTTGATGGGTAGGTAATTTCAACTTGTGAAACATCCTTTGGAATGGATTTCAAGAAAATCTCTGAAGGCTTAACACGAGACAAAAGTGTCAATCCCAACCTGAAAGCACCAAACATTGACACCACCATAATCAGAATAAACCCAACAAAATGATCCAAAAAATCACGATAATACTGATGCCCTGAAACATTAAAATCTATGTTACTTGAACTCGGGTACGGATGTCAGATGCGATTATATATATCTAAGTGTTAGATGCGTATGCCTCTAAAAGTAAGGACATGAGCACACTTCTAAGAACTCAGGTACGAGTACGTGGATACGGAAATAATTAGGGGCATACAAGGAAATTACAATTAACTACCTTTTGAATTTGGAAATATGCCTCTAAGGCTCTAATGTCCTCCTCACTATAGGCATGTTGGGAAAGATCACCATTGGAGATGCACTAGTTCTCCGTCAAAGTACCCAAACAAAATTTCACCACATGCCACACCCATGTCGTGTCGGACAAAGCCAAAACAAAGAGTCCAGGTAGCATAGATTAAAATTCAAAAGAACAGAAACAGTTAAAAAACATAATTTTACCCATGAATTTTGCTCTTAAAACTCCCTTCCGGTGCCTTTTCCAGATTATGCCAACCATTATTCATCTAAATACAAAAATAAACACAACCCATTTAGCTAAAATACGCCATTACAAATAAAACCCCATAAAAAAGGGATGACCTAAAATTAAACGGAATGATTGATTACCTTGTTGGCAAAGAAATCAATAACGACTTCCACATTGGAATTAGAAGGGTTTTCAGAGATCCTCTTCCATAAGTCTTTGAAAGTGGATGGATTACTGGAGGAAGAAGATTGAGAATGGAGTGTGGATGGATCAATAAATCTGCTGCTGAATGCCCAGTTTCTTCCTCTTATCGGAAAAACCACCAATTTAGCTGCTCTCATCCTTGATTTTTCCTTCGTCTTGAATTATATGTCCGATGGGCTGAAAAAATAGTTAAAATAAATAGATATATGTTAAAGAGATTTGTGTGTCAATGAAATGCGGGAGATTTTCAGTTTGTTGAGCTTTTACCGATTAAATGAAATGAAGAATACAAAATCTTAGCTCACAGAGGAGTTAAAGAGGCGGCCTTTTCCTTTGGGCCGGCCTATGTTTTTTGTTTTTGGTTTTCTTTAAAGAAATAGTAATTTATCCGTAATTAAAATGTTCACATTTCTAATTATTTTTCTTTAAGTTTTGAGATGCAGAGGCCAGGTTTATTTCTGATTATTCTCGATCGGGACGTTCGTTAATGCTCCTTAAAATAATTTGTTCAATTCGGTATTTGATTTATGCCCTCACATTTCTACATCTTATCGAGACAATTTATAAGAAAGTTGATATTCCACTATTTTTATAGATGGTTAATTTTTACGAAAAATGTTAAAATTGAGTCACTCTTGCAGCTGATGTTCATGGACGGATATGAAAAAATGATGTGAAGAACTTTGCTAGGTTTTTTTCTTTTTTTCCCCTTAGTATTAGTACATTTTCTCTTGCCCGTGAGACTTGATCTGTTATTTGAGTTTTTAAAATTATTATATAATTTTTATTTTTCTATCTATAAGTTATCTTCTCTTGTGTAATGTCTTGGCTAATTTGTGATTAATAGATAACTTCTTATTTATCAAAAAATAATAATATAACAAAATTAATGATATCAACTTGTATAGAAAAGGGAAATTATATTGTTATTTCAAGTTAGAAATGCTTGAGAACTCACACTAACATAACAAAAGACACCAACTTGGAGCTGGATCTTATTTTCGCACTAGTATAGATATGAAAATAATGGTTAAAATCGGATACATATAAACCTATAACCGAGAACTTCCATTAAGAAAAACATGGAGCCCCCACTGTGTACTTAAAATTCAACCGACCCTCATTTTCTTCTGCAGAAATAACCGAAATGAATGCAGAAATTACAAGATTTCATTGAAATTGTTCGTTTGAAAATTTCCTGAAAAGCTAATCATAGTATTGTTGAGACTGGTTTATATTGTAGTTTGTTAACATTAAAAACGTGGTGCAAAAACTAGTTTAAATTCTATATGACATTCTCTATAACACTATAAGTTTTGACACTCTTGTAACATTCTTATTATCGAAATTCTGTATTATATCTTAAACTAAACAATAAACCCTAGTGTGTAAACAGAAGCCATAGAGTAGCAGAGGTTTAGTGATCTAAAAAAGAAAACTCCACTAATATATATATATATATATATATACACACACACACACACTACTACTAAACAACAATTTCTAATGAATAATTTTTTGGTTATTGGAAATGTGTTTTTACAATCGAGAATGCTTCTTCTAGGAAATATATCATTTTATAAAACCATCTGAATTTCCAGAATAAAAAATAGAGAAGGTCCAGGTTATGCTAGATTCACAAGGACCAGACCATCTAATCTAAACAACAACAGAAAATGAATGTAACATATTAGTATTAGACAAAACTATTATCATACACCATAATACAAATATAAACCAACACCTAGTCCTCTTCTTCAGCTCTGAATTGGGTCATAGAATCAGAGTGAACACAAGACCACTGCAATGACCTCTGTGGATATGTCAAAGTTGCTCCTTCATCAGGAATATTTATCTAAGGCTTGGTATCCAATGACGGTCCTTGACATAGAAGATTTTGAAGACAATTATTAATTCTTCACGTTTCATTCATCATCTGCAATGAAATTTGGTACTTCACCTTGGCAGAGGTACTCATCACATGGTGATGCTGATCCCCAGTCTTTCCTCAGCCGCAAGATATCATCCGTGAAAGTGGATCCAGAGGATCCAATGAACACAGTAGAAAAAGCACAAATAGTCTTATCCAGCATCGCCTCCACCTGCAAGATTGAATTACAGGAGATTAGAAAAATAATATTATATTCACTAAGATAAAGACCTTAAAATCAAAACTTTGTTTAGGAACAAAATTCTTATTCGGTCAGAGTCTAGTACAGAATTCTCCAAAATATATTAATTGCATGGGGCAGAGACAAGTTGTCAAAGTATTTCCTATATTCCCTTGAATTCTAAACTTACTGGCTACCACTGTTATCGCGTTTGTTTTTCCTATATAGGAATAGAAGACTGTTCTCATAGAATGGATTACACACTCCCCTAGTGCCTCATTCAATGAAACCTCTCTACCTTCTAAAATTAAACAAAACAAGTTATAGAATAGGTCTTCGGATCATTGTCTATGTAGATGACCTCTCTTCTGCAGTTAGATAAGTAGAGTCCCAGACCCATAAAAGATAGGCAAAGTTCTGTAATGCAGGGGTGTGGACTTTTCCCATTTGGATTTACAGTTTCCAGAGGCGGTGAAGATATTGTGTCACAGCCTTCCCCTTCTCCCATTTTTGACAGAATAACATCTCATCCCATTAAGGATGTGAGTATGTTAAGTGTACTTTTCACTCCCATACCTGGTGGATGACTGAGGTATGGGAAAAAGGAGAAGAAAGCAGAGTGTAACTATTCCACTCTGCCTCAAAACCCAGGGGTAACATTTCTACCTATTTGTTTAAAAAAACACTTCCTTCGTCCGGAATTGAATGTCCCCTTTTCTATATAAAACAAATAGGAAAGTAAGCATTCAATTCCAGCCAGAGGGAGTAAATAAATAAGAAGAAAGGGGACTCTCAAATTCCAAGGACTAAAGTAACCTTTGGCTCTAGATCCAGAATGCAAAATACATGAAATCCAGCTTTAACATGAACAATATAAAAGATCAAATGCAAGACAAGGCATTTGAAGATGTTTTCAAATAAGAAATTTGTCCACCCTAATTTGATCTTTTCCAAGAAGATTAAGAAATCACACAGACAGAGCCATTTAAGTAGACTTGCATGAATGCTAGAAAATTCGAGGAGCTACAATACATCAAAGTACTATGAAGCGAATAAATGGAAAGTTGTGTGCGGTCTATGCATAAGCCATAACACAAATAATCATTTATGTCCAGTATTCTGAAAATCCAAAATGGAAAATCATGAAAACATATAACTTACCTGAGAGTCCCCCTCAAGCCCGTGTCTATATAATAAAGCATCCCATTTCTCTGCCGAGTTACGGGCTGGCCTCTTAACAAGGGGTACAGTTTTCCCATTAAAGACAGAAGTGACTGAAGTAAATCAGTTTCACTCTCTGCAGCATCCGTTGAAAGATATATTACTGGCGAGTTGGCTCGTTCAACCACTCTGTTGATGCAATCAGCAGATTGAGGAACAGGGTAAAAGCAACTTGTATCTTTGGCATTGCTGAGAGAAATTAAAAGGAACTTTTAGAATGGAAGCATTCTACTGTAGCTTTTTCTTCTGAAATAATCATGTTGACCATGAATTGATGCATAAAAGATGCTAGCTTGATTGAAAAATGAAAAGCAACAGAAAAAGGAAACTCTGCGTACTTGCAACTGGTTTGTAGAAAACATTTACTATCAGTTATGCTAGTTCCAATATTTCCTTGTTACCATTGTAGCAGTTTGCATCTGAATGAAACCCCATTTCTTAAACCATATAATGTTACTTTTGACTCTTAAGTCATGCAAATTTATCACTTTAGAGTCGGCCAACACCACAGAGGAAAGGGCAACAATCTATTAGCAAAAGGACTAACCAAAATCTACATCAAGAACATGGCTGTATATGGACATTATATTTCAAGAGTTACAACAATACAAACACAGTCTTCACAAATGAAAAAGAGAGAAGAAACATACCAGAACTTCAAGAAACCATGCCGCCGGAAATGAAGAGCTATGAAATCCCTTCCGAGAAATGTTTGTACAAACCGCTGCGCAGTTAACATGATGAGTCGACTTGGTTCAATTAGCGTCTTACATTTATGAGCAATAGGACCACTGGGCTGCATCACCCATTCCCTCTCAAGGTCAGCAAAGAACACATCACCAATTGCAATGACATCGTCATCAGATGAAAATTTCGACAACACATCCTGAACTGTCCTTTTCTTGGGCTTCTTAACATCCTCAGTCCAAGCAGCCTCAAGCTTATTCATAGAAACCCCCGATGACTTTAATTTTTTAACACGTTCATCATCCATAAAACAAGGCTGGGGCGCAGAAAAATAACAGAGGACCTTATCTATATGCACATGATTCTTCTTACGTTCTGCAAACTCTTCAAAAGTGACAACAACTGTTCTACCCAAACATTTATTTATGTGATCAATATCCAATATCCTATGAAACTCATAATCAACTTTGGAGCTAGGAATAACCAGGACTCGGTTAAGCAATGCTGCAAAAAACATATGTTTCTCCAAACAAATCAAATGATTAGACATCTGCCCCGAGACACATATTGCGAACAAGTACTTATCCGATTTCGGCTTCCACTCAATTGTTCTCCTCTCAGAAAGCTTCTGATCCACCTTTCCACACCTACTAAAAGATCCAACAATTGGATCCGTAAAATTATCCGACAACGAACCTAATGGATCTCCCAAATGATGAGAAGACAACAAAACTTGCTGAATTTGCTTATTCAATGAAATCTGGTTGAGCAAATCAGATTTCAAATATCCTAAATCTACATTATCAACAACATTCGAACTAGAATTAACCGAACTATTAACTGCAGCAGTAAAAATCGATTTATTTACCAAAGTATGATTCCAAAGCTTGAAAAGCCCCAACTGTTGCTGTTTAAGCAAGTAAAGAGCGCGGAGCTCCGATTCTCGCATGTGATTGGTCGAAGCGTCATAATTAACATTGGAGATTGAGGTTTGGAAGAGGTTTTTGATGTCAGTGGAGAAGTAAAGGATAAGAATGAAGAGCGGAAGGACTATTGCTAAGAGATACCTCTTATTTAAGCTGAAATTGAGGCGGCGCCGAGGAGCATTAGGAGATCGGCTTTTGAAATCATCATCAATTTGGAAGGTGGAATGGTGGTGGTTGCGAGGCGATTTTTGAGCATTATTATTATTTCTTCTCTCATTTTGCTCGATTAGATTCTGGCGATCGTCCTCATCCTCGGAAGACTCCATTTCTGATTCTTTTCCTTTTCCTTGACAGTGATGAAATCAAAGATTTAGAATAATGGTTGAGCTGGTTAGAGTAGCAATGGCGATGTCAATGGGAGGAAGAAGAACAACAGTACCGTCAAGCGCGAGCACACAGAACTGAGTGGTTGAGTTAAATTTTAAGCAACGGACTTGCAGAGTGAAGGCAATTAATTTCAACCAACAAATTCAACAACTGTCGGTTGTCATGAAAATGACCCCCTACCGTAATGAAAGGCCCATTACTACATTGTCTCAAAAATATTTCTGGCCCAGCCCAAATATAAACGGGCTATGTAATTTTTAACTAACTTTACCTTTGAATCCAAATGTTACAACCCATATTCTAAAAGGTATTTTTGCTTTTAATCCGAATTTTTGAAAGCTGCGTTGAAATATAAAAGTTTCATATCATTTGCATAAAGAATGAATTAATTGTCATTTGGGTCATCAACGTTTTTACAAACCGCCAGTTTCATCACTTTTGAATTTTTTTAACTTTTTGGGTCACCAACATATTTACAAACAGCCAAAATCATCATTCCGTCTAAAATTTATACAAAAACCATCAAAATTGATGACTTTCTATGAACAGTGCTTCATCTTCTTCATTGTTAAAGGGCAAAATTGGAAAACCCAAAAGCAAGAACACCATCTTCAAAAATCAAGAACACCATCTTCAAAATTTTCAAAAATCAAGAACACCATTTTCAAAAATCAAACCCTAAGTCCCAACTCTTCATTGTTTGAAGGAAAATTGAAACTTTCGGCTCATTTTATGGAGATGCTGATGAGATTTCTAAGAGATAGAGTGGGATTACACTTAATCTCTTGATTCTATTCAGTTATTAGAAGGAAAGTTGGGTTTTTTATTTTGGGTTTTGTTTTCGCTGTTCTTGCTGTGTTTTCTCTCCAAAAAGCTGCGATTTTTGGGAGATCTTGAAGATTTGGAAACTCTCATCATGGTTTTAACTTCTTTATGATGTTGGGATGGAGTTACAATGGTTGATTTTGGAGGTATTTGCTGGGTATTTGCGTTTTTAGATCAAAAAACAAGGGTTTCGCTGGTTCAGGCAGAACTGTACCTCGCGCACAATTTCGCGATTTCCCGTTGATTCGGTAAGCGATTTGCTCTCAAACTTTACATATAGTTTCGTACTTTAACTGGGAACAAGAACATGTGATTGAATTTCAGTGTAATTGTTTGTGGTGACTGGGCTTTTTGTTTAAAGTACTCAGTTTTTCGCAAAAAATTATCTGGCAGAACTGTTGTTCTTCGGTTTTTGGCGATTTTTGGGTGTTCCGTTATGAGTTTGAGGCTCAAACTTTGCAGAAAGATGCGTTTTTTAACTGAGTTTCAGATTCTATAACTGCATTTGAGTGATTTGGTCTGTAGTGTTTGGGTTAATTTTTTGTTTGAACCTCTGTCAGTTGAGATTTTTTCTGGCAGCAGCTCTGTCATTGCTTCTTTTGCATTTTCTGGGTTATTGGTGATGAATTTAAAGCTCTAACTCTGCAATTACCTTCGTCTTTTAACTGTGAACAAGTGCATTTAATTGGATTTCAGTGAAATTGTCCGTAAAGATTGGGATTTTCTTTAGAAAAACTCTGTTTCTGGGCTGTTTCTGCTGGCAGATTTGCTGTTCTTCAGTTTTAGGCGTTTTCTGGTAGATTCTTGAAGGATTTGATGCTCAAAATTTGCACTTTGGTTCGTCTTTTCATTGTGAGCAAGTATATGTGCCCAGATTTCAGTTTGGATTTCTGCATAACTGGGTTTTTTTGATGGTGTTCTTGATTTTTGAAGATGGTGTTCTTGCTTTTGGGTTTTTCCAATTTTGCCCTTTAACAATGAAAAAGATGAAGCACTGTTCATAGAAAGTCATCCATTTTGACGGTTTTTGTATAAATTTTAGACGGAATGATGATTTTGGCGGTTTGTAAATATGTTGGTGACCCAAAAAGTTAAAAAAAATTCAAAAGTGATGAAACTGGCGGTTTGTAAAAACGTTGATGACCCAAATGGCAATTAATTCCATAAAGAATATACAAATCACTAATAAGTTTATGAGTTAACACCTCTTATTATAGATATAGAGGTCAATGACCTAATTTTCACATTCTATTCTAAATAAAAGTCCATTAGCTAATTTTCACATCCATTCTAAATAGAGTAAAAATACTAATAATTATCAGATTAAAAAAACATACATCAGCCTCCTAATTTCTGCGAAAATTTGAGATGCATAAGGTGGCATCTCGGCAGAATAGACACGTAGCTAAACCGCATGCATATTCGAGACATATCTTGTCTTCATCATAAACCCATCGGCTCATTATATTATAATATAAATAATTTTCAGTTAAATGCTTACGAGGGGACGAAAATGTCTTTGTGGATGAAAGCACGATTAGTTATTCTAGGTTCTTCGTCGGCCGGCGACAAGGTCGGTGGTGGCTGGCGGTTGATCGGTATGAAAGCATCCGACCGTGCTGCCGTGCACGGAACTAAGCCACCGATGCCGGATATAGTGGATGTAAGTTTTCCAAATTATTTTTTCACTTTAACTCAGTCAGTTCTAACTATTTTGTAGAATTATTATGTGAAGCTCTGATGGTTTCTAATTTCTATAATATTGCAGAAGGAGACAGTGGAGGTGGAGATTGAAAGAGCCAGAGAAGAGAAAGAAAAGAAAAGAAAGGAGATTGAAGACACTGTTGATTCACAACTCAAGAACAAGGACTGGGAACCGATCTCAGATAATTCTAGCACCAACTCATAACTATAATCAACTTAAATGTTTCAGTTTCACCTCTTGTAACAGTTTGTCTGCTTCACTTCTAACTCGGAAACAATAGATTATAAATTTGACACTTTCTCTTCTATAATAACAAAAAATTATAGACATGTAAAATTACCTGTTGTGTGAAATATTCAATCCCTTGCTACATTACTCCTGGGATTACAGAAAAATGCAAGTTCGATTTTTCGATGATGAAAGCTATTTTATTAGCACCGTGATAAATCAATTTTAGTCGTTGGGTAAAATGATGACTCGACTGGATAGCTGAGATAGCCGTTTAAGAACAATTATTCTCACATATTGAAACTAAATGTGAATGTATACTACATTCTAGAGATGCCAAAAAGAAAGGAACAGCTAGCTAAAATGACTACTTACTACACTAGAAATCGTCAGGCTTCAACTCATCTGAATTCGTTTCGGGTCTAAAAAATTGCAGTTGAATTGAACAAATAAGACTTGAATACTTGCTAGCAGGCTCTACTGAAATTAGCTATCTTCATTCGGTCACTTCCACCAGCCTTCCATGAACCCATTTCTTGCTCACAACTGCTGACTTAGATTGTGTTTCCTCTTTCATGGTCTTGGATTTTGATCCATTCACGAGGGAGTGGTTTGCGCGATCTATGTGACCGTTCAGTTCATTATCCGGGAAACTAGACAGCTTTATCGTATCATCCAACAGCATTGGAGGCGGCACATCAAAACCATTGGATGGTCTCATTTCGTGTTGGTTATCCTTGCCATTGATTATATTGTAGTCATTGAAGACGCATGCAGGGGTGTTGTCTTTCTTATCCCAGAGATGTTGTAAGTCGGATTTCTGAAGTTCGGAATCTCTTGATTCTGATGACTGAACTCCCTTTAAATCATCTTGCATGATTTGATTCGACTCTTCAATTTCAGCTAATATTTTGGCCTCTCCATCAAGAGTAGTTGCATCATTTTGAGATTCTTTCTCTCCTTGCTCTATGGACATAATAGATTGGACAGCTTCAGCAATAAGCTTTCTGGTCTCAATAAGGGAAGCATGAGCAAAAGGGCTCTTCTTTGCAGCTGCTTCAAGGGCTTTTGCAGCCTTTTCAGCTTCAGCAATCAATAGCCTGCAAGAATTATTGTGCAGAATTACCAAATACTACTGAATACCTATAGAAGCACACGTGGAAAGAGCGCATCAAAAAAACTTACTTGGCTCTAGTAACAGCCTCGCTCTTCCTGCTTTCGGCTGCTGCTCTCTCTGCTCTGATGTTTTTTAACATCTCTAGCTTGGAGCTCACCAAAGGGTCATTGTACATGGGCGCACAGCTCCTCTTTAACTTTGCCCGTTCAACTTGGCTCTTCTTCTCAGACTTATCATCAAAATCAACTTTCTTTTTGGTAGGACTTCTTTTGCTTGTTTGTCCATCACTGTTTGGCTTTCTTCTCGGTATTCTTTCAGCACCTTCTGGTATGCCATGATATTTTGCCAGACCAGAGTAAACGCGGGTTCGATATGACTGGAGAGCAAAATCATAGTCATTATCAAACTAAATGAATACTCCCTCTAACCAAAACTAAATGTTAATTGTGGTGGAGCAAGACATAAGGTCTTACAGGATCAGCCCATTTGGCAGCAATGGCCTCTGAAATCTTCCTCCTTTGTTCTAGGGATTTTGGTGCTCTCTTGCTACCCTTTGGCCTCGGTGTTCTTTTTCTTTCTTCAACACTCTGCAGCCACTCTTGCTTAAGCTGTTCATTCAAAATCTTGTAGGAATCCCACCGCAACTCTTCATCATCAACAAGACCCGTTCTTGCAGCTTCTGCAACTAGATTTTGCCATTCATAGCAGCAGGTCTCCTGCAGCATCAGCTTCTCACGACGTCTTTCCCACCCAATCCGTACACCAGCTCCTATCTTGTTCCTTGTTTCTTCACTGTACAGTGAGAAAGATTACAATCAAAGTACCAAAAATGGACATTATGCAAAAAGGCTGTGATACAGGTGCAAGATATTCAGAGCAGTTCTGAGATGTATTAAAGTTTCTAAGACACTGTGGTAAAGTTATTAGTTCTCATCCAAATTAAGAAGCTTGAAACAATGTTAAAAGATTTCAGAAACCAACCTGTGAGCATGTCCCAAGTTAACTAGCTTCATCTTGACCTGCATGGGAAGAACTCTCAATTTAGCGAATAATAATAGAGTAAAAAAATAAGCTCTTTTTGCTTGCTGAAAATCAACGTGATAAATCCAAAATCCTATTTAAGAGATTAATATTGATATTGTGGCTAACAAAGTATTTTGTTTTTTGCTTCCTTAATTTTCGCTACATGTCCTAAATGACTTATACTTCTTTAATTTTCGCTAAATGTCCTAAACGACTTATACTTATATTATGGAACGGAGGTAGTATTCTCTATACTTTCTTATAACAGTTAATCTTAAATGACAAAATCGGAGGGATTTCTCATTCTGCTAAAGTCCAGAGTTTGAAACTTGGAAATATATTTCTACAGTAAAGCCATTCTTCTTTTCGTTAATTTTAAGCACAGCCATAGGAATTACTTCGATTCAAAATGAAACAAATCTTATAAACTCTAAGCATATCCTAACATTAAAATTTTATTTTAATTTTTGGTTCAAAATAATGTCATCCTAATACTTTCCAAGCCATTGCAAGTCTTCTACATAAGATTATTCTTACATGACATCACCTTAGGATCCTGCATTGCAAGCCTTGTTCTCTCTCGTATCCGCTGTAAGGTTTCTGCAAGCGTTTACAAAAGAGCTATATAATGAGAATGTAAGAAAATAAATTAATAAATTCGAAACAATTCCAACACCTCAGGTAATAGAATTTACCTGGACTATGCTTCCTGCCTTTATTCCAAGGTGTATTTCCTTTATTAGCTTTTGAAATCCTCATCCTTCTCAACTTCTCTCGCTCGTTTAATTTATCTAAATCTTCACTTGAAGACTGGTACTCATAAGTCGAACCTGCTGAATCTGCATCAACCCTCAAATTGAACCCTCCCTCGCTGTGTGTTCTAATAGCTTCAAGTGTTGCAACTGCCTTGATGATTGACCTATCCCTCCGTAATTCAATTCTCCCGTTGCTAAAGTTGTTAGCTTTTTTCGGAATAGAGTAACACTTCCATGGATATAGCAACCGTTTTTCATTTCTGTGTAACAAGTTATTCTGTAATAGGATCCGAGACCTAAATGTATGTACATTGTTCTGGAAACAAGGCTGTGCAGTAGCAATATCTGCATATCAATAAAATAAAAAAATTGAAAATCATGATAAAACAATGACTACCTTGATTCCATAATAATATCCACATTTGTAAAATTCCTATCTTGAAAAATATTTGCAACAATTTAAAAAGCAATGCATATATTTATGTAATCCATCCAATTCAAAATATAAATTTTTTTTAGGAGTTATTTTTAATCTTTTACAACAAGTGTGTATTTATTGGCTAATTTACGCTTACATCATTTCTCCCCATATTCATTTTTGATCAAAATGTGTAGTTCACATTGCAACTCTTTATTATTATTTTTTTTGTTCTTTGCAGTATTAAGTAGGGGTACTTTAGTCATATTGATTATAATTTTAATTTGTGTAAAAACTCCTACAAATATTTATATTTTGAATTGGAGGGAGTATAAGTTTTCCAGTTCTACCCCAAACAAATTACTCAACTAACCACGGATAACAACGAAGCATTGCAATCAAAAAATAAAAAATACTACTCAATTAGGACATGTAGCCAAAGTAAGGAAGCAAAAAATAAGGTGTTTTTAATTAAAATATCAATATTACTCTCTTAAACCGAGTCAGTGATATACAAGACCTGCCTATTTAATATCTATTAAAGAGACTAATATTGATAATTTTACTAACAAAATAACTTGTTGTTCGCTTTCTTAATTTTTGCTACGGGTCATAAATGATTTAATAAAAGGGATAATGAAGGACAATTTAGAAACAGCAGAAAAGCATAATCAGCAAAACGAATTCCAATTACAAGCAGAGGAGGAGATAAAGATAGAATCTTTACAAACGCTATCCACCGGGGGAAAAAAACAATTGAATTACCTAATAAAGGCATGGGGAGCTCATCCAAGCTCAAGTCCCAGGAAAAACAAAATTCAGATTATGTAGCAAAGCAGCGCAGATTCCATAAACGGATTGATGAATTTATTCTTGCTAGAAATTATGAATTGTGAAGAGAATTGTGATATTAGTTGAAAATGGAGGCAGTAGCAGAGGGGAAGGGAAGCTGGAGAGGTTTTAAGGGTTATAGCTTTAGAGTGACAGCCACACACAGCCCGAAGTGCTGGATAATGGATTTCGTACCACCATATTTTTCAATATATCAGAGTTTTCCCGACTAATCCAAAGTATAAACTGATAATGAAGTATAAAGTTGTTTTTTAAATTAAATTGAGCTCACTTATAGTCAATTTTTTGTCAAATTAATAAAAAATCTTGTTTTTTTTCCATTGATATAGAGCATCTTTTGCACCATAGTCAAATTAACTGGGCAATAATGTACTTTGTCCGACACCAATACAAAAAAAAAAAAAACAAAATCAAAACAATTTTAAGTGATTTTTTTTAAACAAACACTTCTTTCCACTTAATACAAACTTTAACGAAATGTATTCAATTTTAACTCTATATTTATGAGATTGATTGAATGAGAAGTTGATTTTAAGAATAGAAAATTATTATGAAAATATGTGTATATGCCATGTTTGTAAGGGAAAATTCTGATATAGACCTGGGCTATATGTGGGGTTGTGGACCACTTGGTGTAGAATTAACCACATCACTTCTTTTGATTAAAAAAAAATCTTTATAAGCGCCCACTTTGCTTTTTATTATTTTAATCAAAAGCCGTGATGCATTGAATCGTGACTAAAGTGGTCTACTAGCCACCTTGTGCCCTGAGTCCATGATGAATCTGCCGTTTGTAAGATGTCAAGTGTTTTATACGATTTGAAATATGAGAAAACCGCTATATGTATACACCAATTTTTTTTTGTTTATCTCTAAATACTTTTAACTTTTTAATAAATGTAAAATAGCACAACTATTTTATGGGTTCTCTCCATTTGTCAAATTAAGGATTCAGACCAAAATGGTAACGTGCAAGGCACATACAACCCATTTTAAGGGCATTTTCGTCCTAAATAATTTTTTCCTCCTAAAGAAAAATCCCAAACCACTATTTCTTCCCCAAAATCTATTCCCTCATTCATTTTACATAGACAAACCCGAGCTCCCCATTAAAACACCCAAACCGGAGCTCCCCATTGCAAGAACAAAATCCATTTTGTAGTATTGAAGAAGAAGAATTCCCGAAGCAATTTGTTCCACTCTCATTGCAAGGTATGTCTTCTTCAAGCTCAAATTCATCAAGAACCATGAAAACTTCAATGAATCCAACAAAATTTTGCAATTGCTTCAATCGAAATCCCGTTGCGCTTCGTACCTCTTAGACCAATGATAATCCGGGTAGAAAATTTCTCAATTGCATTGACTCAATGGATGGAGGTTGTAAATATTTTGAATGGATTGAAGAATCAATTTGTCAACGTTCGAAGCAAGTAATCCCCGGGCTGTTGAACAAGCTTGACTGTTTGGAATTGGAGAAGAGGAAAATGGCAGAAAGATTAGAGTTTTTGGTTGTTTTGGAAGCTATTTAATAATACAAAGGTACTAACTATTCATTTCTGCGACCACAAACGACAGCAATATATCAGAAAACTACCACTAAACAAGATTAAACAGTATAACAACAAGGAATCTCAAAAATCGATTGAACTTTTTCAGAAAAAATACATTTATGTGACCACAATGACACTGACAGAACACAAAAAAACACATAAAAAATACTTTAAACACTAAAACAATATGGAATCAAACCAAAGTTACAACTTTTTCAGAAAATTATTCAAGTCTACGAACACAAAGGACGACAACATGACAAAAAACAACATTATAAATAGTTTGAACACTTAAAAATTAATGATTTTCCAAAAATGATTCAACTTCTAAAGAAAAAATCGGTTCTTAACTAGAGGGTTTTCAGCGATTTTCTTACCATATGTCGGCTTTTCCTTGTGTGGAAGCTTGATATGCATGTTTAATCTAGGTTTTCTTTGAAAATCGATGAATTCGAAGCTGCTATTGAGTTGGATTTGCCTTGGGATTCACATTCAATTAGGGTTAAGTAATATTTTTTTTAGGTTTAAAATGAAGTAATCTAGTTATGTTTGGTTTATATATGTCGGGTAAAACGGGTTCGGGCGGGTATCTAATCGGGTTAGAGGGAAACGAAAAGTCGGACGATTTTAACCTCAGCCACGATCACATGTGCCTTGCACGTGACCATTTTGATATGAATATTGGCCAGAATTCTTAATTTGACAAACGGAGAGAACCCGTAAAATAGTTGCTCTATTTTGCATTTATTAAAAAGTTAAAGCTATTTAGAGAAGAAAAAAAGTTGGTGTATACATATAGCGGTTTTCTCTTTGAAATATCTATGAACTATATTAATTAATCACAACTGGCTTCTAGAAAATATTTCTCAATACGACAACGAAGCGCAGCTCATGCGATAAGACGCTTCAATTCCAATCGGTAGGTCGGAAGTTCGAGTCATGCCGGAGGAAAAGTGAGGAACCACTATTTATCCTCCTAAACAAAAATCTCAATACTTTTCAAAGAAGAGTAGCATTAAGCAAGTGGTTTAAAGCGGAAAAAAAAATCAGTATATACTTGGTGTCATTGGTTTGAGTTTGAGATTTTGGTTTCAGTTTCAAGCTCAAACCAAATTCTGGATGATATAATAATTCAAATTTTATTTTTAGACTCAATTCAAAGTTGGTTGGTTTGAGTTTGAGTCTTAAGTCAGACCAAACCCAAATAAAAGTCAATCCAATCAGACCCACTGAATAATTTTTGGTCGTCGGATAAATAAATTTAACAGTTTTGTCACGCCCTCGAATCTAAGAGGCGAGACACGACCGTGTTAATAGCTCATACTATTAACACAAGGTCTCCTATTCATCCTAGAAAACTTTATATATCTTAACAATATCTCAAGATAAATTATTACATCGAAGTCATTCGCAACGGAAACAAAACAACACATAAATTGCTTATCAAAATTAAACTGAAACATAAATGAATCACTCTCTTCACCAAAAGGGAACTTCCTCCCACTCTCCTAAATTATTCTCATCGTTGTTAACCTTACCTAAAAAAAAATAGGAAAAAGGGATAAACTTCCAACTTAGTAAAATAACGGATTTCTTCCGGAACCAAGCATCTGAACAAAATACATTTTTATCATTAAAATTACTTGAAACAATACTTTTGACATACGAGAACATTTTATTTTCTAAAAACGTACGGATTAATGAATATTTAGGAAGTCATTTGAAATCATCACTAGAATTTGCGGAAACAACCCTTGGAGTAGACTCTGCCCATTTTATAAAAATGAAATCATATTCTTTGTCAAAACAACATTAACAAAATCGCATGACTCAGCATAGTGCATATGATAAGCAAAGTGAAGGATTTCTAAGAAATTGACTTGAGAAAATAAATAAAAGATTGACTCCATTTTTAGTAAAAGAAAAAGTCTCAGTTCTTTTAATACTAAACCAAACGTAGAAAAATTATGGATGTAATTCATATCACACAATCAACGGTGATGATTTAAGAGAAAAAAAAGAATTTCTTAACGAGCATTTGAATAATCAAAATCAACAGTATAAATATTTCGACAAGCAAAATAAATCTTAGTCTTGACAATTTCATATCAATATAATCTTCGCAATAAAATTGCAGAAACTTCACATAAATCTTAACTTCAGTTCATAATTAGTGATAACAATTAGGGTGACCAAAAGGTCCTTCAACTGGGGTTAATACTTCGATCGATCGTCTTCAGTTGTCTTTAATTGTTACCATCAATTTAAAAGCCGCAAAATAAAATTATTTTGTTTAATATATAGACACCATACTTCAAATTAATCATGTGCTTGATTCCTTTTTATTTCATAAAAATATATAATAAAAATGTAATATTTTCATCATTACCTTCTCGGCATAAAAATATAACATTTTCCATAAATACTTCACTTTTGATAATATCGTAGACTTAAAAACGAGAAGAAATATGATATCTTACCTCGAAATTGTGATATCTTCCTAAGTGTAGAAATTCTATAGTCGCTTCCTAATATCTGTCTCACTCGCTTATGCAAAAACACCGAAAGATACTTCAGAATCCAAGCTCCTCCCTTTTTATTTTATTTATTTTACGCACCCTATTATTCTATTTTCTCTTCTTCTTGACGATACTGAGGAGGGAGTTATATACTCCACTTCTGACTTCTCCCATCCCACAAAATAAGCACACATTCAATTACCCCACTTCTCCCATTCCCAAAATAATGGCACACGTTACATAACAACAATTCTATTTGCACTTAGGTCCCTAAAGAAGGTAATTATTCTCTATTAACCCCGATTCTTAATTCTTCAAAGTTACGAGTTTCACAAGTTCAATTTTTTAAGCAAACAAGTATTGTGATGTTGTAACACATATTGCGTAAAACATGTATTACATACCTTATGATAACCATAAGTGTTAATTAAATGAGAATACACATCTACATAAAATGTAACAATTATTTAAAACAGTTCGTATATACTGATATTTTTTTTCATTATGCATTATAAATGCATGCATTAGTAATGGGTGTTCGTGCTAAGCCACACAAAACCATTATTATCCATATTCCCCTCTTCCGGGAAGGAAATGCAACACAAATATTTTTTTATTGGGATTTAATAATTGTAAAAAATTCATTTGTAAAAAATTCATTCCATATTTTCTTTTCCGTATTACTTATTGCATAAGCATTGATTCCATCGTGAATATGACATTTCTAGTTAGCAGCCTTGTGTGAATATTATATTTTAATATAATTTTTGCTAAAGTCGTGTTCAATAATTTATTCTTTGAGATATTTCATCATAGACTTACCATTATGATCTTTGGATTTCTTTTCCTGCAATTTACGTGTAGGGCACACAATAATATACTATTTAATAGTGTTTTTTTTTTTTTTTTGCTGAATACTATTTAATAGTGCTTACCATAATATTCAATACGATTATTCTAAAATAAAATCTTGTTTACCAGACATAAATTATTTAAGGACCACAATGACAGTTAAAAACATCTCTAGAACTTATAACATGCTGTGTAAAATGAAATAAGTCGTTTTCTCTAGGGTATATTTATAGTGGATCTATTTTTAGTTTAATTTGGTTTGAAACTCAAATAGAAATTTAGGGATGGGCAATGGGGGCGGGTGAATTGGAGATCCAGACCGGCCCAACCTTCCCCGGTTTCAGTTGGGGATGGGGATGGAGTTAGGGATGAATTTGGCTCCGCTAGCGGGGCCGGGGCCGGACGCGGGTGAAATAATATCCTCGTCCCTGCCCGCCTCGTATGACACGTCTAAAATACTAAATAGAAGGAGCATAAATACCTAAAAAATAAAATAGACATCTAATTTGGAGAAGATCGCGTGAATCAAATTCTTTCCGGGACATCTATATCATTTTTTTCAAGGTTTTAATTGGGGATTTTTGTTAAAAATTCACTATTTTTTTTCCTAGTCGAGGTTGAGCCTCCACTGGGAGGAAAGTGGGAATTTGGAGAAAAAATTCTCCGCTTTTCCTCAGTTGGGAGTGGGCCTACACCTGAGTTGGGGATGGGATGCCCATGCATCCCCGGTGATGGGGCTGGGTCGGGGATAAAAATACGATAGAAGATGTGGTAGTGGGATTGGAGATTATGGTATCCGCCCCACCCGGCCCCGTTGCCATCTCCATAGAAGTCCACTTTTTTTGTGGGATAAAGTCTGAATATGAAAACCGCATATCTAGAATGTTTAGATTTGATATTAGTTTCATATCTAAATCATTTTCCTTGATATTATATTAGTATGAAACGAAAACTAAAAAGCTCAAATTCAACCAGACATAATCTTTTGTTTTTTTTTCTTCTTTTTTATTTTCCCTCGGCTCCCTACCATACTACTTGACTATTGTGTGTGAAGTCATGTAAAGACGGAGATAAATATGTATTTTTTTTCTAAAAAATGCTTTTTTTCTTGAAACAAATCACAATTGCCAAATGAAATAGTTCAACAAATCTCATGCATTATGCACATGCGAAAAAATAGTGTTATGTAGTATAATCGCATTACCTTGATCCCGCCTACAATGAAGAACAACGAGTGTTTTGTATGTGCGTAACATCTGTCAGTCGTCGAATCAAACGATTTGATAATTGATATTACCTTTTTACAATACCTGTTGGAAAAAAATAATATGTGTCATAAAATATGCGATCTAAACCGTCATATTAAACCATTAACATATATTTCGTATCTACGAAATTTTTGACGTTCCACACTATTGTCGGACTGAAACCACCCTAATCTACATATTTTCCACACGGATGAAGAGTCGAGGACCATGGAAAAGTAGAAGTCAATGAGATTACCAGAAATTCAGCCCCTTTTGTCAAGGTAGTAGTCAAAAGAGAAGACTCGTAAACAAGTAGTACAAGAAGCCTCCGATGTCCAATCCAAGCAAAATGGTTAAATTCACTTTGAATTCTCTCTTGTAATCTCATCTTATTCTTCTCTAGTCTTAGCAGACTTTTCCAATTCCTTTTAAATCAACCTTCAACTACCAAAAGTACCCAATTGTTCTTCTAGTAAATTCATCTTTATTTTTCTTTGTTATCTTCTCTCTTTGTAACCCCATTTGAACAAATATATATATATCAGAGTAGGACTACAGAAATAAAAATCTTCATTTTCCTTCTTTTATATCTCAACCCCTTTCTTGAAATCTTCAAAAAGTTTAAATCTTTTGGTTTTGCTTAATATCATCTCTTGGTTTTGCTTCTGTGAAGGAAAATATAAAGTTTTTTTTTCCAAAAAGTTTGAGTCTTTTGATCTGGGTTTTGCTTATTACCTCCTGGAATACCCCAGGTTTTGTTTCTGGGATCAAGATTTTCGAAAGGAAAAGTTCAATTTCTTGAAGATCAGAGTATATAATAAAAAAATGGGAGTGCGTAGGGAATTAGAAGAATCAGGGGCAATTGAGATAACAGGAAAGATCATGTTGGTAGCAGTTTTTGTACTCTTTTTTGTAGTAGTTTTTGTGTTCTTCCTCCACTTATATGCCAAATGGTTCTGGAACCGCCGCCAAGAAGAAGAATCAGACGCCACCAACACACGGCGTCGCCGCCAAGATATGAATGTTGTCATACGCAATGGTCTTGATCAATCAGCACTAAAAACCATACCTGTAGTTACGTTCAGTGCTAATGACTTCAAAGATGGATTAGAATGTGCAGTTTGTCTTAGTGAGCTATCTGAAGGTGAAAAGGCAAGAGTTTTACCAAATTGTAATCATGGATTTCATGTTGAATGCATAGATATGTGGTTTCAATCTCATTCTACTTGCCCTATTTGTCGAAATGCTGTTTCTCCTGATCCTGAGCTGAAATTAGAGTCTATAATTCAAGTCCCTTTATCGGAGAATTCGACAAATTTGTTCCCTACTAATGTATTGTTTTGGGGGGATGAAACTCAAGTTAGTACTTTAGGTAACAATAATTGTTTGGAAGAATCTTCTTCTCAGCCACCAGCTTCTTCTTCGTCTTTATCAATCGATATCCCAAGGCAAATTCATGAGAATGAGGAACTAAAATCACCAATGCCATCTCGGTTGAGGTCATTAAAGAGGCTTTTGAGCAGGGACAGTAGGAGGATAAGTCCTCCAAGTCCTAGGGATTTTGATGTGGAGCAACAAGGAGGAGGTACTGGAGGCCACTAGTGAATTGCTATATATGAATACAGTGAAGATTGTCGTGCATATACTTGGATTAATGTTCTTTAATTCTTAGTGAAGATTGAGGTTTGAATTAACCTCATCAATCACAAGCTTGTTTCTTCAAGCATACTTTTGTTTTTTTGAATTTTTTCTTTTTTTATTGTTGGGGAATACAATTAGAAGTGTTACGCCACCTGACTAACATTGGCGACTCCGATCATATTTGTTAAACTGTAGGAAATGGATACTTTGTATATATTAGCTTCTCTGGTTGGAGAGTGGATTGGAATCCTATCTTGTCTCTAACAAAAGAGTAGAAAATGTCAAATTCCTTTGTTTAACTTACAAAATGTGTCAATTTAACTTCTTCCGTTTGCGCCTCTATTCAACATTTCAATTCAGTTTTTCTGATGCTGTTGTAATATATTTTATAGGAAGATTTTATTTGATTGCATATATATGATGCATTCTTTAACTAGGGATAGTTAAGTTCTGTTTTGCTATGGGGACATGAAAAGCTCGGGCCAAGGCTAAAGATTCAGTTGAGCTACATGCCTTGTGCGGGACTAATCGAACTTGTGGGAAATGGGGAAGGCTTGGATTGGATGATTTGAGTCTTGGCCCGAGCTATTCACTTAAATTTGCGAGACGAGCAAAGTTAGAGAGGGTGAGTGAAGACCTCAATTCGCTCCGATTCTTAAGTTAGTTCGAGTACACGTACTTTTTTAGAGTTAGAAATGACTTGGGATCAAATGAAGTGGGAGAGCTCTATTTATAGAGGCCCTTTCTCTATTAATTTGAACCATATATTGTACGGATGTTGACCGAGTAGAGCCTTTGATGAGATTCGTTACGGTTGAGTAGTCGGTACGCACTTTATCTGGCCGTCCGAGTGGACTTGCAATAACTGGGCCTCACTCTTGGTCCTTATCTGAGCCCATAGCCTTTAGGACTATTTTGTGGACTTTGGACCAGGGCTTCTCTGTTGAGCCCAGATGGCTAAGACCCACTCATATATCTCTTGGCCAGATCACATCAATATATTAAAGTAATAGAATTAATGAGATTTTGCCTATTTGCAAAGGATAATTTAGGAGAATCTTAATTGAGGAGCAAATTTGAAGATTTGAAGAAGATATTCGGAGAATATATCTTGTAGATTTGGTGGGATTTTACTTGAAAAGTATAACCTTTACAAATTGGGTAGTGATAATGCCAGAGCAGAAATCCTCCTACAAGTGACAAAATTACCCCTCTAACATATTAACTAAATCTTTTAATTATTTTTTTTATTTTCTCTCCCAATATTTTCTCTCCCAATATTTTCTCTCTAACCTAGCATGATCTTTCTCATTCCCCTATATTCTTTCCTTATTTTTCTCTCAATCTCTCTATTTTCATATGATTTTTGTTTCCACATCTGTTGTTTTTTTCGTTTTTTCCTCTCTCTATATTTTTTCCTTTTTTTCTCTATCTCCAAGTGATTTTGTTTTCTTCTCTATTCTTCTCTTTCATTATCTCTTCTTACTCTTTTGTCTAACTTTGAATTATATATATATATATATATATATCCAGATAATTTTCAACTACTTTCGGTAAAAGAGGTAAATTTTATTATTTTTATTGAGCTTTCGATTTTATATTGTTGTTGAATGATTCAATCCAAGAAATTGGTCTATTCAGTGAGGAAATTGAGAGAAGAAAAAATAAAAATAAAAAACAGAGAAGAAAATAAAATTACTTGGAGATGGAGAGAAGAAAAAAAACGAAAAGAGAGAGAGAGAGAGGAAAAAACGAAAAAAAAACAGATATAGAAACAAAAATCACAAAAGATTGAGAGAAAAATAAGGAAAGAATCTAGGAGAGAGAGAAAGATCAAGTTAGGATAGAGAGAAAATATTGGGCGAGAAAATATAAAAAAATAATTAAAAGATTTAGTTAATATGTTAGAGGGGTAATTTTGTCACATGCACGTAAATCGCTATTGCAGGAGGATTCTTACTCTGGCATTATCACTACCCTTACAAATTATTTCCTACACTGCAAATCCGTTATGAGAACCAATGAAAATCCCTTTTGACAACTTTTTGAGAAAACCAATCCATGATAGCACATACTAGTGCTCATTAGTCATTACAATTCATAGTCTTCTTAATTACCATACTTAATTTGTTTCCACTATTAAAAAACAACTCCAGTGAATTACAACTTGCATTCTTCATCAAAGGAAAGTAGCAGTATTGTA
Organism: Vinca minor; assembly: GCA_026122235.1. Lineage (NCBI taxonomy): Eukaryota > Viridiplantae > Streptophyta > Magnoliopsida > Gentianales > Apocynaceae > Vinca > Vinca minor. The sequence continues at coordinate 6,701,589 of JAOCZM010000290.1, read as the reverse complement.
CAACTCTTATCACCACCGATTGACAGTAGAATCTCCACCATTTAATTTGCACCGAAAGATTAAGTTTTCCCTAGGTGACCAAGTAAACAGGTCCATAGGTATGAGGAGTAGTAGCATGATGAGGACTATTAAGCTGATTTAAACACATATAAGGTACTATTCCATCATCTTCTTTCTTGGATGGGTTAAAAAGACTCATCAAAGGTCCTGATGTTGCCTTCCTTGATCTGCTGTTAATGCTTGCTGAACTAGTCTGTATTGGACCAGAAACTATGCCCTTACGCCTCGCTTTATCTGATGATGGTTCTGCATCCATGGTTTTGGTTTTCTTCAACCATGAAAACACCCAACTTTTCCAAGATTTTCTGTTTCTTTTCTCCCCATCAGACACTGTTTTTCTTACTTGTTCAACATTTGTGGGAACAGCCTTGGATTTCCTTTGATTAGCATCACTTTTAGCTTCTTCTAAGAACTGATAGAAGTCTGCCTGTGGATCAAACTCATAAGAAGCATGGTTTCCATCTTCAAATTTTGGATGCCTTGGATATGACTTCATGCTCTCTTCAAGATAATAATAAAAAAAAACTATAGACTCCAAAAAGAATCTTTATAAGTTGTTGCTTTCTAGTATTTCTTTTACCTTTAAAAGTGGTTCAGGAAAATTACAGAAAAGGGCAGAGATTGTAGTTGTAGATATTCCCCATGTGATTGTACTAGAGATTTTATATAAATTTGTACTGAACGGAAAGTTGAACTAACATTACGCACAGAAAAGGGAAAGTTTCAAAAGTTGTCGCTTTTTGACAAGGAGAGTTTCTTACCTGCCAAATCCCAAGAAATGTATCAACTCTCTCAAACTCTTTTGACCAATTCCGAGTTTAGTACTTCGGGTTTCGTTCCCAGACTCAATCCAAAGTTGGTTTAGATTTGAGTTTCAAACAAGATCAAACCCAAATCAAACTAAATCCAAAGCAAACCCTATATCTCTATTATTTAGCTTGCATTGGAAATTATCCAATTCTAATTCCAAGATTTTGCCAACTAGTCAAGGTTGGAAATTAATGTCTTACCACCAATTAACAATATTTTTACCATCTTATTTGAACGAGATAATCAACTTTACGATTCCGTCCAGGCAGTGGAGGTTTCTATGCCGCATGTTTGGGAGCTTTCCACAACACTGCTAACTTTAGGAAGGAAAAAGAAATAAATTAGGAGTTGCACTGTGAGACAGGGCACATAAAATCAGAAACCAAATTGCAAGTTGCTTCGAGTTTAAGCAGACTTGGAGGGTAAGATTAGGGAGTGATTTGTGACATCTATGTACACTTTGAAAGCGACAACCATACCTTCTTTCGAGTCAAAGTCAAACTATACAGACACAACTCAAAACCAAACTCAGCTCAGATCAATCCTCCCGAAGTTGGTAATATTAAATGCTCATAATAATAACAGTTAAAAAGAATTCCACCATTTATCATCAAGTAAATATAATGACAGAAATCAATTTGGCAGGCGATGAGCCCCTAAATTTCATGTTTTAGCTTCTCCTGGTGGTTGCCACCATGAAATGTGGATATATTTGGGCACTAGTGTCGTTCATGTTTCATTAACCCCAGAAAAAAGGGAAAACTAACAATACACTATCAGAACTGGGGAGCAAATTACAACCACCACATAGCATATGTTTTCCGGTTTTAGTAACTAAAACAAAACAGTAGAATTAACAACAACAGGCTAGGGGGATCATATGGATCTCCTTCACCTCTATACAGAGCCCTATAGATACATGGCAATTCGCGAGTATTAAGAGCCACTGTCAAGAGTAGAAAGTACTAATTTGCCCACTCTTAACACTTCCGAGATTTTTCCGATATTTCCTTGCCAATGGGACTTGAATGTCAAAGTTGAAGTAAAGGCAAGGACATTACAACACCCAAAATGAAAACTAGCAATAGCAATACCCAGGTTGGAAAAGATTTCCTCCTGTTTTTGGCTTCTCTTGCAGGTTCAAGTCTATTCACCTCCCCCGTTGTTGAGTTCCCATTTCCATTCAACAAATATCTCGAGTTCCCTTCTTCACCGGCCGCACGTGAAGCATGGTCCCTGGCGGGCTGCTCAGGCAATTGTTGTTGTTCATACTTCTCCACAAATTCTGGAAATAATTTCCTAAAGGTTGGACTGTTACGCATAAAATTGTAGTAAGATTAGTTATCCATCAGAAAATACGAACACTCGAAACAAGATGTAAACACAAGATCACAGCTGCAAATATGAATAATAGAATGGCCAGGATATCCTTCAAAAAGAAAATAATGGCATGGATACAATATAATCAATTGCTAAGTAGAAACACGAAGCAATTGCAGAAAATCTATACTCCCTCCGTCCCAAATTATCTGTCCACATTTCCTTGTTAGTGTGTCCCAAATTATTTGTCCACTTTCTAAATAAAGGGTCTATTAATGATGATTTTTCCAATTCTACCCTTTACATTAAATATTGGAGAGAGAAAATAAAGAGAGAAAAGGAGATGAATTAAATTGGGAGTAACATTAAATAGGGTTATGTTTGACATTTTATCATATTTCACTTTAGAATTTGATGAAACATTAATCCCCGTGCAAAATACAAAGTGGACAGATAATTTGGGACGGAGGGAGTATATATAACTCACTTTTTACAATTGAATGCAAGGGAAGCCTTTGCAAGCTTCTGTTTCTCAGCAACTGTAGTTGTCACACTACCTGTGGTAGGACTGTTATCCATCTGCATATAAAGCGGGGGAAGTTACACAAGAATAAAGCTTTCGACTTTATTGAACCTATACACATATCCAGTATACATTTCTTTCATAGAACAAAACAGAACACCAATATTCATAACTTTCAGGCAAGCCCAAAGGTCATTTCATTGGATGTTCCCACAGCCAGAAGCATACACCACCAGCAGAAGAATAAGCACTTAGGATAATTTGTAAGCAAGAACTCTGTTGGTTTGTCCGCCATACCAAAATAAATACAACTAACTACAAGCAGATTGACAAGAAACTTACCATGAAGGAAAGGAGTCCAGTGAGTATACTGCATGTGAGGTAAGACACAGATCAGTACATAAGCAGAAGTCCAGCAGCGGAAAATAGAGAACAGCATATGCAAGAAATATCAATTACCTTGAAACGGACCACATAGGATTCCAACTTTCTGGATGGACTGAAAAATAATGCAATACAATTGAAGGACACAACCTTAAAATAAGTAATAATCTATACAACTCTAAAGATAATCAATATGATTGAAACTTTAAAAATCCAAAAATAAATAGCAATAACTAACAATCACTCATAGAAAGGCAGATCTTCTTTTGTGTCATAAACCGACCATTTGGAGTAGTCATGCTGCAGAAGAGAAAAAAAAAGGAACAAAGCATGACACTGACATTAGCTGCACTGGAACAATTTAATCGATAGGCATGATACTTGAAACAGGATATGGTTGATTGACAACTCAAAATACCTGATTCCAGGAGGTTTAAATGGATATTCTGGAGGAAACTTAATCTTTCCGTAGTAATATCCACCTGAATGACAAAACAGTAGACATTTTAGTGACACGGTCAGCTTATAATGCATCTTCAGAGTAAGTATTACCCCCAACTAAACAGCGATGCAGGGATAAAGAAAAATGAGAACAAAAAAGTCAGACTCGTCTTGCTCCGTTCAAACCCGCCCCCGCCCCCACACACAAAAAAAGGACATGTTTGAAGTTTGCAGAATTTTGGAACTTTAGATCACAAACCTGCAAAAGGTGTTCCCTCACTCCCCTCCAATACGTAATCTGAACAGAAAGATTTAGTTAGCACATGGTGTTTTGTAGACAAAGCAAATGCATTTGAGACTAGGGAAGTAAGTTCACTAAACGCAACTTGTGCAAGTAATATAATGCAAGAAGTTACTCAAAAGATATATGCATAATGGAACAACCTAGAAAAATTAGCAAGTCGTAACCTCAAAAGAATAGGTCTAATACAGGTAAAGGTAACCATCAAGTGTAACTATTACACAAATTAAGCAACTAGATTTGTTCAATTTCATCTCCTAAATGTTGATTGAGACATGAGGAAAAGATCCGCAAAAATAGGAGTAGCAGAAAGCAAACTTACGCCACTCAAGGATGTCATTTGGGGAAGGCTGAGCCACAACATGCGAAACAGGTTCCTAAAAATTCATAGAATAAATTATCATCCATACACTTATCAATATTGTATAACTGGTGGGTATATTAATAATAAGAACACGGGAATAAGCTGTACATCCCTGAAATAAAAGATTATTTTTTATTTTTTGATGATAAATGCTACAATAGTGAAGATCATCAAAGACAGAGAGAAGGACCAAACCTTACAAAGAGCTCTATATTCTTTCTGGAGGCGCTTTACACAAGCTTTTTCAGCCATTCTCGACTTCAAACTGATGACGTAACAGGAAATGAACCTGGAGACTCTCTGGCGCCACGACGACAGTGTTGCCTATCAAATACAGAATTCATACAAATATTCTTGGAAAGTAGGAGCATTAAACTAAAGCTCAGCAGTAGAAAAAGCAGAATAAGAAGAAGAAAAAAGGTGATGTGTGCAGCATCCTTGTCAAGGAATAGAACAATCATAAGAAATTTAAAAAAAGAAGCAATGCCTAAAGATTTAGAACTAATTACAAGTGCATATCAAAGCGAGGGATTTCATCCGCTAATTCTCAAATACATACTGAAAGGCAAAGCTTCTACTTCATTAGAAAATATATGAAGAAGGTTTGACCCTAACAGCACTAGGAAAAACCTGCTTCATCCAGCAGAACACCAATAAACATATTCAAATTCCACAATCAAACATGGAAAGCTAAAATAAATCATCAGTATTCCTCAAATCAACAAAAAATTACGAACACGCCGACATATCTCATATTGCATTTCCAGAATTCCACACATTTAACAATCAAAACACATGATCAAAGTCTGATACTCAAATATTTCCACCGCAAACAAACTTTGAACTAATTACTGAAATAAATTTTTAAGAAAATAACAAAATCCAATCGATATCAATCTAGAAATGTCTAGATCCCTAAGTAATTGCTTCCAATAAAATCATAAAAACAAAATTAACAAAAAGCAGAAAAATAAACAAAATATTACATATATACTAAAAAATACAAATAAATATATACACAAATTAGTAGAGAGAATTTTCAATTTTACCAAAATCAGCAAATGGAATTTTAAATCTTCAAGTTTCTGGCATTCGCTCTCCGCGGCAACTAATTATAATATGAAAATTTTATAGCGTCTGAATTTTTCGTTCTAGAAATTTCGATTCATAATTTGGGAATTGTAAAATGGGTAGAGATTTTAGGGCGTTGAGTTTTCTGCGTTGCAGATGGTAACAATCTGCGCGGTGGTGGCTGGCGTTGCCTTCTTTACCAAAATGTCTATAATAACCCTCATCAGATATAGTTAGCGTAGGAGAAATTTGAGATTTTGTTTAGTGCTTATCGAGTCCGTCTAAGAACAATGTAAATGGGGCAAAAATGTAAAAAGAAACAAATATAAGGGGGGAAATGTTTATGTTTATTTAAGATTGTGTATTACTGAACGCATTTCATGACCAGATATTTATCTTTTCGAAGAGTTTCCGTGACGAGAGACAAGAGTAATTAGCATTATTGCTGAAAGTGGATATCCTGGTCTCGACCAAAAAAGAATTGTCTATTTCTATTACTAGGAAAAAATTACTTGTGTCTTTAGTAAAAATAAAGAAATTCGAGAGTTATCAATACATTATTATAGGTAAAGTATTTCCGATTGGTTCATAAATTTTTAGTTTGAATTACATTCATGCCCTCGTGTATAAAAGAAATTATTATTAATGTTGAATATATATTTTTTCTTTTTAATGTGGTTGTTAAATATTACATACTCAAAACCTAAATGTGGTAGTTATTGCATATGGGTTTTTTTAATGGGTGTCTTAAGGGCACACGTTAATTCAGATAAAGAAAATTATGTATATAAAAATCTAAATTTTTAACCACGAGGGAATAGAAAAACCTAAACTATTATAGATAGTAATTCAATCTATATTAACATGTACACAAGAAATGTGTTAGAAAAATCCTTAAGTGATTACATTATATAAATGCTAAATAATTTTTTATATAAAATAATAAATGTTTAATTGAAAAATAATACAATTCAATTAAATGCCCGTTTGGAGAACTTTTGGAAAACTCAAAAGTACTTTTGAGTGTCAAAAGTTGTTTGATAAATTGTTTGGTATCTGGAGTAGCTTTAGCGTTTGTGAAAATGTATGTAAGCCCTCATCCCACATGGGATTCACGTGTATAAAAGAATAAGATGGGGCTCATGTATCGTGTCGTATGTACTGTTATATCCATTAATCGCACTCTCAGACCCGTTTGAAAACCAAAACATCTATAATTTTAGTATTTCAAATCTGATTTTCCACGATTTGAAAAAGTTATAATTGTAACTTTTACCAATCATTGATTTTAAACGTGATATTTATTTTTAAACTTCCTACACTAGTATTGAGATTTTAATTGAATTGCCCTTTATTTTTATTTTTATTTTTCAAAAAATACCAGGAGTATTTCTTTAGTATAATTTTAAATTAAGTTTCTCGTTTCTATCTTATCTTAATATAATATATTTCGAGTTTGAATGTTACATATGAAAAAATGTATTAAAAATAAAAAATTGTTCAATTCATCATATCATCATCATCCTTGTCCTACTTGTAAATAACTGAGCTGGCCTGGCCTATATCACATGCCTAAAGGCTTGAGTAGCACCTCAGATCCTCTCCCAAACCCCAAATTTCCAATATTAGTTATGTGATGATGAAAAGGGCAAAAGTTGACAAGCAGGCCTAACCCAACATCTTGGTATTGTCTCTGACCTGAAAAGTGAATTCATGTATATGTTATCGAGTTACTCGGAAAACAAATTGATGAACAACTTTACAAGATCACTCTGGAAGGAGACGGTGAATCCAGAACGGGATAATTTTCCACGTATAAAACTTTTTTCTTCTGTTGAATTAAAATTTTAATAGTTAAAATTGATTTAAATCGAACACATGTTTTGAGTCTCAAAACACTTATTTCGTTTTTACCGTGCAGAACACTTGTTCTTAGCCTTAGGATACATATTTTGACGTGTTTCGAATGTACTAAAAAAAATTTATTCCGCATAAGATTTGGAATGCGGGAAGTAGGAGGATGAATGAGGGACTACCAGAGGAAAGCGTGGTCGTGCCTCGATATCAGAAACGAGAGGATTAGTTAATCATTTCTTTACCTAATTCCCAAGCTCATCATCCATCTACTCTAAACAAATCTTTGATCATCTCTCTCACCTTCGCATACTTAGATTCGCTTTAAAACTTAATGTGGTATTTTATGTCCCACAAAAATACTTCAAGTATTATGCTACTATTACTATAGGATATACTGTTATCAGATATCATATCATTTTTTTTTTTTGATGAATAATACCTCATTTCCCATTAAAATTAACTGAAATGACATCAGAAATTGGGACAACACCCAAGGAGCTTGAACCTAGATCAGAACCTAGACTATTACACATTTGGCCTATAGCAAGAGGAATAAACCCAGGTGCAACAGATCCAACAAAATTATTACATTTAGCCCATCTGGCTAAATTGTGAGCAAAAGTATTGCAGTTCCTGGGGACAAAAGCCATCTCCCACTGGTTGTGTCTTCTAAGGTAATCTCTTCCTTTCATAGTGGAGTTTCTGCTCTGCCAACTTTCCATGCTCTTCACACCTAACAGAGCCTGGATAGCAAAAAGAGCATCTCCTTCAAAAATCAACTTACAGGAGGAGATATTCTCGCCTATAGCAAAACAGAAGTTTGCTGCTTCAGTTTCAGCAGCAAAGGCTGATTCTTCTAGAGACCTATTAGTCCAAGCTCCTAGAGTTGTGCCTTCATCATTTGTCAAAATACAAGCAAAATAAGAGGGGGAACCAGAGTCCCAGGTTGCATCAAAATTAAGTTTACAAAAACCTTTTGGTGAAGCATGCCAAGCAACTTTACAAATTTTTACAGAAGATTTTTTCCTTTGAAGCATAGCATTCCAATAAGTGGCTGATTTATCTTCGATCATTTTCGTGATAGAGAGCCAATCTGGGATAGGTTTGTCGTGTAGAAGCGAATTCCTGAACATCCAAATTGTTTCCATCATTACAGCAGCATAGTTCAAGAATCTCTCTTTTTCACCTTTAGCCAAAAACCCATCATCAGTATTAAGTAAATAATCCTCAATCCAACAGTTTATAGAACAATTCATAAAAGGTTCAATTTTGAATTGCCATGTAGAATGGAACCAAATAAATTTCGAGATAGGGCATTTTAAAAAAACATGTTCAATTGACTCGATATCCAAATTGCAGAAGAGACAGAAATCTTCCCTTTTGAAGATAGGTTGGAGTCTTTTGCTTGTGGGTAGGATATTGTTGAGGCATTTCCATAAGAACATTTTGTGCCTGCCATGCAAATGCGTTTTCCACAGTTTATTCCAAATCACATTCGTGTTACCAGCCTGAAATTTGTTCCTGTTGTTAAATAAATACGCTGATTTCACAGAATAGGACCCTGACGTAGAGGGTGCCCAAACCAGCGTGTCCATTTCCTCATGAAAAGGAAGTTTAATTTTAAGAATCTCCGCACAAACATTAACAGGGAAAATATTATAGATCAGATTCATATTCCATATGTTCAAGTCCCTATCAATTAAATCCGAGACAACAGAAGGGCCATTAGGAACATGCATACAATTAGTAGGTCTGAAATTAGGGAGACTAGGGATCCAAGGGTCATTCCAAATATTAATATTAAGACCATTCCCAATATGGTAACAAATACCATCTTTCAGCACATCCCTCCCCTCCCATAAAGACTTCCAAATCCAAGAAGAGCCCGAAGGAGAGAAATCAAGATCCATAAAGTTCTTGCCCCTCAAATATTTGGATTTAATCAACTTAACCCAAGGTTTAGGGACATCTTGAACCACCTGCCAGATTAATTTACCAATAAGGGCTCTATTAAAATCCAAGAACTTTCTAATTCCAAGGCCACCCACCTCTTTAGGTTTACAGATAGAATCCCAAGATTTAAGGTAGATGTGGTTGCCAGATTTTTCTTTAAAACCCCAAAAGAAGTCCCTAATCAAAGAGTCCATTTTATTACAAATATTAACAGGCAATAAAAAAGATTGCATCACATGCAAGGGAATAGATTGGGTAACAGAATTGATTAGAACAGTTCTACCAGCCTGAGAAAGGTTATGCATCTTCCACCCACTCAACCTAGATCTAAGTTTCTCAATTACATCATAGAAAGCTTCATTTTTAGATCTAATTTTACAAAAAGGCAGGCCCAAATACTTAGCATTATGGTTACATTCAGAAATGCCCATAATATTGCAAATATAAAGTTTAGTATCAGGATGAACATTTTTGCTATAATGAACCATCGATTTATCAAAATTGACAGTTTGACCAGACCAATCACAGAATTTAGACAAGCAAAGGTTAACAGCGGTAACTTCCTGAACATTAGCACGACAAAAAATGGTAAGGTCATCCGCAAACATAAGGTGAGAAATGGAAGGGCTATTCCTAGAAACCTTGATACCATGAATATGTTTAGCATTTTCAGCCCTGATAATAAGCCTCGAAAGAACATCAAAGTAGATCGTGAAAAGAGCAGGGGACATTGGATCCCCTTGTCTAATGCCTCTACTAGGAAAGAAATGACCATAAGACGACCCATTAATAAGGACAGAATAAGAAGCAGTAGAAATACAGTTATGAATAAAGGAAATAGACTTCTCGTTAAAACCATGGTTCTTAAGAATGCAGACAAGAAATTTCCATTCTACTTTATCATAAGCTTTAGCCATATCAACTTTGAAGGCCATTAAGCCCATTCTGCCTTTTTTATTATTAAGATGATGCATAATCTCATGAGAAACAATAATATTATCATTCATGTATCTATCAGGAATAAAGGCAGCTTGAGCAGGGCAAATAATATGTTCGAGTAATGGTTTGATTCTAGAGGCAATAATCTTAGAAATCACTTTATAAATCAGATTGCAAAGAGCTATGGGTCTAAAATGTTCCACCCTATGTGCATTAGCATTCTTAGGAATAAGGGCTATGAAATTGTGGTTAAGAGATTTCAAAATATGACCATGCTCGAAAAAATGTTGAACCGCATTAACCACTCTAACAGAGATAATATGCCAATAAGCCTTATAGAAACACACAGACATACCATCCGGACCCGGACTCTTACCATTTTTCATGGAGAACACAACATTCTTGATAGTAGTAGCACATGGAATCTCACACATAGAAATATTATGCTGATCAGAAACAGAGGGAGTGATGAGACCATCAAGATCCATAGGAAAGTTCGGAAGAGATGAAGTAAACAGGTTAGTAAAATAATCACCAAAGAGAGCCCCAATATTTTCCCAACCAGAAATGGACAAATCAGCACAGTTAATAATATTATCAATGGCAATGTTCCTTCTATGAATAATGGTAGATAGGTGAAAAAACTTGGTACTCGCATCACCTTCGTGCAACCAACGGCATTTAGACTTTTCTTTCCACATAATTAATTCTTTATTCAAAAGATCATCTAAATCAGATTGCAGATTTTTAGATTTGCAAATAGAAGCAGTAGTGCGAGGCATAGAATGAAGGCCATCAATGATATCATAAAGAGTTGTAATGTTAGACTGAATATGACCAAACACATTTCGGTTCCACCTTTTGAGAGCATTCTTAACATTACGAATGCTCCCTGCCAACTTAAACATAGGTGAACCATTTACATATTCCTTCCACGAGTCCTCTACAATTTGAAAAGAACCACTATCCTTAGTCCACATTTCCTCAAATCGGAAAGGTTTAGGCCAAGAAGGGTTATCGGGAGAAGTATCTAAGAGAAGAGGTCTATGGTCAGAAGATAAATCAGTAAGGTGAGTAATAGAAGCTCTAGGAAAGAGCACTCTCCAAACGGAGTTCGCAAGTCCCCTATCCAGACGGATCTGAATATTTGCCTCTCCCCCACTCCCATTATCCCAAGTAAAGGGATAACCATTAAAGCCTAAGTCAATTAGGCCTTCTTCTTCAATGAAGGAAGCGAAAATCCCAGAGCTGCTGGAAGAAGCAGGTCTACCACCTATTTTTTCATTCTGATCCAAAAAACAGTTGAAATCACCAATAGCCAACCAAGGCCCCCCAAAATTATAGGCCATATTACTAAGTTTAGTAAAAAAATCAGGCTTTAGAGAATTAGTGCAAGGGCAATAGACACCAGAGAAAAGCCAAGGATCAGCATTAATAGTAGACCAAATAAGCGCAGAAATACAAGACTCATTCCAATCAGTAATAGACAGCTTAATATGGTCTTTCCAGCAAAGAACTAAACCACCCGACTGCCCCATAGAGGGCACTACAAAACAATTAGGAAAACCAAGTAAAGAAACAGAAGCAGAGACCTTATCCACAGAGGACATTTTGGTCTCTGTAAGAAAGAGCAGAGAAGGTTTGTGGATCTTGAGAAAGAGTCTCAAGGATCGCGTTGCCTCAGGTTTAGCAAACCCTCGGCAATTCCAGATAATAGCAATCATTGGGATTTGGGGGGCGTGCTTAGGCTCGCCTCCTCAGCCACAGAAGAATTTAGAAGATTAACAAATTCCCCCGTAATATGTTGAATAGGTAAATCACATTCATCACGCAACATAAGAGTAGTTTTAGGAGAACGCTTGACATGGAAGATTTTTCTTTTAATAACAGTTGTTTTCTCCTCAGAAATAATAACAAATTTCCCTTTAACATGAAATTGAGAATTAGAAAAGGAATCCAAAGAGGATCCTAAACAGAGATTAGATACAGAATTGATAACAGCAGACTCAGATTCCCTTACCCCACCCACAAAATCATGCATAGAACCCTTCTGAGAAGGAAGTAGAACATTCGGAGGTTCATCATAATCAAGGTTATTACTAATGACAATACTATGTTTAGCAGGAGGGAGAAAACAGTCATCATCAACAATTAATTTCCTTTTGTTCCTAAATTTCCAAACATTATGAATCTTTCTATCCATGTTAGGGATAAGCATGCTGGGAACAGAATTATGCAGAGAGCGATTCAAAACCAAACACTGATCAGGAAGTAGAGTATTACAAGGATAATCAATCAGAGGTTTATCTATATCATGAGGAGCTATATTAGTAATCGCATTACTGACATCCGCCAGCACCGGCGCAGATCCTGCATTAAACCTGTTAGTGTCTTTCTCAATATTACAATCATCCAAAAGAACCTCATTACACTTAATAGTATTAACAATTTCATTAACGTTTACATTGGAAATAGCTTCCCCACCATCGTTACCAGTAGAATATTTTCCCTGCGAACTAAACGAAGACCTTGCATTAAAACCCGCATGGAGCCAAGGTCCAAAAGCAAATCTCGGGTCTCTCGGGCCAAAATCAAATTTCACCAAACTACGACAAAAACCCATTTTATGACCCATACGCCCACAGTTAAAACAGATATCAGGAAGCCTTTCATATTTGAAAGAGATCCAGGACCTGAGTCCACAATCTCTTTGGAGAAAGAAGCCGGTTTTGATAGGAGAATTAACTTTAATTTCCGTTTTAATCCTAATAAATATTAAGTTCCTACTACGATTAAAAGGAAGCTGGTCATAATGCTTAAAAAGGCCAATAAAATTACCAATAAGAACAGCATTAGCACAGTTAAGTCTATCAGGTGGAAGACCAAAAGCTTGAACCCAAAACTCCGACACAGTGAAATCCACCTCCTCAAGGGTGAGGGATGAATTCCAGTTCTTAACAATAAGGTGGCTTCCATTAACAGTCCAAGGACCATTTTGTAAGACTAGGTCTTTGTCCTTTCTGCTGTCAAAGGCACATAGAAACTGATTAGGATTAAGATTGGTAAAGGTCACCTTTCCATCAGTTTTCCAAGCTTTTGACAGGACATCCTTGACCCATTTAATATTAGAAATCTTAGAAGAGAGGATTTTGGCAACCAGAATGTGCTCGGGCCTTTCCGACGAAACTTTGTTCTCAGGAGTAAGACTTAACACTCCCGACTCGTCATCCCTATTATCTATTTCAGCCATAATTGAAGGTAAAACAAAGGAAAAGACCACCAAGAACAACCGCACAAACCCAAAACCGAGCCAACCCAAAAACAGAACTAGAAATGACGAAAAGGAAACCACCAATATAGTCACCAGAACACTAATCTGCAGATAGTAAGAAAGGTATAGTTCGTAGCCGTAGGTTTCAAGAAAGGAATGAGACCCACTTGAATACCTCAGATCTACTCCCTAGCACTTCCTCCTTACAGATCTAGATGTAAAGGCTGACCAATAACCAAAATAAAGGACCTAAGAACCACTACTCACAAAGTTAAAAAAGGAGAGTAGATCTGAGACATTAGTAAGCATAGAGAGAGCTTCATATAGATGTTAGACACCTACTTGAAAGCCCAAGATATAATCCCAGATCTGACCACAGGAAAATAAATTAAAATAAAAGGCACAAGGAGAACTGAAAAAACCAAGAAGCCCTAAAAAGACACTAAGAATGATGGAGATTTATAGCAAAAAGCTTCATGAAAGGCTTTTAAACCTTCTTGAAAACCTTAGATAAACCAAACCAAACATCCTTCAAACAAAAAGACCCTCAGGAGAAGACCGACAGGCAAGAGAGAGAGGGGTAGCCGAAAGAAAAAAAAGAGGTTTAAGAAAATTTAAGGACTACTATTACTACACAATAAATACCCCCAAAGACAAACCCTAATGTAGGCAGTACGACAAGGATTACAGCCCATTAGAATAAATAAAGGAATGGGCCTAGAGGGTTCACACTAAATTGCACCAATTGTTAGTTCAAATCTAAGCATAAGCCCACAAAACACCAGATCAAGACTAAACTTAGAGTAATTAGGCCAAATAACCAGAATACAACACAAACCAGTAAAAATTACTGAAGGTAATGGTCCAAATTCAAACCAGATGAAGAAACCACATTAGAAATAATGGGTTTAGGGAAGATCTTCAAAGAAGATGGACTCCATTACTTTCTGTCAACTTTCCTTCTAGATATCATATCATTGACTATAAGGGAATAGACCCCATAAAAATTTACTTGGATCGTGACTGATTCGAACCATCACTCGAATATCTTACGCGTTTAAGTTTAAACCTCACTAAGTATGTAGAATTTGCTAGTCAAAAGGAAAAAACTGAAGAGGTAGGTATATCACGTTCTCCTGAGTGGATCCCAACAAGACAACAAAAACCACAGCCCAGCTCTGCCCTTCTTTTCAAAGCAAGTAACAGAACCCATTCAAACAAAACCAAAGTAAGTAACTTTTTGAATTCAAGCTAATAGTATCATGGTTTTCAGAGAAATTCAGAATATAATAATAACCAACCATTTCTGTTTCTGTTTCGCCGCGATAAAATATTATATTATATCACGTGCCAGGTCACATGAAAACTGTAACATTTAACAAGTAAATAATCTGCTTAGTCAAAGAACCATCACATGATCCCACTTAATTCAGATCCCCTGTAACTTACAGTGCTCCCACCAAGAACCAAGCATAAATTTCATTCCCAAGTTCCTAATTGTGCTACAAAATCTTGATCAAAGCAATCACACTGTCATTCAATTCAATAGCTTTTCTCTATGGCGTAATTCACTAAAAACCCGCCGCCTTCCAGCAAGCGAAAGCTCTTGAGCAATATGAAGCTCAACTACAGGGCAGTGGCTATTGTTGCTCTTATATTTCTGTTCACCGTCAGTTTCTTGTGCTGCAGAACGCAAGCATCGCGTCTCCCCTCGAGCAAAATGCAAGCATTCCCAGCGCCAAGTACTGCCTCGTCTTCACAAACTCTGAAAGGTTTGACGGGGAGAGGACAAGGGCAAGAGCAGAATCCATTCAAGAAGGTGAAATCAAGCTTTCGGACGATTCCCCCAAGTAGATCTAATCCCACACAGAACAAGTAAACTTCCTGAATCCCAAAAGTTACACGAGGCTTTTCTACAATGCGAAATTTTCACTAGGATATCATATGCTCTTATTCCAGGTACAAGCCTCCATGGAACAACTCAGAACAAGACTAACCCCTAGGCCGGCTCTTTTATCCAGAGAGAAATATACTTTAGCTGCTTTAGAGTATAGTTTATCTTTATTCAATAGAATGGATAAATATGTCGAAGAATTTAGGATCTTTTCAAATTTGTACTTGATAGTAGTATCAAAATTTTGTTCTTACATGTAATCCCAGTTTATGGATGTGAATAGAATCATTTCAATCATCAACTTCATATAAGAATTAGCTGAAAATTACTACAGAAAAAAAGATCAAATATTTGTAGATCTTTTCACCTCTAATATAAAGAATCCATCAACTTCTGAAGGCACTGCTATAGGGGAGATGGAAAAACAACAAATAATAAATAACTTACATACCTTTTGCCTAAAGGTTTTTACAAGTTACTGGTCCTCCCGCGCAGTGGCGGAGGCAAACATTACAAGATACAATTAACGTGACAAAATAAATTCATAAAAGCATATAAAATATTTCATTACAATTGTTCCCTAAGCGTTTTCATACTTTGATAATATTTTATAATTACATCATTCTCGATAGTATCAAACACATCTTTCTCAAAAAATGCAATTAAATTATCATTCAACCACTGATCTCCAATTCGATTGTATAGACGACTCTTGACAAAAGTCATTGCATAAAATACTCTCTCAACCAAAGCAGTAGCCATTTATAATTATAACATGACATACAAAATCACCTATCTTTCGTACCAATTTTTGTGGCTGGAAATAAATGGTTTATAAGTTGACAAGGACCTCTCTGAATATATGTCCTCCGAATTAAATCTCGAACATTAACATCATAATTTTGTATTGGGATTCTCAATCCAGGATCCGAAGGTAATTATTCAATATCAAATTCAAGTCTTTCATCTCTAACATTTCCCACATTAGTTTCAAGTAAATCATCTTCAACATCCATTTTGTATCAATTTCAATATCATTGTCATCTCCAATCTCAACCCTTTTATCCCTAACATCCCTTTCACTAGTTTGTTCCGAACAAAACACAAATTTACGTTTAATAACGAATTTATCCATAACCGTGCAAAAAAAATAAAATGTACATAAATATCAGGAAATATCAATTATATGTATTTCACAAAAAAATGTACATAAATAATGAAGATTAAAAAAGCATTAAAGGGGTTTTCTATTTAATTCAAATAATGAAGGATGATGAGGATTGGTGATTGAGGATAATAGAAACTCTAATGACTAATGAGAGCCAAAGAAAAAAAAATCGCCATTGTTGTTGTTGAGTAATAGAGAATTTAAGCTTAACTGCTTGAGCTGCTTAAAAATATCGTCATTGTGAACTTTTGCTACTGGTAGCATGACCCTATGACTACTACTACTAGACTTGTAGTCTATAATATAGACTAGAGTTTTTTTTTATGAAATCTTATAGATTAGAGTTATACATACTTTTGTTCACCCTTCTCTAGTATTATTTTTTATTAAATAAATATTATAGTCTCTTACACACAGTTTGTTACAAATTTAACCAAAATTGTTAAGATATAAGTGGTGTCATTACTATAATTCACGAACTAAACAATCTAATTTTAAATCGTAAAGTGATTTAAAATGAGTACAATAAATCATGTTCACAAGACGAGGTATTACAAAAATAAAACTAAAACTATAAAAAAAAAGAAAAAAACTGGAAAAAACTGTGCCCCACTGTAAATCCGTCAGTGCTCCCGCGTTACTTTTTCTTCTTCTTCTTGTCAAACAATTGGATCTCCTCATTGTATACATTTGTTCTTACTGGTCCTCTTCGCGTTTCTTCTTCTTGTTGTCAAACAATTAAAACCTTATACTGTATACGGCGTTTCAGACACTGATTAGCAACTTTCTTCACGACGACCACCACGATTCTTGGCAAAATTATCTCTACCAAAACAATCATGCTTACTGTTTGTCTTTTGTCCCCTTCTTCTGTTTTTTCCACCCTGATTACAGGGACGAAGATAGGGGCAGTCGCCCCAAAATTTTTAAAAATACTATTAAGTATAATAAATTTTAGGGTAAAAAGCACTCACGCCCCCTAAACTATTCCATTTTTTTGTTTTTGATCCTCAACTAAAAATGGTCAAGTTTTACCCTCTAAACTATTTCGATTTTTTATTTTTGACCTTCCATCCATATTCTCCGTTACATCATAACGGAAGTCCAAAAAATGGGGGCATTTTTGGGCAATCTGTGTATAAGATCCTAAAATTTTTGTTTTTATAAAAAAAATAACCTATTATTCTAACGAGAAATAAGAAGTCGCCGGTGAGAACAGTGACAGAAAAAGTCGGACCTCTTCTCCAACCACCAACTGTAAATTCCAACCTCTGGAAAAAATCTTAAATGACCCTTTTTTCCTCTTAAATTTAATTCTATTTATTATGAATGATATGATTTTCCCAAAATGTCCCTAATTTTTGGACTTCAGTTATGATTTAACGGAGAATATGGATGGAAGGTCAAAAACCAAAAACCGAAATAGTTTAGGGGTAAAATTTGACCATTTTTAGTTGAAGGTAAAAAATAAAAAAAGGAAATAGTTTAGGGGGCGTCGGCACTTTTTACCCTAAATTTTATATATAGTTCGAAATATTTTATCAGTTTCGCTTCCAATATTTTTTTTTTGTCATTTTTATATGTAATTCGACATGCTGTTAGAGTTTCGCCCCAACATCAAATTCCTAATTTCATCCTGCCTGATTATATGAATGATCTTCTCCCATTCCCATTTAGTTATTTACCGGCATGAACCGGAATTATCTAATTTCTCTTTTTGCAAAGCTTTTGAAACAAGAGGAACCACACGTGATCCCTGTTTTACAACATAAGTATCTAACTATCAAGAAACAGTAACAAAACTCGAAGTTCCTCTACATAAATAACTCATTATTGTAAAAGAAGGCAAGCGCAGTTAGACTTGAGGCAACACTCCTAAGTCGTAATTAGATACATTGATCGCCAGTTCGACACTCTTACCCGTTAATTAAAAAATAATAATAAATAAATAACTCATTCTTGTGCATGAAAGAGCATATTACAGTCTATACTATTGATTGTGTGAACCATGGATGAAATTAAGAATTTGGTGTTGGGGGCGAAACTGCAACAGGGTGTCGAACTACATATAAAAGCAGTAAAAAAAAAAATTTGGGGGCGAAATTGATAAAAAAATTCGAACTACATATAAAATTACTATATCTAGTAGTATTTTTAAAAATCTCGGGGATCGACTGTCCCGTCCCTGTTTTCGTCCCTAATGTGAACGAAGTAACAAAAGATTTTTTTTAAATTTGACAATTATGAACTACGAGTGAGACACCGGACCACCACCTAAAAACTATACCTGAAGACTTGGACTAGGAAGAAGAAGGTAAATATTGGAATTGCTTCAGGGGCGGAGGATAAACCATTTGGACTGATATATAATATGGTCAGTGTGATACATTGGGCTGGGTCTGAAAATTGGCTCGTTTAAATATTCAATAGCTTCTTATTGCTAATCCAGCCCAGTATTTCTTCTCGAGAGAATCCAGCCCAGGCCTTTATTTTTTCTTTTCTTTTCAAAGGAAAATGAATACTACCTCCGTTCAATAATATAAATTCTTTAGTACGAAATATTAAAAAAGCAACAAACAATGTATTTTATTAATCAAAATATTAATATTACTCGCTTAATTAGAATTAGTGTTATACAAGCCATATTTAATAAAATAATATTAATATTTTGACTAATAAAGTATCTTATTTTTTTAATTTCTTAATTTTTTCTATATATTTTAAACAATTTATATTATGAAAGAAAGATGGTATACATTAACATCTATATTGAATCATTATAATTACATCCGAACTATTTTAATCTTTCTCTTTGTGTTTAAATGGTTTTTCTTTCTTTTTTTAATGGAAATATCTGATATGGAGCCAGGAGTAGGGCCCTGGTCCACTTGGTCCTGGTTTGTCCACGTCGCCCCTCATTTAAAAAAAAAATAATAATTTCAAACACAGTTAAAATACAAAAAAGATAGTTCTGATATGGACACAGTTAAAAGTACAAAAAATGTACAAATTTATCACATCACTGTAAAATGAGGAGAGATATATTTTTTTGACTTTTAACTGTATCCATATCTGAACTATCTTTTTTTGTATTTTAACTGTGACTGAGAGATGACTTTTTAAAAGAGGGGCGACGTGGACAAACCAGGACCAAGTGGACCAGGGCCCTACCTCTGGCCCTGGTCCATATCAGAATTTTTTTTGCATAGATTTCATTCACTCCGGACTATAATTTTTGGACCAACTTTTTTTTTGCTAAATAAGAAATTATTCATTAATCATAAAATAACCGAAGTCATTACAATCAAAAGATAAAAAGAAAATAAAAGTTATACAATGGTGTAGACCACCATGATAACAGATAAAAATTCACATCCCGGACTAGGTACATGCTACAAACAGTAGACAAAATAAATACATAATAAATTTTTTTGAGAAAGGGCTCAGAGCAGCTCCGGGTTTAGAGGGAAACTTCATATCTGAAAGGATCTGAAGTAGATCTTGCATCTGAGTCTTGAATCAGAATACCTTGAAAAAAAATATCACGATTTACGGTAAAAGGAGAGGATGAAGACACTAAAAGTGTAAGAAGGAATGGTTGAATCTAGCCATAGAAGTTAAGAAATGAAGAAACTTCAAGAGGAAGAAAAGGGCTGCTTTGCCTTTTGTTGCCTTTTGGACCAACTTAACTGGTTAGTTTTTGCCTTTTGTATCTCTTTATATACACGTACTATTTTTTTTTTTTTTTTAAAATGAGTCCATCAACGATTACACATTTGTTTTCAGCAACTTAAAGGGAAAAATAAAAATCGCTTTTCATTTGAAAAAATGAAAGTATTGTGTGTCTTTTTAAAGTAGGCACTCAATACATACATTTACTTTGAATTTTATTTGAAATATACATTTCTTTTTTGAGTAAACAATATATCATGACTTGTCATAGTATAATTGTGTGATTGATATGAGAATCCAAGAATAGAAACAATACTTGGCAAAGTTTAACTAACAATCAACGACAAATAGAAGAGTTTGGAAAAAGATAATTCAAACGTAAGATTATTACATCCATATCCGGACAAATAATGCTACCTAAATGTAGAGTACTACCTAAATGTAAAACGTGGTTAGCCATCTCTCTATTATTTGGAGCCTGTAATTGTTAGCCCCCACCCTGTCGCCCTTTTCCTACTGAATAAGGTACATGCATCATGCATGTTTACTTTTTCCTTTTAAGTAAATTTTTATATTCTTGTTCATTTTACTATATATAATTTTTCATTCACAAGGTTTAATAGGTTTGAACTGAAAAACATTGTTTGAGGGACCTGTCACGGGATGCTATATTCGTGCGACCCGTGACAGACCCCACTCCTTACATTTGGGATCATTTAATAGGGTTTAATAATACACATAAATCAGTGACGGAGCCACGATTGAACTTCAGGGGTTGTAGTAGAAAAATTAAAAATTCTTGGAAAATCGTAGTAGAAAAAAATTTCTTTTATTCTGAACTGTTGGACATATATACCTAGTGTATAAAAAAATTGAAAATTCTTGGGGCTCATAGCTCCGCCATTGCTCATAATCAAATACTCAACAATCGTTTTCGCTATTCTAAAAATAAATATTCGAAGATGATAACGGATGTATAGGCACATATTGTTATATTAACAATAATCAAGCATCTACATAGCCCGTGCATCATGTGGGACGAAGCATCACATTCACAATTCACCTCTTTAAATTTCTAGACATTCCATCATATTTATTCTATGAGCAAATTGAAAATAAAGAGTCTGAATGCAACTTTGTACTGTGCATAGTATAATACTTAGTTCTCACACCTTTAAGTTAATTCAGTGCACCCCTGAAAAGACCAAAAGTTAAAAATTGAAACAAAGACTCTGCTAGGAAGCTTCAAGGTTCAAGCCAAGAATCATACGACTTTAATAAAGTCGGTATCCGGTTCTTTCTTTATTTCTTTAATGGTTGCTCTAAGTTGATACTTTAACATGTCACTCTACTAGGTATCAATCATCACAAGTTTTGCAGAGTCGAATTTGCAACTTTGAAAAGTCCTTAGCCCAGTAGAGTAACGGTCTGCCCATAATCTTGAGGTCTTAGGTTCGATATTCTCCCCGCACATGGGACATGTTTTAAATTGTCTCCCTTCTTAAAGTTATCTCCTCCTCCTCTTGTGAAGTGCTACGTACTACTTTTTCCTTTGAGGTGTACGTCCGTCTGGGCTTAAAAAAAAAAATGAAGGCTCCGACCCACCCTTTCATGGACGCTATTGAGTTTCAGCAAATCGAATTTTCTGTGTCAGTTTGTATAACATATTTATAATTATAATCTTATGGCTAATAGTAGGAATCATTAGAATTCAACAACATTATCCTATTTCCTCAAAAAAGACATAAAAAATTGAACAAACTTTTTTAGAAAAATAAAGTTATACAATAGGTTGTAATTATTGGGTACCTAACCATGTGCAATGATTTATCCCGCAAGAAAAAGAAAAAAAAAAAGGAAATAAAAGGTGCCATGATTTCATTTGGTATTTTTTTTTTTTTGGCCAAGTCATTTCATATTCCTCGCCAACATTTTTTTTAGGAATTATTCCTTCTTCTTTTTTCAAGACCTGTTTATTCCAATTTTGATATGGACCTTGCTAGGCTATTAGCAAATGTAGTTATTTTAATTTTCAAATTTTCCTTTTGATATACTATAGCTTTGATTTATTTTATAGGCAAATGTAGTTGTTAATTAACAGATTCTTGCAATCCCAAATGATGACTTCTTACAGCAAAATTTATTTGAAGAAAAAATGGAACAGCTACCGCTGATACCTTTAAGACATTAATTTATGAATCTCTGTGTTACCAAATTGTTTCTCTTTATTCAAAAATCTCTTTATTTATTTCTTAAAGTTGTTGAGGCATCATGACGTAAAGGTTATGAGTTCTAATCCCCTATACGCTTTTTGAATTTGCATTTCCTGTAATAGATAGGTCTCCTACCCCAATAAATAAAATTTTAAAAAAAAATTTCTTAGAGTCAAGTTGCCAATTGAACAAAAGTTATAAACTCTTTTGTAGGGTTTGAAAACCTGTTTCATTTTTTATCTCATTTATAAATAATTGTCATATATCTGACTTTCTCATTCGAATTTTGTGAAGGCCGATCGACCAATTATACAGTCTCTTTTAATATATTAGTAATTCAACGAAAATGATTGTTTCTCCTTTGTTCTTTTTCTTTAAATATCACTTTTGAACTTGTTGGTTTTTATTAATCCAAATTTAAGAAAAATACCCGATTAAATAAAATAAAAAATTAGCTTCACAAGGAAGAGATTTTCGTCGGTGTTGTCCTACGCTACATGGATATTATTATTGAATGGCATATTCCATTTTCAGAGCTCCATCAATTATTTTGACATATTAAACTTTTCTTAACAGTTCTGGATTTTACGGTGCAAAATTTATAATATTACTATATGTTGTAGAATGAGAAATAATTTTTCTCAATTATTTATCTTTAAATTACAAAGTTTATGTATGAAGATCAAGATATGTACTCCATACATCAAGATTTTCCGTTTCTCCAAAATAAAATAAAAACGAAACAATCCAACTTTTCTTAGGTAAAGATCTTTTTTCCACTCTAATCTTATATTTCATGTCCTACTAATAAAAAAAAATGATATCTACTAATATTTTAATTAAAAAATTTATAACCTACAAAAAAAAATGGTGTAACTCGTAATGAAAAAGTGAATATGTGTGACAGAAATTCGGGACACTTTTTTTTCCTTTTTCTTATGTCTGCCAATCAAATGCTAGCTTACCTTCTATTTTTTCCTAAAAAGATTTAAGTACTTTAGTGACTTTTACATCATTGGTGCAAACCAAATAGAATACTTGATTTTGAGCACAATCAAATAACTTTGGATGTTTTAGTACACTTTTTATTATACCAATAATATTACTTCCGTGTTTTAAGAGCATGAGTCTAGAATTAATTTTTATGAACAATCTAGAATTAATTTAGTAACTTGAATCAATCATAACGTACCATGAATTACTCATAAATTTACACCTAGTAGAAAATGCACTTATAAAGTCACAATTCATAACCTATCAAGCAAATCATATGAGACTTCTTTCAAAGTGTTTTTTTTTTCAAGATTTAAGACACGGGGGTTAGATCTGTCCCAGATCTAGACT
This sequence comes from Vinca minor, assembly GCA_026122235.1. Taxonomy (NCBI): domain Eukaryota; kingdom Viridiplantae; phylum Streptophyta; class Magnoliopsida; order Gentianales; family Apocynaceae; genus Vinca; species Vinca minor. The sequence goes on along the minus strand of JAOCZM010000290.1, from coordinate 6,678,004 downwards.
TATTTGCTATGTTCTTAGGAGAAATCTTTCAACCAGACTTGATATGGGTCCTTTTATCAACTTTCTACATCTTCCCGGGGTAATTTGTAGGACGGTTGATACGTCAATGGTCCTATAAATTGTCGATCTCTTAGGAAGATATTAAAATTGATCTTCTCCTGCCTCTGTGGTTCAAGGATTGCGATGGAGATGCTGCGAAGAAGAAAATTATGTATTTGTTTATCTTACTAGTTTTTATATTAGTATCTCCTAACCACCCAAATTTTCTTGAGTGTGGCTTTTGTCTGTTATCATAGTTTTTCAAATCATTGTATAACTTTTATTTTCTTATATTTTTAAATGGGAAATCAGCCTATTTAGTTCCCCATAAATTTTTGCTTAGCCCGTATAGTCCTCAATGTTTAATTTCAGCCTGTAAAATCCCCCAAAAATTTTCGTTTAGCTCGTATAGTTCCCAATGTTTAATTTCAGCCTCTAAAGTATCTTATCTATTTACGGGGTGCATATAGAGGTTCCACCACCTCTTATGCAGAGGATTTAGAGCAAATGGGTTCCTCCAAATTAGGGCAATAGAATTTAAGATTTCCTTTTTATAACCATTTTTTACTGATTTTTTGTATTTTGTAAATTTTATAGATTAAAACTGATAATTATTCCCCTGCTCATTAAGCACGTGGATGACATGAATTTGGGACTGCTCTGATTCCGGCGCAAAAGAGGTGGTGGAACCTCTATATGCAGCCTATAAATAGATAAGGAAATTTATAGGTTGAAATTAAACATTGGGGACTATACGGGCTAAACAAAAATTTCTGGGGGACTTTACAAGCTGAACAAAAATTTATGGAGGACTTTACAGGCAAAAATTAAACATTGGGGACTATACGGGCTAAACGAAAATTATTGGGAGACTAAATAGGCTAATTTCCCTTTTTAAATTTTACTTTGATTGTAATGACCTTTGCTATTTTGTGATTAATGGAAGAAAAAAAAAGCTCTTTGCCTTGCATCTCCACATTCAAAATTTCAAACACTCTAAATTAATCATGAAAGAGCCATGCGGGGAGCTAATCACGCAGGACAAAGTACAGCTAAGTTTAATCAAAGCCACGTTTAAAAAAGGGCAAAAAATCGTATGTCCTCATTGTGTGTCTCGATGAATAGATATTTGCTACTTGCATATTTTTTTCTATGGATTCCATTATTTCTTTTAGATTATAATTTTTTAATTAAAAATTTAATACATGTAATTTCTTATTGATAGTACAGGAGATACAAAATAAAAATAGAGGATTCCTTACTAAAAAAACCGGCTACGTACCAACTCCAATTCATTTTGGCCGCAAGTTTCATATTAATAGATTAATTAGTTTCAAAATATTCCCTACCCAATCATTCACTTTTAATATAAAATAAATAAAAAAAAGTAAACATTTTCCGATCAAGGAAGTAATTATAACAATTTAACTTGATTTAGACTGCAGTTGTGACTGTATAACTATAATTCATAGCATGAGAATAATCAGATCTATTGGATGTAAAAAATAACTTGTAAAATATTTTAGAAAAGAAAAAGAATGAAGGGATATCCCAACATTGAAGCGAGGGGTATTGTGTCCTACATAATGAACTTTTGTGTTGTCCAATTGTTTTACACCTTGTAGCTCGGAACATACCCTGCTCTGCCAAAAGCATTACCCAGATTCATCTACCCTCGGATGAAGGCCAAAATAGGCATTGGGCAGCCTCTAGATCAATACCTTTCTCATAATCGTTAATATTTTTTATTTACAAACTCTATTTTGTTTAACGTAGCCTAAAAAAATGTGAGTATTGTGTAAAAATAAATTTAATAGGTCAAAAACTTTCTTATATTGTCAATATTGATATACGTATCCTCGATAAAATAATGATGGATAAGTATTAATGATTTTAGTACTTTATAACATAATACTTTATAAAATTCTACTCGTAAACATGTTATCAATGAAAATAAACTCAAGTCTCAATTCTCTCTCAATTAGTGGGAGCCAAAAATTTATTATTGGGGTCGAATTTTTTACTTAATTTGTTTATGGTACGAAATGCAATATTTATAAGAAAATATTATCCAAAAAAAATTCCTATAAACAATTGGTCGTTTTTTAAAATGTTGGGAGCGAACACCTCTAGTGATCATATTTGTAAATGTAAGACGAATGGGGATAAATTTAACATCACTCACTACCAACAGATAAAAAAGAAGGAAACAAAATTACCCCACCCACGTGGAATTCTTTTTTTTTTTAAAGGCAAATTGGTCAATATAGTCTTTAAATAATTTACAAATTGCATGTAGGATCTTTAAAGATTAAAATCCCTAAATAATTTACTATTGATATGCAAAGTTCTTCCGTCCAAAAAAGTTAAGGTCAACATAATTTTTGGAAATTTTTTTTGAGTCAAAACAAAAATGTAAAAGGGTAATTATGATATTTTACACCCCATCTATTCTTCCCCTGATGCATTCCCATCCCAGTCCTTCTTCCCCGATGCCCCGCCCCCTCTCTTCAGTATTCCTCATTGTCTCTTCCCTTCTCTTCTCTTCTCAACTCCAAGAACAAATACAAAAAAAAAATTGTGTGAAAGGGTATATTTTAATGTGATGCACCAATTATACCCTTAAAATATTTCTGTTGACTAGGTAAAAAATTTAAATTATCAGTTGAATAGGTGAAAGGGTATATTTATGCCCCATTCTATTCCTTATTCCTCCATTCATATTATCTCTCTTATCCAAAATGGCCAACCTTAACCACCTCTCCAAAAGAAAGAAGAAACTTTTCGCCACCCTCTTAGCCACTCTTTTACTAATAGCAGCTGTCATCGGAGCAGCCGTCGGAGTAAAATCCCGCAGCAAAATCTCCGACTCCGACAACCACCACGCCCAAATACAATCTTCCGCTGCTCACACCATTGTTAAAACCTCATGCAGCTCAACATTGTACCCCGAATTATGCTACTCTACTCTAGCCACCTTACCGCAATTAGTAACCAAAAAGGTGATGTCACTAAAAGACGTCATCGAAGCGTCAATAAAAGCAACCGTCACCACCGTCGAACACAATTATTTCTCCATAAAAAAGGTATTAGCGACGAGAAAAGGTCTAACAACGCGTGAGAAGATTGCGTTACATGATTGTCTAGAAACTATAGACGAAACTCTCGATGAGCTACACAAAGCCGAAGATGACCTCGAACAGTATCCGAATCAAAAGTCGGTGAAAGCGCACGCGGACGACTTAAAAACGTTACTCAGCTCCGCGATTACTAACCAAGAAACGTGTCTAGACGGTTTCTCTCACGACGAAGCCGATAAAAAGGTCCGGAAGGTTCTAGAAAAAGGACAAATCCACGTGGAGAAATTATGTAGTAACGTTTTGGCGATGATTAAGAATATGACCGATTCGGATATTGAGAAGGAGATGAAATTGAACGGCGGCGGTCGGAAGTTGAAGGCGGCTGAGGTTGGTAATTCGTCGTGGCCGGAGTGGTTGTCGGCTGGAGATCGGAGACTGTTGCAATCGTCGTCGGTGACGCCGAATGTGGTGGTGGCGGCGGATGGGAGTGGGAATTATAGGACGGTATCGGCAGCAGTGGCGGCGGCGCCGGAAAAGAGTAGTAGGAGATATATTATTAGGATAAAAGCGGGTGTTTATAGGGAGAATGTGGAAGTACCTAAGAAGAAGACGAATATAATGTTTGTGGGAGATGGCAGAACTAATACCATTATTACTGCTAGTAGAAATGTTGTGGATGGGAGTACCACTTTTAACTCTGCTACTGTTGGTCAGTCTTCTTTCCTCTTTCATTTCTCATTAAAATTACTCTTCCCAACTTGCTAATTGATAGTTATGCTAACAAGTTTGTCCTTAGGCATGTCTGATACATTATTATTAATTGCAGGATTAGTTTTATATAATGATTAAAAACTTAAATGAGTGAATATTTTTGTTTAATTAACCTTCGAGTTTGGAAATAAACTATTAAAATTATGTCAATATATGTGCTCATAAAAAGTACTCCTGCAAAAAAACGGTGATTTCGAAATTACATGCAAGAAGTAGTACCAAATTTAGATGAGCATGAAATAGATTATTATTAGCAGTAAGTGTCTTTTGTCTCCTCTATTCTTTAAATAAAAAATTAATATATTAAATTTTTTAATTTAAAAATATTGTGAAACTCGTAAAAAATGCACAAATGTTAATAATTTATTTGTGAAACAAAAAAAGTTTTTTTTTTTTTCTAAGTAAACATTATATAACCTCCGAATGATAATCCAAGTTACAAAGAGTGCCACCCCTATCACATAAGATTGAGAGGGGAATATTAGCAGGAGTAATATAGTCAATTACATCATTAGATTTTGCCCAAAAAGCGAGGTTATGAGCCAAAGAATTACAACACCTATTAACAAAATTAATTTTCCAAGTCCCAAATAGTCTAAGTAATTCCTTGCCACGGTTAATCAGGTCCATTCCCATCCATTCATCAGCCGAAGAGTGACCATTTAAGCTTCTGATTACATTTAGACAATCGCCTTCGATTAAGACCTTGTAAATGTTGTTCATTCTAAGTTGTTCCATAACCCCAATGGCAGCAGTTGCTTCCGCTTGAAAAGCTGTTGTAGCTCGCCCTCTATCGATCCATGCTCCCATCACCTCCCCTGCTTCATTCCTGATAAGAGCAGCACTGATTGCCACACCAGTAGTCACCTGAAACGCAGAGTCAAAATTAGCTTTAATCCAATTTGTAGGGGGTGGAATCCATACCTGATTGAGTGCAATAACATGAATTTTTGTTTTTCTTCTCACACATGAATCCCAGTAACTATTAGCAATCCTATCCAATCCATGAAATACCACTACCCACTGTTTTGTCTCCTTCCCATGAAGGATGTCATTTCTAAGCTTCCAAGTCCCTTCCATTGCTACTGAAGCATAATTAAGCAATTCTTCAAAGTTATCTTTCGGACAGTGTAGTCCCTGAGATGGATTCAAAATTTCTTTTACCCACATACCAATATCCCAAGAGTGAAATGCTTCCATTTTTATTTGCCATTTTGACGAAAACCAAAGTGCCTTAGTAAATGGACATTTAAGAAATATATGCTCCAACGTTTCTCTTTCCCCGTTGCAAATAATACAATTATCATCATTGATTGGGAAACAAATGCTTAGTCTTTCTCTAGTCGGTAGCGATCCCGAAATAATTCTCCACAAGCATAAATTAGTGAGGCAAAACTTTATGGAAGCCTATCTTGTTTTTTACGTCCCGGCTCCTATGCAGAACAGCTTTTTGTTCCACACTGCGGGACACGATCTCAGTCGTCGGATGAGATTTTTTAACGGTCCAGATCTGGAGAGAGAAATGTTTTGTTTTTAAATTTTAGATCCTGCAGCAACTTTTCTCTCTCCAGATCTGGACCGTTCAAAATCTCATTCGACGGCTGAGATTGTTCCGCACATGAGGAAAAAAAGCTGTTCCGCATAGGAACCGGACTGTGTTTTTTATGGGTAAATATAATAAATTTATCCGTTGTAGGCTCTAGGTTTGTCATGTTCCTATATTTGGAATAACTTCGCTTTTCCCAAGGACGAATGCACTTAGCAAAAAAAAAGGACGAATGCACGTTTCTGTTACTGTTGTTGAGTGAGCTGTAATAGACAGAGTGGTGTCTAGTCTAGTCTAGTCATAAGAGAAGTTTTATAGTGTTGTTTTAGCTCCCGGCTCCTATGCGGGACAGTTTTTTATTCCGCACGTACGGGACAAATTACTAGCCGTTTGATTAAATTTTTTAATGGTTCAGATTTAGAGAGATAAATTTTTTTTAAATATTTTAAATCCAATCGCAATTTTTCTCTCTCCAGATCTGCACCGTTTAAAATCATATTCGACGGACTGTTCCGCATAAGAGCCGGACTATTTTATATTACAATTTGTTACCGAACTAAGATAAAAATGTAGTAGTAATTAGTAGCGGAAAATGCTTTTCGGCAAATCAAAATTGGCTAAAAATTCAAATTAAACACTATTCACCTCCTATTGGTATAGGGATTCATCCAATTATTTATCATTTTTCCATCAATTTAATCAATTAATTGACTAAGACTTAGTCACCTAACACTACTCATTAGTAGCAGATAATTTTTTTATTTTCCCCAGTTGATTAGTATTGGGTACATAATAGCAAAGCAATGTCATAATCAGACGGCCATAACCTTAGTAAGCTATCGTGTTTCTTCTCCTTAAGCTTTTCCGCATCCTGTGCTTTCCAGCTGATGGCCATATTATGTTAACTTTTCTACGTGTGTCTTGACTTTTTCATGCCATTTACCACACTTTTTTTGGCCCAATTCAGACAATTAATTATATGATTCACTTATAGAAAGTTTTTATGACCTCACAAGAAAGAGGTGGAAATTATTTAGCCTCACGTAAAGGGAGAGTGTCGAACCCGCGACCTCACGGTCGTGGGCAGATGCCAGTCCCACTGAGTTATGACACTCTTCTTGACACTTGTAGGAAGTTGCTTTCCAGTTGTTTCCTTCATTTACACATTTTTTAATTCATTTTGAGAAATTGTCTCTTCTCCAGAAGGTGAAGATTTTTTCATGACAGTTTTATTAACATAAAGATTCTAACTTTTTAATATATTATTTAGTACATTGTATAATATATCACATATAAAGTAATATAATTAATCTAAGTATGTAGATTCTTATTAGTACAGTGACATTGTTTATATGTAATAATATGTCAATTAGGCATTGTCCAAGTGTTGAAGAGCCAAGGCTCCAACATTTAAGTTTAAATTCTAACGAGCGTAGAGAAAACAAAAAAAAATTGGTCTTATTGGACTTTGATATACTGGTGTAGATATTCTTAAAAGATAAAATTGAATATTAAAATATTACTTTTGTATCAATAGTTTGTTTGGCTAACGTCTATTTGAATATTATCTGCCTATGGTGCATGTGCAGCCGTGGTGGGGGAAAGATTTTTGGCAAGGGACATAACGTTCCAAAACACAGCAGGACCATCAAAGCACCAAGCAGTGGCCCTCCGAGTCGGAGCCGATTTATCAGCATTCTACCGATGTGATATGCTGGCCTACCAAGACACCCTCTACGTCCACTCCAATCGCCAATTCTATATCAATTGTATAGTAGTAGGCACAGTTGATTTTATATTCGGTAATGCAGCAGCAGTTTTACAGAATTGCGATATACACGCCCGTAGGCCCAATTCCGGACAGAAGAACATGGTCACGGCACAAGGTAGGACGGACCCGAACCAAAACACTGGAATCGTCATACAAAAATCTAGGATCGGTGCAACTTCTGATTTGAGACCGGTTCAAAGGAGCTTCCCTACGTACCTAGGGAGGCCGTGGAAGGAATACTCAAGGACCGTGATCATGCAATCGTCAATTACGGACGTGATTAACCCTTTGGGATGGCACGAGTGGACCGGTAATTTCGCTCTTAATACTCTGTTTTATGGAGAGTATCAGAACACTGGTGCTGGTGCAGGAACCTCTGGGAGGGTGAAATGGAGAGGATTTAAGGTTATAACTAGTGCAACTGAAGCACAAAGTTTTACTCCAGGAAGTTTCATTGCTGGTAGTAGCTGGTTGGGCTCCACTGGCTTTCCATTTTCACTCGGGTTGTGATTTTGGAGATATTATCTTTATTTTTGATAGTGGTTTTTCTACTATTGCTTGCTTGAATAAAAAAAGGGCAAATAATCTTCTATTTTTGACTGATTTTCTCACATCAGTTAAATCAATAAAAAATTGTTATGTATTGTCAAGCTGACTAGTTGAAGAATTAGAATTAAAAGGACAGTACGTGACAAATTGTAAATGGTTGATACATACATGAAGATAGTAGCGTTGCCTGTTATATTAAAAAACGTACATGGATTAAAGGTTATAATAGTCTTTACGAGACTTGAGTAATGCATGCAACCAAGGTCAATAGATCCTATCGATATTTTTCCAATAACGGATAAACAAAGGTTACTAACCTTTTGTCATTAATCTTATTGTCATTAATATTAGGGGCAAATTTCATATAAATTTTCCTCAAGAAGTTCTTGATACTCCCTTTCAACATCTTGGACACAAATTAAGAAATCCGTCACCTTCTACCATATTGTATTATACGAGAGTTGTCAAAGGCCATTAATTAATGAAAATGATTTTCCTGGTTTTCTCATTTTTTTTGTAACCTTGTGGAGTTTTTGGTGACTTCATCAATAATAAAATTAATTCGTAGTCGATTTACAGAGTACATCTGCAAAATCTAAATCTTACTAAGTAATGAGCTTGAATCTTGTAGCTATTACATATGTCATATCACTAATTATGGTCTGGTTTAAGTGTAAAATGATCAAAATTCTGTAGTGCGGGACATTTATTAGAGTTATATTAAGGCTCAACTTGGATTGGATTTTGATTTTGGATTGGGTTTTGATGTTGTTTTGGGTTTGAGTTTGAGTTTTGGCGGGAGAAGCTAAAAAATTGGCGGGAGAAATTCAAAATAAACAATTATTTTAAAAAAAAAATTGAATTTGAATTTCTCCCACCAATTTTTTAACTTCTCCCGTCAAAATTCAAACACAAACCCAAACTCAAATTCAAACCAAAATTCAATCCAAGTTGAACCTAAAAATGATGAAATTATTTGACTTAACGCTATCAAAACTTTTCGTAACAGATGTTGAAATCAAATGTTCCCATCCATAAAAAATCTCAACAGGTGAGTAATTCAATCATGGAAATTCAAACACAAACACGTGGTATGACATAAAGCTAACCCTCTCCACTAGATCCGTGCTAAGTTTGAAATAGACACTAACGGCTAACCTACCAATCTTCATTTCTGGCCAGTTTGGGCCTAATTTGTGTTGGACGTATAATTAAAAGGAAATGGACTATAAAAGTTCCTATATTGAAACTAGAAATCATTCGATATTTGGGTTGGGCCTGTTGAAGCTTTTGTACGTGTCGTTTCAAATTAATTCAGCAGGCTGAACATCCTTGTAAACCCAATTACAAAGGCCACGCAACAAAAAAGCCTTTAATCGAGTAAAAATCGGGCGAGTTTTTTTTGTCTACCTGTTTGGGGCATCTGGTATCCACTGACAACGTGGTGATTACATTCAGACTCGGCCTCACGGTTGGCCCGCAGCGTTACCGCTCAACGGGAGAGAGCCTAGCCCATACTACTCTTAAACGGCGCTCTCAACCGCGAGAAATCCCGCAAGAGTTGAATTCTACCAAGGGAATCGAATCCTCGTCAACGAGGTCAGTTTAAGCAGCTCCAATTAGCTTCCCCAGAACACGGGGTTATCTAAACTGTTCGATTAAACCAATATAACGGTGTAAAATGATTCTACTTCACATTTACCAATTTGTAACTAAGTGTTAGTGTCATATTAAAGAGTTATTGACAAATGACGTTAACTACAAGTAAGAATAAAATTTTGTAAGCACTCCACAAGCTAAATTGAAATTAGTCTCATTTGTGAACGAGGATACCGAAGACTTAAAAAAAAAGTAAGGTCGGTTGATTTTAAAAGGTAAAAGAAAAAAGAAAAAAGAAAAAGTAAAGGGTGTCTTGGATGCAATATCCTTGTATTGTCATTTTCTTGCGTGAATAGTGTTAAGTGGCTAAGTCTTAGTCAATTAATTGATTAAATTGGTGGCAAAATGATAAATGAGTGGGTGAATCACTTATACCAATAAGGGAGTGAATAGTGTTTAATTTGAATTTTTAACCAAATTTAACCAATTTTTCTTTAGTCGAAAATCATTTTCCTTTCTCCATATCTTTCCTCCATCTTGAGGCCTTCTGGTTAGGAAAAATTTATTGCTTTTCAATTATTGAAGTACGTCTTTTGCTAAAAGTCTAATTTTTTAATGAATTAAATTCATCTTGAGAGGGATATTGCAATAAATATATTTGATGGTAAAGTTTATGCTGACATATCTCCTTAAAACTTTAATTGACTTAGACCGGCTGTTAATTGTAACGTTGACAACCAAACCAGCACCTTTTTTGTTAGGTGCAAAGGGATATAAATCAAGCTTTATGAATAAACTAAGGTTAATCAATTGGGCTTTAGTTTTAACCTAATCCTTTAATTGAAAAGGAGGAGTCTTGGTAATATTTGAGGATTGTATTTGATGCATTGGAGGGGATGTGAATCCCATAACCCAAGCGTATCGAGATTTTTTTTTTTTTTTTTTTTTTCTAAAAAAAATACATTTGTTCATAAATTATGTTCTCACTAATTTTGTTAGAATCTAGAGAATAAGAATTTTTATAATTATGCAACAATTTCATCTTATACCCAAATGTTAAATCTGCAATATATATTTTTAGATGTATGACTTTTTCTATTAGGACAGTCATCACTTAATACTAATACTTACGAATAAGTGCGTATTAAACGAGACAAGGAGCTCGAGGCCATTATAAGACGAAACTATAATGATTATTCGATCAAAAAATTTGAATCAAATAAGTATCAAAGAGTATAAAATGAAAATAATATTTTAAAATTTAAATATGACAATATGACTTATTAATTGTTATTTGATCCCAAATTTTTTATTTAATAATTACTACCCTAACAGAAAATGGCAAAAGAATCGACATAAAATAAAGAAGAAAGTATGAGATAGTGTGAAAATTAACTCATGGGCATTCAAATCATCTCAACAGTCAATTGGCTAAGATAGGTGTTAATCCATGAGCTTATATGCTTTTTGGATCTTCTTTAATCACTCGATGTGGGACGTTAAAAATGGATTTGGGGCTAACTCAATCCTCAAAAGGTATCTCGAGAGGGGATGATGACCCAATCCTTATAAAGAACAAACTTGCTCACTAGCTAATCGATGTGAGATTCTCAACATACCTCACTCACGCCCAGTGCTGGACATCTGGAATGTGAACTATGTGGCTCTGATACAATGTTAAAATTAGTTTATGTATCTTCATATCCTCGTAAAACCAATTGACTAAGAAAAATGTCAACGCATGAGGTTATATGTTATTTGAATACAGTATTTCTTATGTACTAGATATGTGACTTCATATTTGAACATATAGTGAAGGCAAATGTGGGTACCGAGGAGGAGGTGAGGCAGGCCAAAATATACAGCAACGTTCACACCACACCTCTGGCTCTGGGAGGGGACTGAGACTCACATGGGAATTAGCCAAATGTCCAAAATTAATTAATTAAAACAGTTTTCATATAACAATTTTTCTTTTTATATGCAATGTTTGGATTTTGGACATGGTCTTTGCAGAAATGGATTAAGAATCTGATTGTTCCGCGTTAATGGTGCTGTAAGTGTAAATGCGTAGCTGAATTGGTAGCCAGCCGGAGCCGGATACACACTCCAAATCCCCCAGCTCATTTTTATCTGTCAAACCCTTTATTCCAAATCGATCCTCTTATTAGGGAATGGTTTTGTCTAATTCAAGAATGGGTCAAAACCCTTTCACCCCATTATTATTATTATATATTTCCTCCGTCTTAAATTATCTATCCACTTTTTTTTTAAATATGTCACAAATTATTTGTCAACTTTCTAAATAAAATGTTCATTAATGGTGATTTTTTCAATATTACCACTAATATTAAATATTGAAGAGGAAAGAATATAGAGAGAAAATGAGGTAAAATTAAATTATAACTAAAATTAAATAAGATAATGTTTGACATTTTACCATATCCAACTATAAAATTTAATGAAATCTTACTCTTCGTGCAAAATACAAAATAGACATAATTTGAGACGGATGGAAGACTTTCATGATTCATCTATTCGGGAGTATAGCCTTTGGATTCCATCATTATTCATCCTTTTAATTTCTTTTATATTTCTGGAACCGAGTCTCAAAGTGCTGGGGTAAGCTTTGACTAGTTTGGTTTAAATCGTATTTTTGGGGAAAAACACAAAATTTGGGCACTAAAAATAGAGAAACATTCAAATTCAATCTTTATTGAAACAAGCGTGATCCCAAATCTTTGCCCCCAAATTATTGCATTTGAACATTTTTTATATTATAGATCCAAAATAATTGGATGAATAATGATGGAATCTAAAGGCTAAAATATGTATTATTGATAATTTTTTTCTAATTTTACCCTACCTTCAAGTCCTCATTGAATACTCTTAATTAAGTAAAATTATCACTTTTCTAACACATATTTAAGAGACAGTTGAATAGTTATGTGAGAGAAAGGAGAGAGAAATACATAAATCTTAAATGAGATTAATAAAATTAATGAGGGGATATCTTAGACTTTTTCATTATATTTCTATCATCAAAATTATCAAAATTTTACTACACACATTTGTCAAAGTGGACAGATAATTTGAGACGGAGAGAGTAGTTATCAAGAAGAATTAAGGCACTAAATGATTTTCCTTTTTTTTTACATGTAAGTACAATGAATGAATGAATGTCTTATAACTTTGTAAAAAAAAAAGTCTTAGATATGTTAAGTGAGTCCAATTAATTTAGTTGTAGCAGAAATAATGGCCTATAATAGCGCTTACTTGCATATGCAGAAATAAGGGACTACTTTTTAATTTCTACAATTTTTTTTTTTTTAAAAAAAAAATGTGAACATGTATGGTTAATTTTTCTGTGGTAAAATTTTATGTTGATTGGGTAAAAATGTTGGGTACTGTTTTTAAATATGTTCAAAAGCCATTACAGTTTATTATCAATTTTTTGGGGGACTTTTTTTCCTTCTTTTATAAAAAAATTATATATTAGTGTATTGAATTTATCTATTACAAACAAAATCAAGGGCCTCAAATTTTCATTATTGATTTGATTTTGCACCAAGATTGTGTATTGTTTTTCTTATTATTAATATTTTATGATTCTATAGTCAAATGCAATTTCTACAATTGCACAAGAAATTTTTTGGCAATGAAAAAGAATTTACATAAATTTATGAGAGATCTCGACATTCAATCTACAAGTAGAAGGTAGAGATTGGTTCCATTAAACTAGATTTCTTGGACATTTTTTTATATATATATAATGATATATTCCCGCACAAAACATGAAGTCTTCAAAAAATAAATAATTGTATATATAAATTAAAGCATATGCGGATTTACAAACTAGTGTGTAAAGAAAATATAGAGTATGACTAATAAGTAAGATTTTGAATACAATTTTCAGATTATATAGTAACTGCCAATAGTATAATCATCTTTAAAGTTTAAAGCAAATTAATATCACATTCCTTAATAAGATTAGTTCGGATTATACTTCAAAATAAAGACATTAGACCCCTACATGCCACGTGTAATAAAAACCAAGATTATCATGCTTGTAAACTTTGACTCGGAACGGGAAGAATTTGAAACTCTTAAATACGAGAATCGTAGCACGAATCGGAAGGTCTAACAAAATTATATAACTAATATTTTATAATTTTATGTCAAAATTTTTTTTTTTGCTGAATAAATTTAGTTTTCATTAATCACAAATAGCCGAAGTCATTACAATCAAAGAAAAATATGAAAATACAGAAAGTAAAAGTTATACAATGATTTAAAAAATCACGATAACACACAAAAGGGACACCCAAAAAAACTTGGATGGTTAGGAAAAACAACTAAAAAAACTAGCCAACTAAATTTTATGTCAATTCAAACTAAGGTGAGGCTTTTTCATATAAAAATTTCATAAAAAGTTGAAGAATAAAAGAGCTAATCAATCTAAAAGACGACAGCGTCATCGCTGTGAAACGAACCGAGTATGAATTTGAGAGAATTGAGGAGTTGATTCCAACCGAATCCTTCTATCTGGGAGAATCGAAACCAACCCGAATCGACCTGTCTATCCAGAATGAATAAATACAAAATTGAATCGCACAAGATCGTGCGATCCAATAATCACGTGCAATCTTATCCTCAACGACTTTTTTAATATTTTAACTCGATTCATATCTTTCGGATTGTACAAATTCTACGATCCAATTAACTATTTTGATATTACGATCAAAATCACGATTTTAAAAACCTTGATCAAAAAAAAATAATAGTACAGTTGTCTTTGATTAAACAAAAATAAGGGGGTATAGTTGAGAATAGATTGAGATAATGTTATTTATAGACATTATTTTAAAATTTGAGGTGATAACTTAAGACAGAAGCATCCTGGAAGTCGAGGGACCTCCATATCTACCCCACTCAGCCATGGACATGGACCACATGGTTATTTCTTCCTTTATAAACGGCTCACAGATATCGGACAAACCAGATTTCAGACACAGTTCATAAACCTTTACAAACTTAAAATTTCCTATTCCTCCACCAAAATATATACACTTTTAACCAACACTACAAAAATAAAATATATTAAGCTCCATTAATAAATGGATACAATGAAGTCCTTCAAGGGCTATGGCAAAGTAGATCCACTTCAAGAAGAAACATTCAGAAGAAAAACCCGTAAACGCTTTATCATCATCACTGTTTCCCTTGTCATTTTAGCCGCCGTTATTGTCGGAGTAGCTGTCGGAACCGTCGTACATAAGAAGAACAACAAAGGTAGTAGTACTGAGACATTTCGATTATCACAAATAATCCTTTTAATTAGACAATACATTTACGCAATTCAGGTTATTATTGTCGATTCTGTTAAAAATGTTTAAGATCAAATTGAGTCATCTCCAAGTTTATTTTTAACATGGTATCAGAGCAATCTAATTCGATATTGGATTCTATTAATATTCACGGTTCAGATGTTCAACTCTAGCCATGAAGGGAATGTGTTTAAGATGCCACATAACTGTTGAGGTATCTTTTGAGTGAATGAGTTAGATCTAAGTTCATTTTTAAACAGAAAATACACTTGGATCTAACTCAATCTCTTAATAGGATTGTTCCGAGAAGCAGATATACACATAAACTAATTGACGTGGGATCTTTAACGGATTCCAGATTCGGAATTCTGATATATTTTTCCTCTACAGGTAGAAATGATAATGATGAAGTGCCTTATTCATCTTCAACCACGCCGGCTCAATCAATTAAAGCCGTCTGCGCCGTCGCCACATATCCAGAATCTTGTTACAGTAGCATTTCAGGAATCCAATCTTCAAATTCCACCACCGACCCAGAAAAGATTTTCCAGTTTTCTTTACGAGTAGCTTTAAATTCACTCGAAAATCTTTCAAAATTACCCGAGAAATGGTCGAGAAGTACTAATGATACTTTTTTGAAGGAGGCTTTAGCTGTTTGCAAAACTGTATTTGATGATGCAATTGAAATGGTCAATGATTCGATTTCGTCGATGAATCCCAAAGACGGCGAGAAATTGTTGACTGTTACAAAGATCAGTGACTTAAAGACTTGGCTCAGCACATCAATTACAGATCAGGAAACTTGCTTAGACGCCCTCGAAGAAATGAATGCCACCATTATCGAAGATGTTAGAAATCTGATGAAGAATTCGACTGAATTTTCCAGCAATAGTTTGGCAATTGTGTCAAAACTATTGGGAATTCTCAGCAATTTCAACATCCCGGTTCACCGGAAGTTGCTTCAGGTAAGTAGTACTAATGTAGTCGAGGAGGGGTCCGATTTTCCGGAATGGGTCAGGGCAGGGGACAGGAAACTGCTTCAGGAAACGAATCCGAAGCCAGATGTGGTTGTTGCGATGGATGGGAAAGGGGATGTTAAGACAATTAAGGAAGCGATTGCTAAGGTTCCTAAGAAGAGTGAGAAAAGATTTGTGATTTACCTCAAGGAAGGTGAATATAAGGAACAATTGCTTCTGGACAAGTCGTTTTGGAATGTTATGATCTATGGAGATGGAATGACCAAGTCTGTTATTACATTTGATGCTAATAAAGTTGATGGAACTGCAACTTTCTTCTCTGCTAC
This sequence comes from Vinca minor, assembly GCA_026122235.1. Lineage (NCBI taxonomy): Eukaryota > Viridiplantae > Streptophyta > Magnoliopsida > Gentianales > Apocynaceae > Vinca > Vinca minor. The sequence goes on along the minus strand of JAOCZM010000290.1, from coordinate 6,662,019 downwards.
ATTTGGTAAGTAGATAGATTTATCTCATTTCTTTTCTTGCATTTCATCTTCATTTAAGTCTATAAATGTCCGTTTTAAGTTTTGAGTAGTTAGTGTCACGCCCCGAGCTAGCGTGTCCGAAAGCAGCAACACATGAGTCTCACAGTACTTATGACTATCTATTTGACAACCGAATTTGTTATGTTAAAATATATTTAGATTCATACATATATCATGTAGGATAGAGGCTCACAATTAGAGTAAGGGTCAATCACTTAACTCGTTAGGATCTAGTTGTCTCATTCGTTGTCTAACTTGTTATTCGGAAATGTTAAAAGATTGACAACTTTAAAAAGGAAAATGTATTCTAAAGTTTTGACCAATTTTGAGGAGCCATGTGAAGAGTGATGATTTGGTTGAATAGTGATCCACATTATAGTATGTCTGTGTCTCCATGTGATTTTATGCTAAGTTGTACTATAATTAATGACCCTGTCCCTGAGGCATTGTGAATTACACCATTAAATATGGCTTATTGTTTTATCTTGTGTGCTCATCCTTGGGGCACATATGTTGTCATTTTAAACAAAATCATGTCCGAAAGAGTATCCTATGGGGCGGTGATTATGGCTTTTTTGACCGAGTCATTTGGCTGTCCTGTCTTGAGTTTATTTTATGCCAGTGGGTTCAAGTGTTGTTTTAACGTCACAACTATTGGCTAATTCTGATATGGACCAGGGCCATGGGTAGGGCCCTGGTTCTCCTGGCTGGCAGATATCCACGTTGCCCATGTTAATTTTTTTTTAAAATTCCAAGCTTCTTCCCACAACCAGAGTTAAACGCGTATCCCCGTGCAGGTTAAGAACTATTCACCAATTTGATTTCTCTCTCTTCCAAATTCCACTTGCCTGCCACTTGCCCACTTGCGTCTCAAATTTCACTTTACAAAAAAATGACTTTTGCATATCATTTTTTTTTTTAATTTGTTTTCATGAATGTTTTTAAGCTTTTTACTTCTTATAGTATTTTCCCCTCGTCTGAATCAGAATATTTATGTATATCATGCACTACTCTTTGAGTTTCCAACTCCTCTTGAATAACAAACATTCTTTCCCAAGTTCAAGCAAAATGCAATCTCCTTTACCATTTTTAAATCAGACAAAAACAATGGCGTTAATGTTAGATTGCCATTTTGTTACAAAAGATGATCAACTGATAATCTTTTAATTTCAAAAGATGTCTATACAACCAAGACCTAAATCTTTTTGCTCCAAATACTTCCTCTGTTGGAATCATCCGAGTCCCTCAACTGTGCTCATTTCCAAGGTAGACGTTTTTGCCTTTTTCCCTGCATTGTTTTAGAACATGAAATAAGTTGATCATGAAAAATGTAGAATGGTGAACTTGTAGAAAAGATTAAATAACTATAAATTAGAATGCAAATAGAAATATACATACTTGTTGCAGAAGTATTATTTGGTCGTTTTTCCCAATGACCTTTTATACGTCCTTTTCCTCTTCCTTTTGTTCGAATACGCCTTGGATCTAAGACTTGATCATCAAAAAGCTCTTCTGTGTCACTCACATGTTTAACTACACTGGAAGTTTGAGAATCCAAACTTGAATGCTTCTTCAAATATTCATCTAGCTTTGAATCAATACTCTCAAGCCCCTGCCAAACTATAACTCTAGTTGCTTCTTGTAATTGACTTTGTGTGACAAGATCATAGGCAAATCGCATAGCACGGTTAGTGAACATGATTTGAGAGGAGGAAGAACCAGTCATTTGAAAAATTCGATATTGCTGGGAATCATCTACACGTTTTTTTGCATTTTGACCCCATCTCTGCAATAGATATGCACAAGGAATTTCTGATATGTTCTTAGCCTTGAGAGCTACTAATGCATGTGTGCATAATATTCCCATTGACTCAAATTTTCTGCAACTACATTGAAATGTCATTTTGTTCTCATCAAAAAGAACTATACTAGTTCGCAAACCCCATTTCGTCTTCAGTGCGACATCAAACCGAAACAAATTATCACCATATTTGTTCTCCACGTGTGACGTAGCCAATATTTCCAAGAATTCTTCCTCAAAAAACTTATATAACTTATGAGTATAATGCTTTGCTGCTTGTTGCAAAAGCGCACACTCTTTGATTTTAAGAACTACATTACCATGCTTACAATAATAATCAGCAGCAGCCTCTTTTTGACGCCACTCCCCATTCTTTCTATCAAGTTCACCAACAAATTTAGTGAGAGAAGTGGTTTTATCTCCAATTCCGTTCAGCATATGGTTAGTCCCCTCACTTCTTGATGTTGTTTTAAGACCCAGGCATCGAATGTGTCATTGTTCAACGTTGTACACCATTTCCCCCTCAACTTAAACAACCTATTTAACCAGCTGTGATTTTCCAAACCATGATCAGCGATCATCTTTTTCCACGTAGTATCAAATTCTTCTTCAGTTTCACAACCCGATAAACACTTATAGAACAAGTATGAAAACTTGCCATTGGAGTTAAGTTTTCCAAGGTGTGATGGGGCATTTTTTGCAATATGCCACAAACATAGACGATGACGACTGTTGGGGAACACTTTCTCAATGGCATTAATCATTGCTTTATCTTGGTCTGTCATGATTGTCTTTGGAGAATTACGACCCATGGATTCCAAAAATGAGTTGAATGCCCATTCAAAACTTGATGTTGTTTCATCTGATAAAAAGGCACAACCTAACAAAATATTTTGCCAATGATGATTAATACCTATAAATGGCGCACAAACTAAATTATATCTATTTGTCCGGTAAGTAGCATCAAACACGACAACATCTCCAAATGAATCATAGTCTAGCAATGATCTTCCATCTCTCCAGAAAAAATTCATCATTCGTCCTTCATCGTCAAGTTCTACATCCCAATAAAACATACCCTCATCATTTGCTTTACTTTTGAAATAATTTACCAAACTTTGAGCATCACCTTTCTCTATTAGAGCTTTTCTTTTGCTTGATATCAAGTTATAAGCATCTTTTTGTGTAAAACCCAATCTAGAAATCCCACCACATTCTTTAGATAAATAAGAAACCGTACTAGACAAAGATATCCCAGAATTGATAAAAGATTCTAGAGTATTACCTTGAGCCTTGGAGATTGATCTCACTGACCTTAACAAATACTTCTCATATTCCTTGGCGAATTCATGATTGTGGTCCTTTATATGTGTCCTAACTTTCCATATTCCCTCTTTATCCACTTCAAATGCCACCATAGCATTACAACCTGTCCTAGTTTCTAACTGATTGAATACATTGCTGCTACTTCCTGTTATCTCTTCTTTCCATCCTTGCTTTGAACAATAATAATTCTTTAACCTTATTTCCTTGGTTCCTTCATGATAATATTGTTTCCCTCTACGCACACTAAAACCCACCGCATATGCGTACTTATTATACAAATTAAAAGCATCTTTTTCAGACAAAACATATTCTTGCAGTAGTTTCTTTTCCAACTCTTCAATACCATGCTCACAACTATTGTCATTTTCCTTGGATGCATGATGATCTAAGCAAGTAGGTTCTTCATCACTATCAAGACAAATTGTTTCATTATCATTCTCTTCGAAGACATGTTTGCTATTGTTGTCAATTTCCTTGGTTACCATAACTGTAAAAAAAAAAATTAAACACATTAAGAATGACTAACTGAATCAAACAATGAACCCTAAATTTCTAACTCAACCCGTTAAAAATTTTGAATTTTGTGAAAAACCCTTCACATTCTTCAAACAACCAGAAATTGTATATACTAAAGATAAAATCTTTACCTTGATTCTTGTAAAAAATGCCTCAATAGTGTGAAGGGAAACTCGCATTGATAAATTATCAACGACGGACAGTGCTTTGGAGTCTGATATCTCCGGTGTTTGTTACCCCCAAATTTTGGAGAGCAAATAGAAGACAACTCAGTGTTCTTCTATTTAGGAAAGTCCTCATTCTATAAATCGCAAGAATAGTCCCTTTATCTCGAGAAAATTACAAGAATAGCTAACTTGGGTTAGTTTGCTGGGAGTTTAACATGGGCGACGTGGACATCTGCCAGCCAGGAGGACCAGGGCCCTACCCATGACCCTGGTCCATATCAGAATTTTCCCACAACTATTAGGCAAACTGAGTCTTCGTACCCCATGCCGTTATCTAAATTATTATGTATCCCACGAAATCAAGAAAGCAATTCTGCATTATATTACCACTAATATAATAATGCACACTAGTCTTTATTGAGTTTAAATTCTATTGTAAAACTTGTTACTTATGTAAATTTAATTATAAAATAATTGTTGTTTGCGTTAGTAAGGTTAAGGTCTAAATCATTGGTTTGTTGGTGGGTCACGGTGACTAAATTGGATTTAGTGCCAATATAATATGACGAAAATAACATATTGTTGTTAGTTCCTTAGTTGCCCTTGATCCCTATTGTCACAAAATGATTTATCTCGACTTAACATTTAACATCCGAAGGAAAAAAATAAATTGTGGACTATAATATGATTTTCCTATACTAATATTACAATCAAATTTGTAAAAAGGATACGATCTAATTAACTTGAGCTTTTGTCCATTGCAGGCATTGCAGGAAGACAGTTCATAGCAAAAGACATAGGATTTCGTAACACAGCCGGAGCAATTAAGCATCAGGCCGTGGCACTCCGGTCTGGCTCGGATCGTTCCGTTTTCTACCGATGCTCATTTGATGCCTTTCAGGACACACTCTATCCACACTCCAACCGTCAATTTTACAGGGAATGCGACATCACCGGCACAGTTGATTTTATCTTTGGAAACGCCGCCGTCGTCTTCCAAAACTGCAACATTAAACCTAGACAACCAATGCCCAATCAATTCGTAACCATAACCGCACAAGGAAAGAAAGATCCGAATCAAAATACAGGTATTTCTATTATTTTTTCTGTCTCTCTCTTTTAAATCAAGTTCCAATTATGAGATTTCATACTCATACTAATATCCATTCGTACTCGATCGGTCCACTAGGAGAAAATAGGAGGTGGAACGAGTACATTAAGACTCGTTCCATCTCCTACACAAAAATATAACCCCGGTTCCGATGGCAGGACTGAGGCTTGACTTGCTTCTGTTAGTGGGTCCGATAATGTATTTTTGTGTACGGTTATAGACAGATTCCACTTCTTAATTACCTGGTTCTATATACATGAGCGAGATTCAAACTCCCGACCTTACTTAAGGGGCTCACAACCAACCAACTTTGATTACACAGGTATTTCTATTCACAATTGCGTAATGTCACCTCTCGATAATCTCACGGCTAAGACGTATTTGGGGCGGCCATGGAAGGAGTTTTCTACTACTGTGATTATGAATTCTGAGATTGGGGCCTTCTTGGACCCAAAGGGCTGGATTGAGTGGACTCCAAATGTTGTGCCACCCAGTACCATATTCTATGCTGAGTATCAAAATAAAGGCCCTGGATCGGGCGTGGCGCAAAGGGTCAACTGGCCCGGTTATCAGCCCAATATTACGGCAACCCGGGCTTCTCAGTACACTGTACAATCTTTCATAGAGGGTGATGTTTGGTTACCCGCAACCCAAGTCACCTTTACTTGATCCCATAGACACCCACCATTTTCATGTTATTTTCCACCTTAATTAACCTAAGAAATCTCAGACTATTTAGGTGCTCCATGTTGTATTTATAGCATATACTACATCTTTTTTGTTCATTTTGAGCTTGTTGATGATAATTCAAGTAATTATGGCACATTTATTTTGAATGTAATTTCATAGTTGGAATTGGATAAAGTTTGAATTATGAATTTTATATAATTTTGAATTCAGCCAACATTGAGTTGTTCATATACAAATATTTAAAGTTAAATTGAATATGGTAATTTTTTTACATTCTCTAGCAAAAAAGAGGCGTGCGTATATGAAAATGGGGTGGATCTGATTTGTTGGTCATCTCATCATCCCACAACATTATGGTAGGTGCGCATGATTTTCGCTTAGTAACTACTCCCTCTATTTTCATTTAATTGTCGTTTATGATATTTATAGGTATCCAAATTAATTGTCGTTTAAGCCTCTTCTATTAGTTGTCAACAGTTTATTTCAATTATACCCTCCTCTTTTATTTGCCACCTCTGCCATTTCTATTTTTCCTTTCTTCTCTTACGCTATAGAAGTGAGAGAGATGGGTAATATTGAAACTTTGGGTGAAAATGACAAGCTCCTTAATTTTTTAAAATTGTCTAAAGAGTCTTATATTTAAGAATGAAGGGAGTATATTTGAACAAGTAGAATTGTAAAATATAAACGGAAAGATATCAGATTAAGACTCATAAGTCACAAGTCTTGCAATGCATTGAAACGCGACATCAAATTTCAGATTAATCTCATATTTTTACTCACAAACAATTATGCATTTACAAAAGCAATGTAAAAATTGATACCTACAATATTGTTCAATACAAGCCCCCAATTTTTTTCAAAAGGGAAATGATGAATGGCTAAGTAATATTGGATAAAATTACCTAAAAATCAAATTAAACATTATTCGAGTTGACATGAGAAATTTAATGAGTTATTTACAATTTTGTCCCCAATTTAATCACCTAGCAACATCCTTTCAGAAAATAGCATGCCCATTATATAGGAAAAGAGAAAACCTCCAATATATACATAAACAATTTTTACTTTGTCTGTTTTTGTCAGTAAATTTTATTTTAACTCTTGTTATACATAAACTATTTTTTAACTATTGTTTTTGTCAAATTGGTGTAAAACTAGTGATTTTTCTGTCACTTTTAAATATGTGTTATGTGTATATTTGTCAGTCATAATGATAATTTTTTCAATTTAAATCATTAACATCGAGGATATGTGCATAACAGATGAATAAAAGTGGCAGAAAACTAACATTTTCACACTAGTTTGACAAAATCAGTAGTTCAAAAAATAGTTTATATACAGAAAGAGATAAAATAAAAATTTACTAACAAAAAAAGAATTAATTGCCACTTTGGCCATCAACGTATTATCGGATAGCCATTTTCATCATTTTTCAGTTTTTTTAAACTTTTTTATCCCCAAAATATTTACGCCCATCCAAATTCATCTTTCCGTCCATAAAAGACACAAAAATCGTCAAATGTTGATGACGTATGCTAACGGGTTAATTTCTCTCTCTCTCTCTCTCTCTCCAAATGGCAAAACAATCAATCCATATCATCCTTTTAATTATTCCATTGTTAACCCGTACATTCTCCCAAATCAGTAAGTGACAAAATCCCCAAATAAAAAACGAGGAGTTCCAAGCTAGGGTTCTAAATTTAGAGTGATTTCCCCATATTATATCATCAAGAAAGGCGGTAATCATCGAAGAATCGCCATGAATTTGACGATGATTCACAGGCAACCTAATGACAAACCCCCCAAATACTGTAAGTGTTAGGTTTTTTAAGCTTTTTTGTACTTTTCTGGTAAAGTAATTAAAAGATGAATCTTTATTTCTTTTATGTATGTTAAAATCGAGGTTGTTTGATTAGTGATGGATTAATTTATTAGGTTTTCTAATTTGAGGTTTGTGGGGTTTGATAATATTATTATTGTATTCTCTTTCCACCATCTTTCTTTTTGGAATCTTCTGAAAAATGTCTAGAACTGAAATATAAAGTGTTTGTATATGTATATTGGTCTCTCCCTTCTTTATTTATTTATCTTGGTCCCCCATGATGAATATTTTTAGGTTAATTATTGATGGACTGTCATTTTTTTTACTATAAATGCAGTGATGAGACCAATAATTCACCATTCTTCACACTTATTGTCGGACACAGAGGAAATTTGTAGAGACTTGTAATAATAACAAATTTTATGAGGGTGGGTGTACTGATATCTTTGACTATTGCAACCCTGATGAGATGTCAATAGTTGTCCTGGATAAAATGGTCTAAAGGCTTGGGTATTGTGAATATGCAGGTTTATGGTGGAGATGGTCATAGGTTGACAGATGCACCTTGTGGAAGTTTCTTAGGTTAGATGGGGATGTACAATCTCTTTGTATGCATGTTCTTGAGAGGAGAAAGATAAAAAATATTTTTGAGTCATGATGAATAGGGCTTGAGATACATTTCACTAGGTATTTGCCTAATGAAACTGAAGTACCATTACCAGAAGAAGTTTTTTTGATGAACCAACTAAAAGACAGAAAACAAGGTTGAAGTAAATTGTAATAAATAGGGGTGGAAAGAAGCAAGGGTCTAAACAAGGAAAAAAGAAAGGCAAATCAAAAGTAATAGAAGAAGAAGATCCAGATTCACATTCCGAGTTTGAATTTTTTAGTGATTTCCCTGTAAGTGATGATAGTGATGGATTTAAAGAATTGTTTGTTGAGAAATTGTGAGGGTGATGGGATAAATAAAAAGCTGGATGGCTGGCAATGAAAATGTTGAGTTAGCTAAAAAAGGTTAACCCTAAACAAGCAGAGGCAAGTCATCCAATTGAAGATGAACTAAATGAAGTTGATAAAGCTGCTGAAACTGTTTTTGAAAATGCAGAACCTGCATTTGAAGATGCTGAAACTGCAAATGCTGAAACTATAAATGTAGACTGTGAAGTTGCAGAACCTGAGATTGAATTAGCAGAACCTGCGATTGAAGTAGCTGATCCTGATATTTTAACTACTGGAACTGCTTTTCATCCTTTCAGAAGCTGCATCTGAAAATGCAGACCCTGTATTTGAAGCTGCTGAAACTTGTTTTGAAACTACAGAACCTGCATCTGAATATGCTGAAGTTGTTAATGAACATGTTGAAACTGTTTCTCAACCTGCTGAAACTGGGTTTGAAACTGATGAACCTGAGATTGAAGTATCATAACCTAAAGTTCATGTTGATGCAAGTGAGAACATATCACAGCAATTTAATGACAAGGCCAAAGTGGTACCTCAAGAGTATTTGTTCTTTGGGGAAGATGTGGTGATTGGAAATGAATCAGAAATAGAAGATGAAGACAATATTTTTTACAAATAATTGGACATATCTGATGATGAAGGGATTTCAAATGAAGTTAAAGACTTTCATAGGTTTAACCCTGCAACTGACATGTCATATCCACAATTTGTCATAGGTTTGCTATTCACAAACAAGAAAGAGCTGCTAGAAGCAATCAAAGAGCATATGATGAAGTGGGGTAAGGACATAGAGGTGACATACAATGATTTGATAAGGGTTAGAGCAATTTTCCATGGAAAAAACTGTGAATGGGAATTATATGCATGGAGAGTAGGAACACATGGGTTGTTTCAATTAGAACACTTGTTGCTGCTCACCTCTGCCCGAACAGGTCAAACAACAAAGAAGGCCACTGCATATTACATAGCAAAAAGGTACCTGGATTTATTTAGGACTGACAACCAAATGAGTCGCAGAGACTTCAAAGACAAAGCTCAAAAAGAGTTGAATGCAGACATTTCAATTAAAAAGGTTTATAAGGTTAGAGCAATTGTAAAAAAAATGATTGAGGGAAAGTATAAAGACTAATATGCATTGCTTAGGAACTATGAAGAATAACTTAAGTTAACAAATCTTGGGACAAATGTTCAAATTGCTGTTGATAGGAAATTAAATTCAGGTGATGAAGTTTTTTTTGAGATTTTATATGTGTCTTAGTGCAATCAAGCAGGGATTCATGGCTGGGTGTAGAAAAATCATTGGTTTAGATGGTACATTTATGAAGAGTGCTCACAAGGGTATACGTATATCTGTTATTGGGATTGATGCCAATGATAGCATATATCCAACAGCTTATGCTGCGGTTGAGTCAGAGAATAAGTCATCTTGGTCATGGTTTATAAAAGAATTGAAGAAGGATCTTAATATGCAAAATCCATCAGAATGGTGCATAATATCATATAGGCAAAATATATAATAACATGTGTGTAATACCATTTTGTATAATATAAAGATTATGCTTTTTCTGATGTTTGTTTGTGTACTTACAGGGTTTGATTAAAGAAGGGAAAAGATCAGTATAGTGTTGACACAATGGCAAGGGTATGTAGTTGTAGGGCTTGGGAGATTAATGGGTTGCCTTGTTGTCATGCAATTGCAGCTATAGGAAATGAGGGAAAACAGCAAGAGGATTATGTGGATGAATGTTACTCAATGAGAGCATACAAAAGGGCTTATGAACAATAATAAATCCTGCAAATGACCCTAACAATTGGACTAAGAGTGACAAACCTCCTGTTTCTACTCCATCCAAATTGAGGTTATTTGGTAGGCCTCGAAAAAAGAGAAAGGAATTTCTTAAGGAACCAGAAACTCCTGTTCCAATAACCCTAAAAAATACTCTTAAAAAATAGAGAGTTGCACGTAATGCAATTTGGGTGAGCAAATGTGGGGGACTGTGGCCAAACTGGTCACAACTCCATAAAATGTCCCTAGAAATCTGCTGGATTTGAGGTTGGAGATGACCATTACCATTTCACATTCAACAAGTGTGGTAAATGCCAAGTATTGGGACACAATGCAAGAACTTGCCATTTGTTTCCAAAAGATACGGCTACTGGAGAATCAAGCCAAAATGCATCTGAAATTGAGCATTTTGGTGATGTTTTCACAGAAACTGATTTTGAGATACCAATGCAAACACCTCAGGTAGTAATGTTTTAATTTTTTTTGGTAAATAGAATTTCAATTCAATATATAACTATTTTATGGATATTTTTGACTAGGTAAACATCAACACTTCAGATGCTCCTACACACGTGGATGCTGCTCCAAGCAGTAGCATACCAAGAAAACAAAGCAAGTGTGGTAATTGCAGGCAATTCGGTCACAACAAGACCACTTGCCCAGTTCCTTTAAAAAATCCGCTGCTTGGTTTGAAGCTAAATGGAGCTCACTAGAATGATTGACCAAATTTGGGACTAAAATTAGAATATTTTTTGTGCACTTTAATGTTATATAACCTCATATCCCCAACATTGAACTATAATGTGGAAGTATTTTGATGTAATATTTTAGGATTTATCCTAAATTTTATTTTGGTAATGTACATTTTTGGATGAATTAATTGCCCTTCTTGTTATTTAGGTTCATATTGTGAGGTAACTAAAGGAAAATGGAATAGAACATGTATTACACCAATAACTTCCAAAAACCAAAATCATCATTCAAACATCCAACATTAAATACATAGAAAGTACCTTCTTCTTAATCAAAATAGATAACATAACAGAACCTTAAACAACTTACTAAATAAACCCTAACTTTGATACTAAAATCCCCAAGATGAACACAATGACAAGAACCAAGAATTTTATCAATTGAGCTTGCTTCCTTAATTCACCATTTTTTTTCCAACTTATGGCGAAGAACTTCGATGACGCCATTATCCTTTTCTTCTTTCAATTTCTCCAATCTTCCAAAATTGTGACTATTTTGAAGCTCGGGTTCATCAACCTTCAATGTTCGGAGACTCTGTAAATCCACAAATATGGAGCTAGAAGACACGTCCATCCTTGGAGTAAAATCACCATCAATGACCCCAAACTCAAACTCAAGATTCTTAAATTCTGGGCCAAGTATATTTTTACTCTTTCTTTGCGTTGGGTTTTCTCCATACTTCATTTTCAATTGCTTTGATTTGGAAAAAATGGAGTTGCTTGGAGGAAATTTGAAAATATAGGGGTTTCAGCTAGTATGGAGAAGAAGAAGATGTAGAAGATAATGTGGTTAGTGTTAAAAATAGGCTTTATAATGGAAGATTTAATAGGGGTATTTGGATTGACGATTTTGCCCTTGTGGATATAGACAAAAAAGTGAACCCGTTAGCATACGTCATCAACATTTGACGATTTTTGTGTCTTTTAAGGACAGAAGGATGAATTTGGCTGGGCGTAAATATTTTGGTGATGAAAAAAGTTTAAAAAAATTGAAAAATGAAGAAAATGAGTAGTCTGATATACGTTGATGACCAAAGTGGCAATTAATTCAACCAAAAAAAAACAAAAATTATTTATATATAAAGAGTTTGTCTCTACCGGAAAAATAGGGATGGACCTGTCCAGATCCTACCCGCAAAATTTGGATCCACTAGGTAAATATTATGCGACGGGTAGACCTAGTGAAAGTGAAAGGTTAAAAAAGGACAGGAACAAAGTCAGATGCCGTGGGCGTCAAGAAGCCATTGAAGAAACATAGACCATCTCGAAGGAAAGAACAATCCCTTTTTCTTTTCTTTTTTTAATGATCCATCCGTTTAATGCGCAAGATCTCATTTGAGATTGATCATTTTTTAATGCCCAAGACAGACATCATAGTTGAAAACACCAGGTTGTATAGTAATTCTTTCATTCACGCAATCCATCAAACAGTTGGCGGGCAGTCGGCGTGGTTTGGGGCAGCAAGTCAAAACATACACAGGAGAGAAAGAGAAGGGTCTGGTGGGGCATCGCATCGGGCAAACTCAAAATCGAATAAATTCACTCTCTTTGGTTAGCATAGAAAAATCTTAGAATAGAATGCGGCGATTTGTAGGTGGAAAAGCCACGAGTCTAATCAAGAGAAGGTCCACTTGTTCTACTCTTTCTTATACCGTGTCGCCTCCTCCATATCTCCCACCGCTTCTTTCTCCTTCTTCTTCTTCTCAATCTCAGCCTTTTCTTAATTCCGCCTTCCGTTTCTTGTCTACCGCTTTGCATCCCTCTTCTTCCGATTCTACTTCAATGGCTTCCGATTATTCAACTGCTCCTGTTACCCTGCAAACCATCAACCCCAAGGTAGTACCCCATTTTACTCTACTTCTAGTCCAATTCAATCAATCAATGAATTCCATTTACCACTGGTTTATTTTCAGATACTGCATCTGTGTTTTTCTATTTTGATCATTTATGATTCTGGGGTTTTTCCCTTTTAATGGTTGTTATCTTAAAGATTTTTTAATTTGCTATTGGTTTTTAGTTCTAGCATTTCTTTCCAATTATTGTTCGTTGAAGGTCCATTTTGATGTAAGGATGCCACAGCCCAGAGGTTGACTCTATCCAGGTCGCGGGTTCGACACCGGACAACTACTCAGATTACTAACCCCTAACCCCATAAAAAAAAGAAAGAAAAAAAAGGGTCCATTTTGATGCTATTTATCACTTCTATGAAAGCGGTTCCGAGTGACCTCGCAATTAAATAACCCCCTTTTTTCAAAGGGAAAAAATTATATAGCCATTTAAGTCACAATTTTATCTCTGTTTTGCTATGTGTCTATAAAGTTTTACTACCCCATTACTTAATATAACTCGTTTAGACATTTAAAGAAAATTATGAAAGCAAAAAAATAAAGTAATTTGTTAATTAAAATATCAATAGAGTAATATTTTGATTAAAAAACATATTAGTTTTTTGTTTTCTTAATTTTCATCACAAGTCCTAAACGATTTATATTAAAGAATGAATGGAGTATTCTTTAGCGTAACTTAATTGTGATGCTCGGTTACTTGTGAAGAACTTGTTTCCTATCTATATCATCTGTTTTTGTGTTTAATTTGTCTTTGATTACACAAAACACTGAAATTGTCTTTTTCCAGGTCTTGAAATGTGAGTATGCTGTCCGCGGAGAAATTGTCACTCTCGCTCAGGTAAGTAGGCATTAGCTAAATGACTTGCTGCTGCCTATTTGTGGATTCATATCTTTTTTTCAGGAGATGAATAATATAAATTGGTGTGTTTTGATTTTGAACCATTTCTGAGCAATCCAATATTGTAAAATACTACCCAGTACCCATTTTGGTAATTGATAATGCACGTTGATATATGAAGTACTCTGCAATGTTTGGTTTTGCAGAAATTGCAGGAGGAATTAAAGATTAACCCAGGGTCTCATCCTTTTGATGAGGTACTGTTTCTCCTTATGGCTCTTTTAGCTTTAAAGCCAACTTAGGAATGAATACTTGCAACGTAAAGTGGTAAATGTTTTTTGCCTGGAACTGGTATTTGTTCAGCAATTTTATCAACCACCAAAGTACAGCAGGATACAGGATATGGTAAAAGCAAATATATGCATTTACTTGTGATTTCAGATGAGAGACATTCTTGATTTATTAGAGTTACAATAGTAATGTCTTCTCGTCGATGAAAATGAAGTAGAAAAATCAGGGGTTTGTGGATATTTCATCTTTACTTGATGTTTGTCCTTTTCCTGCATTAAGTTAAACTTTGATCACATGCGTAATTTCCAATTTCTGCAGATACTTTACTGCAATATTGGCAATCCACAGTCATTGGGCCAGCAACCTATTACATTCTTTAGGGAGGTATGTGAGGAATCATTTTTGCTGGGTTAGTAGAGCTTGTGCTTGTTGCTGCTTGTAATGGTGGATATTATTCATTTAGGTCCTTGCTTTATGTGACCATCCAGCCATTTTGGACAAAAGTGAGACACAAGGTATATTCAGGTAGGAAAAAGGGTTTCTTGTCAGCTGTTTTTGTGCCAACTAGTTTGGTACTTTCTCAATATTGTTTAAAGTTTCGACCAGAATAATGCAATTTTTTTTAATGAGAAGTCAGTCTTATGATGAAGCTTCTAAAATAAAAAAGGAAATAATATGCTCAAGTGAAAGATAGGGATGCTAATAGATTTTATGACGAAGAGTGGCAGAGGGGTTGGAGTTTATGTTTACAAAGCCATTCTTTTGTGTGAATCACAAGCTGCAGCGTTCAGTTTTTAGGATTAGGTGAAACTCAAGAACCTTCAGTTGTTTGCCTTGGTCCATGCACTTGTAGGTCCTTTAATTTTTTAAAAGCTTTCAAGCCACCTTCAGTCCAAAGGGCAGGAAAACTTTGAAAACTGAACTTCTTATATCAAAGTAATAATCCTTGATGAGTCAGATGCATGGTGCTAAATTCTGGTATGCCATGATTAATTGATGTCTGTTGCTTTTCGTGCTCTTCTAGTGCTGATTCCATAGAGCGAGCATTTCAGATATTGGATCAAATTCCTGGGAGAGCAACTGGTGCATATAGTCATAGCCAGGTAACAATGCCTTGCTTGAGTTTCTTCAGTTTTTGTCCATGGTAGTCACTTCAGCTGTCTAATGCTTCTGTAATTTTGTTATGTAAAAATTAGGGTGTCAAAGGATTACGTGATACTATAGCTGCTGGTATAGAAGCTCGTGATGGGTTCCCTGCCAATCCAAATGATATATTCTTGACAGATGGTGCAAGCCCAGCTGTGAGCATTACATTGCATTCTGAAAGTAATTGATGATCACAACTAACATTATAATAATATGTCCTCAATCTCCTATTATTGCCAGGTTCATATGATGATGCAATTACTGATAAGCTCAGAGAGCGATGGCATTTTTTGTCCCATTCCTCAGTATCCTCTCTACTCTGCTTCAATTGCTCTTCATGGTGGAACTCTGGTATCTTCAGTCTCTACTTTTCACTTTTTCTTTTTTATTATAGATGTTTGTGAATTTTTTTTTGGTATCTTCAGTTATTTATTTCTATAATAAGATTTAATTTGAAAATAAGAGGGGAACGAGATGCACCTATCACAACCTAAGCCATTTAGATAGGTGCAATTGAGTTAAAATGTAAAGCGAGGCATTCATTTAGCCATGTCTTTATCCTGGAAGATATGTTAATTGGTTCAGGTTGTATTAGGTTACTGTAATGGGACTTTTGACGTAGGATACTAATCTGACTTTACAGGTTCCTTACTATCTTGATGAAGCAACAGGGTGGGGCTTGGAGATATCTGAGCTGAAGAATCAGTTGGAAACTGCAAAATCCAAGGGTATTAATGTCAGGGCCTTGGTCGTTATAAATCCGGGAAACCCAACTGGGCAGGTAAACAATTATTTAGTACTTAAAGACTTAGTATGGAAGAATTACTTGTTGTAGCAGACTGCTGTTGGGGGCTGTGATTTTATTTATTAATTTATTTTAGTTCCTTTCCTACATTTAAATCTTTTTTTCTTTTTTCGTTGAGAAGGGGGGTGATTAAGTCGAATGTTTATTTTGCCTTTATGACTGTAGGTTCTTGCTGAGGAGAATCTGCGTGTCATTGTGGAGTTCTGCAAGAAGGAAGGTCTTGTTCTTCTTGCAGATGAGGTGATTATTTACTAGTTTCTTCAATACATTCTGCTTACTGCTTTGTTTTAGACATTTTGTTAGTTCTTTCAGGATCTCAAGCTGAAACTTTGTTCTTCTTGACATCTGTTCTAATTATTCTTCTCAAAAGATCCAATGCCTTTGTTCTTTTGAGCATTTTTATAAGATATGAACCATGCAGGTATACCAGGAAAATGTATATGTTCCTGAGAAGCAATTTCACTCATTTAAGAAAGTGTCCCGATCTATGGGGTATGGTGAGAAGGATATATCCTTGGTGTCTTTTCAGTCTGTGTCTAAAGGTAAACTGATCCTACTCTGGTTGAAGTTGGTTTGGAAGTATCACTTCAGATAAGTTTACTGATAATTTTCTCCCAATGTGTCAGGTTACTATGGAGAATGTGGGAAAAGAGGAGGTTATATGGAAGTTACTGGTTTTAGCCCTGAGATAAGGGAACAAATATACAAAGTGGCTTCTGTTAATCTTTGTTCCAACATCTCTGGGCAGATTCTTGCAAGCCTTGTAATGAATCCCTCAAAGGTTAGTGCATAATCCCTTTTTAGATTTGGGTGTTTCTCTCATGGTCATCCCAAACTTAACTTGGTAAAAATCATAATATACAACAACAACAACAACAACAACAATAGCATAACCCATTAAGTCCCCAATAATTGGGGGTATGGGCGGGGATGGACGGGATACAGACCTAACCTTTGTCAAACAAAGTGGCTGATCCCGAGGATACCACCGAAACAGGATGTATTGGAGACTAACCTAACCTTTGGCAACAAGTGCACAAAGTGGTTGCTCATATAATACACATGTAACAATGGTCCCCTATGCCGTCGCGTTTGCTACAAGAATCATGCCCTCAAATCAAAGCCAAAAGGCATCAGAGAAGGCAGACCCAAGAACCATTTTGATTTATGTGCACATCACCATGCTTCTTTCATTCAGCATCCAGAGCATTAGTGGTAAAAATCATAATATGACTATCTAATATTAGGGCTTAGAAATTGCTCAAAAAGCGAAAGGATACTTATGACACTGTGAAGTAAGATATGACCTTCTACATAGCATAAGGCCTAACCATAGGTGGTTAATATTGCTAAGGTTCCATTTTCAGTGTTAGTCCATTTATTCAGTTGTTCATTGGTCACAATATAGATACAATGGTAGCTGAATTAATTCTAGGAATATTATCTATTGGTTTAGTTACTGTTCATCGTGTTTGGAATTTCTATCATTTCATGCATTTTGGTTGAT
Organism: Vinca minor; assembly: GCA_026122235.1. Taxonomy (NCBI): domain Eukaryota; kingdom Viridiplantae; phylum Streptophyta; class Magnoliopsida; order Gentianales; family Apocynaceae; genus Vinca; species Vinca minor. Next base: position 6,644,612 of record JAOCZM010000290.1, on the reverse strand, counting down.
GGAGAACAGATTTAAAGGTTGAAATTTGGTCGGTGCATGCAGGTTGGAGATGAATCATATGAATCTTATATTGCAGAGAAGGAAGGAATACTATCATCCTTAGCAAGACGTGCAAAGGTTAGTTGACTTCCAGGAAACTTTTGTTAAATGAGATGAAGTATATAAATAATCAGTACGTAGTTTGGAATATTAAGCGGTTCATCAAACTGTAGATATTATTTTGGCTCATTTACACCGCAGACAATCAATTAAGCTTCCTGAAAGTGTGTTGATCACTGATGTCTGACAGTGGAATCACTGTGGAATTTGGACTTTTGCTATGGAAATTATAGCTGGTTAAGCTTAAAAGTTGACAACTTTGTATTGACTGCCCAGAATAACCCTTCATTCAGTTGGTTACAATGAATGGTTTTAGTTTACTTTCAGTGATAAGATACATTTATTTTTTATCATTGAGATCCTAATTCTTATATCCTGACCTTTGCCAGACACTTGAAGATGCGCTTAACAGTTTAGAGGGTGTGGAATGCAACAAAGCAGAGGGAGCTATGTATCTCTTTCCCCGCATTCACCTCCCACCGAAAGCAATCAAAGCAGCCGAATTAGCGAATACTGCTCCTGATGCATTCTATGCTCGTCGTCTCCTTAATGCCACTGGGAGTTGTTGTTGTTCCTGGATCTGGCTTTGGACAGGTATTGTTGTTACACAAGATTTTGCATGTTATCCAGGGTTCTTATGTTTTGTTTGAGGCTTATATTTATGTTTAAGGGGACACCATGGGTTTTTTATTAAATGAAATTACAACTAATCAACTGAAGTTCTCCTCTTCATTCAAAGAAAGCCAACAATATGAAAAAATATCTATTTCTCAAGTCAAGATAGATTACTCGATTGAATCATCTGAAATATGATTTCCAAATTTATATTGAAATGTGCTGGACTTCATAGTAAATCAAGCAAAATACATTTAAGTTCCACAGCAGCGCAGCAGATCTGACTTTACCCTTGCGTGGGTGTTCCTTCACGCTCTATCTGTTTAGCAGCTGATATTTCATGATATTAGCTCTCTTTTGCGATAAATTGACTTGCTTGTCATTTATTTCCTGCAAATTACTGGTTTTGACATTACTCCTGATGGTTGTTCTCAAGGTACCCGGAACCTGGCACATTAGGTGCACAATATTACCTCAAGAAGAGAAGATACCAGCTGTTGTGTCGCGTCTCACAGAATTCCACAAGCGATTCATGGATGAGTTTCGTGACTAAGGAGCTTGGCCGTTTCTATGGCTACTGAAAGCAGAGATGTTTAAGTTAATGAAGATGTAGATGCAATGTCATTATATTAGGTGTCGTGTTTTCTTGTCTCACCGTTGGTTGGTGAAATTGTACTTTTAACTGCGGTTGATTGTCTGGAATTGGTGCTGTTATATGAGGTGGATTTCTTTTTCTAGGTGAAACCGTTCTGCGATCTTTATTGACTCAAATTCTTCAAAGATGATAATGTATACTCAAAAGGAGTAATATTTTGCGACAATTGATTGGTAAGAACCTCTTAATTTAGCCTACACTGGCAGCTTATCATGTTTAGTTTTGGAGGAAATGTCGAACATAAAACTCTGCAGGCGTTCCCCCTTTCAAAAAGAGTTCTTAATGTTGAACTAGTGAATTGCAGAAAAATTGAACACATATATACCAATTTGATCTTAGAAAGAAAGCAAAATAGAGAGATGGCTGAACAAGGTTGTTTATGTTAACAGCCACAGATAATTTTTTCTTCCATTCTTATAATCAATTATAAATTAAAATTCCTTATATTACAGGTTATTCCTAAAGAGAGTTTTACATCAGAAAAAACAAAGCTTTAATTTCAAATAATTGGGTCAGCTATATGAAATAATATAATCATTTTATGCGGTCATATTTTTTTATTATATCAAATATCATACTCTCTTCTAAAAGCCTAACAAATACATATGGGGTCGTGCTTGAAAATTTCAAATTTTGCGACCGTTTAATAATATTGATTTTAGTAAAGTTCTTAAAAAATTATGTATTAATCTTCACAGAATTGAGGTCGTTCGGTTCAATTTTTTCAACTGTTTTGACAAAGAAAAAATAGTGATTTTAGTCAAGTGCAGATACGATCATACGATCGTGTAGTAACAATCACATATTTAGAGTCATCGGTCTCGATTTTTCAAATGTTTCGACCGGTGAATAATTGTCATTTTAGTGAAAATCAAACAAAATACAAAATCGTATAATAACCATTATGGATTTAGAGTCGTCGGACTCGGATTTTTAACTGTTGAGATCAGTGAAAAATCTCGATTTTAGTCGAGTTCAGAGAAATTCGTGTATTAACCATCACGAATTTAGGGCCACCTGCTCGAATTTTTCAACTATTGCGACGGATGAATAATCTCTATTTTTGTTAAAATGAAGGCAAAATCGTATACTAACCATCACGCATTTATGATCGCCGAGTTCAAAATTTTCAAATATTGAGACCGGTGAATAATCTCACTTTTACTCAAGTTCAAAAAAAATCGTGTGCTAACAACTATCACAAGTTTGGGGCCGTCGGGCTCGGATTTTTAAATTTTTGCTATTTATAAATAATCTCGATTTTAGTAAATTTCTTACAAATTGTGTACTAACCATTGCACATTTTGTATAGTCGGGCTCAAAATTTTTCAACTGTTGTGACTTGTGAATAATCTCAATTTTATTCAGTTCAGAAAAAATCATGTATTAACCAACACATATTTATCACAAGGTCCTTAGTCCAGTGGGGCGACGGGTCCTGCCCACGACCTCGTGGGGTTTGATACCCTCCCCGCGCATGCGGTATGCTTTAAATTGTCTCCCTTTCTAGGGTTATCTCTTCCTCCTCTTATGAGGTGCTACTCTCTCCCCTCTTGGGGGTGTACGCCCAGTTGGGCTTCAAAAAAAAACCAACACAAATTTTCCACTGTTTTGCTCAAGAATAAATCAAAATTTTAGTCAATTCGTGTAATAACTATAACATATTAAGAGTCGTCGGACTCGATTTTTCAATTGTTGCGGTCCGTAAATAATCTCGATTTTAGTCAAAGTTAGACAAAATCGTATACGTTCGCGAATTTAGGGCCGTCGAGCTCAAATTTTCAACTGTTGCGACCGGTGAATAATCCTAACTTCAGTCAAGTTCAAAAAAAAAAAATTGTACTAATCGTCACATATTTGGGGTCGTTGGGCTCAAAATTTTCAAATTTTGCAATCAATGAATAATCTCGATTTTAATCAAGTTCTTACAAAATCGTCAAATTTTGCGACTGATGAGTAATCTAAATCTTAGTCGTGGATTTAGGGCTGTCGGACTAAGATATTTCAACTTTTGCGATCGAGGAGTAATCTCAATATTAAGCAAGTTCAGAAAAAATCTTACATTAAACCATGACAGATTTAGGGTCGTTGTACTTGCTTTTTTCAACTTGTTTTGATAGACAAAAAACGTGATTTTAGTACAGTCCACACACAATTGTATAGTAACCATCAAAGATTCAGGTTTGTCAGGCTAGATGCTTTCAATTGTTTCAACTGGTGAATAATTATCATTTTAATCAAGTTCTGACTGAATCGTATAATAACCATTACATATTTCGTGTCGTTGGATTCAAAGAGTTTTATATAAAAAAAATTAAAATTTTTAATTTACATTTCATCATATAAAACAAAACAAAACATATATGTATTTTGGAGATACAAATCATAAAATACATGTAAAAGATTTTTCTACATGTATAAATACTATCTATGGTATATCATTGATTTTCATTAAGTAGAAGCTACTATCTAAACTTAAAAAGCAAATTAACAATGACACCTAAGGTTAAAAAATAAAGGCAAATTGGTGAATTTAGTCCCCAAATATAGCATGGTTGATGATTTTGATCCATGTTCTATATTTCTTTGTTTTTTGGTTTCCAAACATATTGCATTTGGTGGACATGATCCTTCCGTCCATAACTGTCAGTCAACAAAAATCCAATTAAAAAACACAATATTGAAATGGTATTTTGGGGAAAAAAAAATATTATACTTCTTTAAAAACACTAAAATTAACCCACCACCCCCTCTCTTCTTCTTCAACCTACCCAAATACCTACCCCGCATCCCCACCCCACCTCTCTCCTTTTTCTTCTTCACCGCACACGAGGTATCCCCACCCCACATATTCCCTTCTTCAACCCACTCAAAAACACACCCCACCCTTATTCTTCTTCTTCAACTCACCCAAAAACCATTAACATGAACAAGAATCCATTAAAGCCCAAATCAAATAACACCAACAGAGAAAATAACAGAGAAAAAATGAATGAGTGATTTATAAATTTAGGAGAAAAAAAAAATTTGAAGATCATATGTTCAATCGGTTTAAGGTTGAAAAGGGAATTGAGCAAAGTTTTGGGACTAAATTCACCAATTTGCAATTTTTTTTTGTGAGAATTTCCCAAATTAACCCGTTTTCTAGTAGGATTGTTTTTATAAAAAAAAAATCAAAATTATTTTTTCCCGTGACAGTTGTGGACGAAAGGACGATGTCCACAAAACGCAATATGTTTGGGGGACCAAAAAACAAAGAAATGTGGAACGGGGACCAAAATCAATAAACGTGCTATGTTTGAGGACTAAATTCACCAATTTGCCAAAAATAAACTCTGATATATATATATATATATATATATATATATATATTCAAGCCCGACCAAGAAGCAAACTCAATGAAATTATGTCCAAAAGTTAAAAAGTTCGTTGACTTAAAAATATGGGGTTTAACAAACTTGAAGCAGTTTCCGAGAGAAAATTTCATAATCTAAGGAGTATCATAAAGGAATAATCATCAAATAAAGTAGTACACAAGTAATTCAAGCATGGGGATCAAGACTCTACTTGGAAGATCTTCACTCATAAGCTAGCAATGACAGCCTCAACCTCAGCAGGTGTGTACAGATGGTAACTTGGAGCAACCTTTGCGATATCGACATTATTAGGAGTTACCTGATTACAACATTAGGCATATGATCTCTTAGTACAGATGCAAAGCAGGAGAGAAAGACTATCTAAGGAAACACAAGACTACTGGATTACATCATGAAAGGGGCTTTACCTTTTCTTCCATTACTTGCTTAAGAATGGAAAGTGCTATTGTCTCAGCCTCTTGAAGAGTTAGGTCCTTAAAAGAAAGTGAAAAACAAAGCTTGAATCAGTTTTCACATTCATGAATCGCTGGACAACATTACCAAAATGAACTTGGCTGAGAATAATCTCAAACATAAATTAAGACATCATTATGTGCATATAGACATCAACAAGGGTATTATATGAACAGAAAATAATTGCCCCCCAAGGGACAAGAAAAGAAAAAGGACAAGTAGAAGGGAGCTTTTTTTATTTTATTTATTAAAGGTAAGGGTTTCTTGGAATTCAATTTGTACCTTGTTATATTGCTCTTGCAAAGAGCTGTCAGCACCTTCAGAACCTGAACCAATAGCTTTTGCATTGCATTGCCAGAAAGTTCCCGATGGGTCTGTATAATATCTGTGTATTGCAATGCCTTCGATTAAGTTCAACCATAAAAAACGAAAATAATGAATTTACATGAGGGTATTATCATTTCCAGAGAGGGCACTTAATTCACAAAACAAGCACATCACCTCCGATTCAAATAATCATGAAAATCTGAGCGATGATACTCAAGATGAAATCACATACAGTGTTCAAGAGGATTGTTACTAAAAAAGATATCAGATAACAGTCTTCAGCAAGGTGCACATGAATACTATAGCAGGAAGTTAAAAATTCTACATGTGCTAAAAGAAGGGCATAAAGTTTCTGGTGAACAGTTCACTTTATGTTGGATCCAAACAGGAAAGAATTATTCATGAAGATCAAGGAGGAGAAAGTTCATACTCAAGTAATGTTATACCCCAACCAACAGAAATATGTAAGCAAAACTAAATAAGAGAAGACAAGGAAAATCAATTGAAAAAATGAAGACTTGCTCCCTGAGAGCTATGACGAACGGGACATTCCATAAGTGTTTCAGATTCCTATATTGAAGTACCCAATACCAGTTTCGCTCGACTTAAGTTTTTATTCAATATAAGAGAAGAAAAAAACAAAATTGTTTAGCAGATATTAGAATCCTTTCACCAATTAGGCAATTACAGACAGATCATTTGTTCACATACACCACAACCTTTTCCCCATCAACAAACAATGAAAAAGAATGACTTACAAGCTGGGACCATTTTCATCATGACCGGCAATGAGAAGAGATACGCCGAAAGGTCTAGACTGCACACAAACACACAAACACCCAAAACAAATAAATATATAAGAACTCAAATATTATGAATTATTGTAATCATTTGCAGAAGATAAAATAATAGACAACATCTATGGGCAAATCAAAAAAAATCAGAAAGGCTAAGTTGGTTGCCGAAGATGCTAAAAGTAGGACCAGCAGAGGAAATTAAAACTCAATGGGAATACAGTAGCAGCTCAATGAGAGATTGAACATTTTGGACCAAAAGACGGTTTGCCAATCTTTCGGCTGGGACGTGACCACCATATCAAGGTTTTTTAAAGGATGAGAACTTGAAACTTTTGCAAGCAGATGTTAAGTGTAAATTCAGATCAACTAGTGAAAACCAGGAGACTACATTGACTCGTATTTTCAAATGGAAAGCCAGCACAGAGAATCTCCATCATCTCAGCATATATCTCCACACCCCACACCCATAACAACAAAGAAAAACACATTCCACACGCCAAAAAGAAGGGTTGTGTGTCTTTTATGATTAAACACCCAGAAACATAAGAAATTAAACTTTTTTATCCACTACCCTTACAAGATAAACACCAGAGACAAAAATGATAAACAAAATGAACATTTAAGAAGAAGAACTTCTAAAAACACTGCTAGCATCTAATGAATATATTATTAATTATCAGGCATTGATGTCCACAGATAAAACCTGATAACACAAAATCCCTTTTGTATATAGAGATTAAATAAAATAAACACATGAAAAGGAGAGATGCTAACCATGGATTCTTCCTCCCCCTCACCAAAACGGAGGGCAAGGTCACAAAGAGCCTGGGTAGTTGATTCAACAGTCATTGGTTCACCGTATGAGAATCTATGATTCTGTCAAAAATAAAAGTCGAACTGTCAAGGGACTGCCATTACATGTCAACATCAAAGATCATGATGCCAATGACATGTGCTAACTACCTGAGTCTCAACTCGTGCATGCTCAACCAGAGTGCGAGCATCAGCAATTAATCCGCTCATTGCGCAGCCTATATGGTCATCAATCTCCATAATCTTCTCCACACTGCTGGGCTCCTGTAGGAACGTTTGCAAGCATGAAAATAAATTCAGTGGTATATTTACAAGAAAGCAATCCCACTTTTAAGTTTCAAATCCTCAATAGCTTAATGCAATGTTAAAAACCCAAAAAACTCTCGAAGCATAGGTAGTTTCAATAATCTAGAATCTGATAACCCTTTTAGCACCTATGAAGTTCTTTCACTGATTTCATTCCCATTCTATGTCCTGTAAGTGAAAGGATTAGAGACTTTTTTCCCTTTCTTCTAGGTATATAAAGAGACTGGAGTAAAACTACCAGCTAATATGTTGAAAGAATCGAATCTCCTAATCTCCAGAATAATAATGCTTTTGAATGATTAATAAATTATTGATTTACTACGTACAGATTGTTTACTTGTGATTCATGAATTATTCTTTACTTGAAGGAAAAGTATCTAACAGATCAACCAAGTATGATCATGCAAGTGAGAAAAGCTCTTTAGCTCAAAAGGACACTGCACAGAGTATATTATGGAAAATTAGGTTCAGCATTACTCTGCCCTCAAACTAACTCAGCAAGAATACCAAGAAAGAGGAGATAATACCAGCAGTGGAGAGGTAATACGTTTCTCAACAGCAAGTACAACTCCTTCCTTAGTCTTTAATCCAATTGCCGTCGAACCCAGCTGTCAGAATAACCCCAAAATTAAGCAGACACATCAATACAGTTAAATTTCCAAACCCAACTTCTGAGCCAGTTAATATAAAAGGTTTCTACCTTGATTGCTTCAATGGCATACTCCACTTGAAACAATCGACCTTCAGGAGAAAAGGTGTTGACTCCCCTATCGTACTCAGTCCTTTTGGTAAAAAACATTACAAAAAAGGAACACTATTTTTTAGAACAGATCATAAATCTTAACAAAGCCCTAGTAAAAAAGGCAGTACCTAGTACACAAGACAAGACTCCCGCATTAGGCTGATTTGGGAAGGTCCCAATATACGCAGTCATACCCTTATGATTTTTTCATGAAGATGATGTTTTGGGGTTCGAAAACGTGACATAGCAGATATTAAGTAAATACTTGACCATCCTGTCAAGCCTGACCTTCAAATAAATTAAATTTAAAAAAAAAACCCTAGTAACAGAAAAAAAATTAAGAAAAATTACCTGGTAAGAAACATTGTGGATTTGATTAATTAAGAGCTTCGGTTGAAGACTGCAGGGTTCTAACTGATAATTTTCAAGAAAACTGGGGGGGAAATCAAAATAAACATACCAAATAAGTGACGATACGTTACGAAAATTGCAAGTTTTAGTAGCAAAAATATACAAATTAAACAAGAAATTCAAGTATTTCAAACTGAAAAAGCTGCAGATTAATAAGATCAATGGATCTAATTCAGATTGCATACCAGGAAAAGATTGGGAATGTCTATTTGGATCGTCTTGTTTATGAACGTTACTGTGGGTTTTATAGTCTTAACAAAACTTTGGGTTTGCCCTTCTTGTCAAGCAAGACAGTGAATGGGTATACCCGGCTTGGATTCAAATCGGGTCACCGGAATAAAATTCTGTTATAATAATTGGGCCAAAGCCTTTTTTTCCTTTCATCTGATAACTAGGTTGAAGCCCATTTAGTGATCTTTTGGGCCTCTTACACTTACTCATCATTGAAATATCCGCCCATGACTTTCCTATGTTAATTATTTTATTTAGTTGCCATTATTTGGAAAATATTATACTTATATAAAACTTTTCCAATTTCATGTGGAGTTAAATTCAATAGGAATTTCCATTCCCGTTTGGTGTCTCATTCCATATACCACTAATAAAAAATTGATATGTGTTAATTTTTTTATTAAAAAAATTATAACCAAAATGAAATAGTGGAACTCGTAGAGAAACGTGAAGGCGTAAGGATTATTTTTCCAGTTAATACAGTTTGAGAATTGATACAGTTAACCTGTGACCAAGAGTTGTGTCAAAAATACGATTTGTTTTTGTTTTGAGAATTGATACAGTTATAGAAGATATGTTGTTGGTCCGAGTTTATCATGTTAATAATGATGAAATCTCATTAAGGGAATTCGGACACCATCTTATTATCAATCATATAAATCAAGACAAAATATGATATTTAATTTAGATTCTAATCCAATTAACGAGGGGTGGTGTGTTCACGAGAAGCTAGTAGTAGTAGTGAGACCAGAACGTTATCTTTAACCAAGATTCCATGGCAAAAGTGATGCATGCAGCCTTATGAAAGCAGAACCAAATTAGGAAGCAATGTTTGCCCCTTTCTTCACCATGGTTTTGGAAGCTTTTAAGCTTAGCCCAGTTAGCCATCTGTATTGTCCAATCTCTGGGGAGAGATATACCTTATCATCATCATTTCTTATGGGACTGATCCCTTAAGCTCCTCACATAAATTGGGCGGGGCCTACCTACAAGAACGTGACCCTCATCTCTATCATATTAACTCCCCTGCAGGCTAGGGGCCTTCCTGGTTTTTGATATCCTCACGAGTCAGATTTTCTGATTCCCAATTTTGGTAACCGACAAAATAATTGAGATTCTTGACAGTTAAATCTTTCTTTTGGAATGAATAGTTATAAAATCTACCCTTCCATTGACCTAAGACCTTACTTTTAGCACAGTTGTCGCAATCTTGATTATTAATTATTAATTTAGTACAATTAAAAACAGTCATTTCTCCATAGCTATTCATCTATAAAAAATATTTAGTCGTTGAATTATTAGACCCGATGACTAATAATGTAACAACATACGCAGAAAAAACATATGTATAAACAACTTTTTCACTCATTTGGGGGCATGGTTAGCCAAGATAAAAAAAAATTCTCATGTATGGAAATCTCAATTTCACATGCGCTCGCCCTGACCCACATTTTTTGGAGAAGGGTGGATAGCTGTAACAGATTATGCGCCTGCACTGCCTCATTGACATCCGTAATAATGTATATATCTAATGAAGTTTAGCAGATTTAAGGACATAATAGAAGCAGCAGCTAGGGAAAAAAATTACCAAGTTAGCAGTAATAATGAGAAGATATAAATGCAGGATTTTGGTAATTTCTAAGTTCCTATTGATCTTGATTTAAATATGACTGGAACAAGGAAAGCATCCACAAGAATTAGTCCCACCCAAATATGGGTTTTGCCTGTTAATCATCATAAGCTTCCTGGCTTGTTCAGAAGCTTTCTGGACTTGTTCCGAGTGCTGAAGACGAGCAGTAGCTCTCCATTCTTCAGCTTTTCTATGAACATCTGCCATTCTCTTCATTAGTTTCTCCTCCATATTTGATCTCATTTTCTGAATTTTCACCTAAAATATTCAAACGTCTCAGTTAGAGACGGTCCAAGAAAATTTGGCGTTAAGAAAAATGTTAAGAGTGCCCCTCAGATCCGTCACTAGCCAGAGTTTCAATGAGACAAAGTTGCAGGAAAAAACGCATTAAAAGAAAGAAAAGAAATCTTGATTGGTTCATTATTACAGGGTCCAAGGTAAGATCAAAATGGACAAGAGACGATGTTTTTTATTCTCTCTTTTCCCAACATTCAATTCCAGTTTCTTCCCCACAAATGTTTTGTTTACTAGAACATCCATCAGGATAAATTACCAAGATCATAGAGTAGTATATGAATATCCATTAGGAATTAATAACAATTTCCTTGGATTTTGTAACATCCCTTAGTCCCTTCACTTGATGGTACTACTATTTGATGGCAGGCCCGTCTCAAACATATCTGAGGCCCTGTGCCGGAAAAAAAATTGGGACCCCAGATTTTAGGCTAAGTATGTATATATATACAAAAAAAAAATTGGGGCCCCGAATTTTAGGCAAAGTATATATATATATATATATAAACAAAAAAAAATATTGGGGCCCCGGATTTTTGGGGGCCCTCTGCGGTCGCTCAGCTCGCATCCCCTATTAACCGGCACTGGTGTATGGTAAAAAAGATTTTGAGCAACAAATTATAAAACATCAAAATCTTCAATTTTTTTAACTAATAATTATATACAAATTAAGAAATTTTTTAAAAAATTTGGGGCCCCTGTAAATGTGAGGCCCGGTTCCGGATGTCACCTTGGACACCCTTGGAGCCGGGCCTGTTTGATGGTATGGTGACCAGAAGGTCGATTAAATTATGTCGATGTTAGAACTATTTGTGCCACGGCGATAAAATATAACTCTCATGCATGTTATAATACTACAATAATAAAAACTGTTTCTTTTTTAAGGCGGGATGATCTATTATTTTAGGCACGTCGGAAGAAAAGAAGACACTAAAAAAATGAAGAGTTCTGGGGAGCAGCGGGTGGCTCGATGAAGACTGAGGACCATTCCAGCCAACAAGCCTGCCAAATTCCTAACTATAGTCAACAAAATCCAGTGGCTCATTTCCTGGTGAAGCATGCATTTCTTTAGTCTATTGGTCTTCACGCAACATCTAAGTTTTTTATTCACGTAAAAGTAGGGCCTTCAAGAACACGCGAAGAACATGTGGAGAGGAAAATGTGTCCTAAACATGTCTCATTATTAGTCATACAACATCTAAGTTTTTCACTTACTAGTTCAATTTGCAAAAGTAGGGCCTTCAAGAACATGCGAAGAACGTGTGGAGGCAGGACTAATATAATAGGTCGAACTGATAAAAAAAGTTGATGATTTCATCAAATATTGACCAATCAATGAAAGCAAAGGAGAAAAATTGTAACAAGTTAGTACCTCAAGCTTTCTTGATTGAGCTTCTGCTTTTGCATTTTGGAGATTTACCCAAGCTTGAATCTTTGCTTCTTCTCTCTGATACCTGTTACAACAATCATTAAAAAAAAAAAAAATTAAAATGCATTTTCACATAATAACCAAAGACTGCAACATTTATTTTTTCAATTTATTTTGTTTACCTTAAGCAGCACTTGGTCTTTTCTTCTTCTTCCCAAGCAAAAGCTCTAGATTCTCTAGACTCGGTAACACTCTTCCTACTACACTCATTATTATTATTATTTATTTCAAAATGTCTCAAACTCTTTGATATTTCCTCTTCTTCTTCTTCCTTAGAGCTCCAATTTGAGGTAACAGAATCAAATTGATTATTCCCACCAATTTGCAGCTTAGCTAAATGACACTCTTGCAACTGTGCAATATCTATAGTAGTACTGGAATCTGATAAGCCTAACAATGGACCAGACCTATTAGAAGGAGTATTATGCCTTGCTGGAGATGTACTAAGAAATGGAGTATGACATCTTGAAGTAGTTGAACTTCCTAATGGAGTCATTTCTGTTCCAATGTCCCTATGATGCTTAATCATCTCATTGTTGACCACTTCTTTGGATGCATTTGGAAACAAGAACCCTTCTTTTGTTGGTTCTGCTGTCTCATTTGCATACTTATCTGCAGTTCAAAAAAGATTCAAGACTGTTCAATCAAATTGCACATTTCTTGATCAAAGGGTTTGATTTTGCTCTCGTCTCAAACTCAAACCAAATTCCAGATGATTCAATGCTTCAAGTTCCATTTTCAGACTCGACTCAAAGTTGGTTTGAATATCAAGCCAAGTCAGACTCAATTCAATCAGACCCGGAGTTTTGACTTTAGAATCTACATGGGTGGATAGTGTTTTGTTCAAAGACGTACGCTTCTCTTCTCACAAATAATTTAACCCACGTGACTTAGTTTTCATTTGCTTAGTTCAAATGGGTAGTGTTTTATTTCGGAATATAAACACAAAATTTTAGGTTTATAACACAAATTTACTCTAACAGACAATTCAACTTTTGCAATACAAAGACACTGTATTTCAAAATCAAATGCTATCCAACTAGACGTGAAAAAGTGTGTATGATGAGGCAGTGAAGTGAAAGTTTTTCAAAAGACAGGAAAAGTTTGTGACCTTTTAAGAGTAAATCTGCTGAGGCTGACCCATCAATGAGAGATTGTGCTGAGTAATGATGGTCCATAGGTAAAAGTCCTCCATGGACAACTACTGTTGAGACATTTTCACCAATAACCATTGATTTTTCATCCTCTGTTTTCTGTGGAGGCTTATTAAACACATTATTATTACATTGCCTTGAGCAAATCTTTGATCCATTATGATGATGATGGCTGCCACCACTGATTAGCCATTTCTCAGCATCATCCCATTTTGAAGGGAAAGATTTCTTTGAGAAATTCCCTCCAACACTAAAACTAAAAACTGGCCTCCCTGGTGTTGGTGGAGCTTCTATTGAATTCCTCTTTGCCATTGAGATTGTTGCTCCTTCTTTCCTTTGAATGGGCACCTCCAAGATTCCCCTGTTTTCAGTTCCATTGCTTGTTGTTGTCATTGGAAATGATTTTACAAAATCTGAAGTCTCCTTGAGATTGAGTTTGCAAAGTGGATCATGAAATGCATCCAAGAATGGGTTTTCACTCCCTGCTTCCTGCAAAAGAGCACCCAAAAAAAAAAAGTTAAAAAAACACACACACAGAAATTATGGCATGAAGAGAAATGTGCAAATGTATTACTCTGTTTTACCTGGTGGGATGCAAAGATTGGATGAGTTTCAAAGTAATTGTTGCCTCCTTTGAGATCCATAGTTGGAAGAGAGCTCGGCTAAGAGAGGTACTTCAAAAATGGAGTTGGTTTTTACTTTCTAGCAAGAAAATGTCCAAATCTTAGAAGATTTTGGCGTTTTTTATTCGGACAAGGATTTAAGGATGAGCAATGATGTAAACTCTATTGCATAAGAAAGAGAGTCTTGGGTTGGGTTGTGTGTGTGTGTTGTGGGGTGGGGGGGGGGTGTTTATCAAGGGTAAAAACTCATGTGTATATCGCTATTCATATATCCAACCAATCATAATTTACTATGTGTATATATAATTGTAAAAAATGCCTCTTTCCTTTTTCCCTTCTTCTCTCTCTTCCTCCCTTTCTTCCTGGGGCTTCCCTCCCCCTACTGCTGGCCAGATTTGGCCATTGGCTCCGGTCAATGGTCAAATCTTGGTCCTTTTGTTCCGTTATTAGTACTTTATTTTGTACCACGAATCATATGAAACCTTTTTCAGGGTTTTTTTCTTCAAGATTCAAGACACAGAGGTTAGATGAGTCTCAGATCTTCACAGATCTAGACTTTTTTTCTATGTTTCTAGGAGGATTCATTCAACCCGGACTTGATCTGGGCCCTTTATCAACTTTCTACATCCTCCCGAGGCAATTTGTAGGACGGTTGATACGCCCATGGTCCTATAAATTGTCGACTCCTAAGGAAGATGTTGAAAGTGATATTCTACTGTCCCTGTGGTTCAAGAATGGCGATGAAGATGCTTTGAAGAAGAAGATTATGTATTTGTTTATTTGTCTAGTTTTTCTAGTTTTTTTCCTAACCATCCAAGTTTTCTTGGATGTGTCTTTTGTCTGTTATCGTGATTTTTTAAATCATTGTATAACTTTTACTTTTTGTACTTTAAGATTTTTTATTGATTGTAATAGCCTCGGCTATTTGTGATAAATGAAATCAGAATTTATTTAGCAAAAAAAAAAAATTGTAAAAAATGTATACAGTGACACAATTTTCACTCGGTATTAAGTAGGGCTAAACTCAAGGCACTGATGATTGTTTTGTGCGCTAAATATATTTTTAGTGTTTGATTGTTTGATTTTATTGCCGAAAGTAAATGTAGTATGAGTCGTATTTAGATTGAGTCTAACATCATATAAGTCTGTCTTGAACTCCCGTTGATGTATAAATTCTTTTTAGATTGATTTTGGGTATGAAAATTTAAAAATTGGTAATTTTAAAAGAATGGTTTTGATCTCAAACTAGTTGAGACCAGCGATCTTTGACTAAATTCAATCAAGTCATACCCATAATATAGAAAATTCAATCATATGACCGTTTTTTTGTGACTAACCCTACAGTCCTCTCAATAAATTGGGCGAGGAATACATGCAAATGTGGACTCCACTTAATTAATGTGAGAGAGCTGTGAGAACAATCTCAAAAGGATGGTACTAAAATTGAGTTGCGTCATAATATCTATTACGGTGCTTCGTGAGAGTAGTAGCTATTATGAGAAAAAATAAATATTTTTTTAACATTAAATAAAAAAAATTAACCATTAAAATTTGTTAGCACAGTATTTAAAAAAAATGCCACTCAATAACGTAACAGGTGATCTAAGATGTCCTAGCCCAATGGGGCAGGTACCTGCCCACGACCGTAAGGTCGCAGGTTCGATACTCTCCTCTTACGTGAGGCAAACTTTAAAATCTCCCTTTCTAGGGCTTTCATCCTCCTCCTGTAAGGCATCTCTCTCCTTTACGGAACAACAGTCCAGTCGGACTTCAAAAAAAAAGTAACGTAACATGTGGCAGGAGAGATGAGGTAAGATGGGGAAAAGTTTGGACTGCTATAGAGCTTTGTAGATGTTAAAGTATAGAATCCGCCGCAAGGGTAGTCCAATTGATTTAGAGGTGATAGATTGTGTAGGAGAGCGCAAATTCAAATCTTTGCAGTTGTAGTGTGAAAGTTTTAACTCTCCAATGTGGGGGTGACTTCTTGAGGTGGGATAAGACAAAGACTCTCATCAATCAAGTCGCTGAATCATCTTAATTTACATCTTCTATAATTTCTGTCGGATCGAAGAATGGGGCTCTGTGGGGATGGATATCACCTTTTGTAGGAGGTGTTAAAGTATAGAGTTGAACAACAAAGACTGTAATGGAGTATAGGACAGTGGGGTTTGGATTGGTCTAGATAGTGAAAATAATAGTATGGATTAAAGAAGCATACAAAGATGTCCTTATTTTAAAAGGATTATTTAGATGTTTTTGGGAGGTGAGAAAAGTCTTTTGTCAGAGTCACCATTGTATATCTCTTTGGAACAATGATGAAAATACTATAAAGACACCATTGTATATCACGTGCCCATCTCAGAACCTTCTTTCTTACTGGGGTGTCCACTCTCAAAATCTCTATTATTACCTTACATATTCTAATACATTAACTAATACGTAATGACAGAACAAAAAGAGCAGAAAGGAATCACCGTTCTCCAACATTTTTAAAAACTCCATTTTTGTAGTATCAAAAAATATTTCATTCACCCCAAACTGGATTTTATCTTCTTAATAGCAAATGTTGGCTACGCCCTTACTAATACGCTTGTCACATGTGTGGATTAATGTGACCGTTCAACTCTATGAATTGTTTAAAACTTAAAGTATCGATAATTGTTTTTTTTAACATTGCGTGCAAAATAAATTTATAATTTTGATCGTATGATTTGACTAACAATAATAGATATAGTATTAGACGTATTCATATTGAGCTTTAGTTACTTTAGTATGAGATATGTCTGTAAAGGTTGTTAAAAACCCATAGAATCTCGTGAGAATTTTTTAGATATACAAAATGTGAATTTAAAATCTTTTGCGGACGAACCTTTTTTTTTGAAGTTCGATTGGACCGTTGCCCCATATAAGAGAGAGAGAGAGAACTGTCTTATACGAGGAGAAGATAGTCATGAAAAGAGACATTAAAATTTACCGCATGCAGGCGGACGAACCCTTGAAAGACATCACAATGCAGTTTCTGTAGTTGGGTTTCCCGTGCATTTGCATCGTACACACAAAGGACAAGTTTTTGCAATTTGGTGCCAATTAGGGTGTGGTAGCGTGGGGACTTAAGACTGGGAATCTGAACAATTGTTGCTTTTAGAAGGAAAACAGGTCTTTCCCCATCATACAATGCACATTAAGGTTCCAACGTGATAGTCTTTTTGTTCGAAACTAAAATCTAAACTGTTTTTTATTCACAGATAGTGTCTCTCGCAAAACTCAAAATATTTCGTTTTAAATTTAAACGTAATTCAATTAGATTTTATTAAGTTTGTTCAATTAGTCCGAGTGTATATAAAAATTAATTATTTATGAAAAAGACGTGTGACCAACTAAAACATATCCAACACTTGTAACTCGTATCAGTATGGAACAAAATTCTGTCTGCACGAGCAGAAACGTGGACAATAGCTATTTTTCACGTGGATAAATATCTATTTTTGAATAGTTGTTCTGAATTTTCAAGAGAAATTCAAATACAACTAATCAAAAGAGTTATTCACCTCGTGAAGAATAGTTGTTCTTTTGAAGACTTCAATGTCTTCCTATGCTCACAAATACATATTCCACACTAGATTCAGGTTGCAAAATTTGGGACAAATTTACTATTTTCTCGAATGACCTCTCTTATTTTTTTTTCCTTTTTTTGTTTTGTTTTTTGTAATAAAAAGTTTGCGTGCGTGAGTTTGGTTCTGATCACCACCACACGCCACGGGCCACGGTCCAAGGACCTCTCTGATCTGAAGAAAACCTGTTTACCAAAATGTAAAATTACTGGAGTAGTCCAGCTAGGTTCCAAACAAGCTGGACTTGTCAAGGACTTAAAGCATGAGCATCAACAGAGATTGCGAAATGGTTACAACGTGGAATAGGGTCTCAATTCGCATGTGTGGGACACCGTTAAATTTTTTATTTTTTATCTAACGGCTAAAAATGTGTAAGGATATTCTGAAACTCAAAAATTTTCTTCTAATGATTCCCAACTCTAATTTTCTTTTATTTTTTCATTCACCCGCCTCGGGCAAATTCTTTCTCATTTTTCTCTCTTTTCTTAAGAAAAAGTATAAGTTAAGAAAAGAAAAGGAGTAAAATAACAATGTTGCGTTCTACACGTACATAATTTTGTACGTTCTGCACTATAACCTACTTGCAGAGATTGTGCACATTAAATAACTTAGGTAAAAACCAATACTCATGCAATTATATGTCTGAAATATTCCTGCAATTATCCAACTCCCTGCGTTACATCACTGAGAAATACTTGGACACTTTTTAAATCATCATCTTCTTTTACTCGACCATTGATTTCTGCAGTCCGGTTCCTATGCGGAACAGCTTTTTTTCCGCACGTGCGGAACAATATCAGCCGTTGGATGAGATTTTGAACGGTCCAGATCTGGAGAGAGAAAAGTTGCGGCTGACTTAAAAAATAATTTAAAAAAACTTTTCTCTCTCCAGATCTGATCCGTTAAAAAATCTCATCCGACGGCTGAGATGGTGTCCCGCACAGTCCGCACCAAAGCTGTTCCGCATAGGAGCCAGGAGCTGATTTCTGAGTCAGAACTCAGAAGTCATAACATTTCTATTAGCATAAAATCAGGGCCCCCCACAGCCCATTGTACCTGCGTCATCCTAACATAGTATACGTGGTTCCAACAATGAATTCAAAATTGCAAATTTTTTAAAACAAAAGGCAGAATTAATTGTTAAGTAGGTAAAGTTTTTACATCCACCATTCTTTTGACTTCAATGTTAGAGCACTATGTCAAATCTCTACTCGCATACACATGCAAACGAAATCGATTATTATTTCTGCGTCCGAAATTAAATGTCTCGTTTTCTATTCAATTGGA
The DNA here is from genome assembly GCA_026122235.1 of Vinca minor. Taxonomy (NCBI): domain Eukaryota; kingdom Viridiplantae; phylum Streptophyta; class Magnoliopsida; order Gentianales; family Apocynaceae; genus Vinca; species Vinca minor. The sequence goes on along the minus strand of JAOCZM010000290.1, from coordinate 6,625,758 downwards.
TAAAAGTAGAAATTCAATTCTACATTAAGAAATTAGTGGAATAGTAAAAACAAAAGCCTCTTTTCAATAAGGCCTCATCTCAGATATAAGAATTTAAGGTTTCTTACACAAAAGTTGAGAGTTGAACTCCTCTCCAATGCAAATAAGCGGCAATTACATAGGTAGAAATTCATGTTAAGTCAGTCAAAATAACCTCCACATTTCAATGGGATCAGTCATGCCAATAACCAGTTCGGATTTTATATAATACTTTGTATAACACTTCAATTATAGAGATTTTTACTCATATATTCTAGTTTAAACAAGATAAATCTCAAACTTTGAAGCGTTGCAGAAAATCCGAATTGATAACGCCCGACATCAATACAAAATAAATAAATAAATAAACAAATAAAATGAAATACATCAATAATACCAAGTCACATAAACTAGAGGATGATAGAGAACCAAGCAATCTTGTATTATTAATCAAATCCCTGCCTAACCAAAAACAAAAGTAAACGAAATACACAATCATTCTATCATCAACAGCTTCAAGATAAGAAAAATGGAGCCCATTAAAACCTGTTTTTAATCGTAAAGAATGCAATATGATAATATGATAAAGACATCAGCTCTAAATTCATTGGAGTTTCAGACATTTTTTTAACCTTAAAAAACCACAAATCCTTAATTACCTCCCAAATCAAATCATCCACACATTTCTTTTTTCTTACTAGTATCCGATTAATTTGGTTAGAATATAGTAGATATCATGTCTTATTGACAAAAAATTCTACAAATTTGTAAAATTAGTGAGAATTGTAGGTGTTACCAGTTAAACTAAAATCACTTAGAATAATATTTTATGTCGCAAATCATTCACATATTATTATACTACTACCTTCTTTCATGTTTGTATAGTTTATATTACATCTAAATATATAATCCTCTGAAGAATTCCACTGCCAATAAAACAGAAGAATAGGAAAATAGCTAAACTCATTTTTCAATAGATAATCAAATTGAAAATGGCTGTGAGATATTCTCAAATTGCTCCCATGGTGATGATTCAGAAATCTGCTTCAACCGGAAGATCAAGGTCTTTAAGCATAGTAGTTATGAGCTGCTCTGAAAGTAAAATCTCAGTGAATAATAATAGAACGCCATTTCAGATCAAATTACCTTGTACCAGAAACCAGGTTTGTCTAATCTGTTTGGGGTTTAATTCTTAATCTAATCTACAAGTACAAAGCTGAAAAGGGTCTTAAAAAGAATCATCAAAAAATATATTGTATAGATCATATAGAAGAGATGGATTACTAGTTGACTTTTATTTTTTTTATAATAGGTGGTGGTATTTGAGGATGAAGGCAAAGGTATAGTTTGTTATAGAGATGAAAATGGAGAAATCACATGTGAAGGTATTGATGAAGGTCCTCGCTTTCAACACCCCAACATTTCAAGATTTGCTTCCTACCCAAGGTACGCAAGTAACTGCGTTCGAATCTTCTGTAACACTTCTGTAATGCTATATAACTGATCAGATATTTTGTAACACTCCTGAGATGCTGAGTTATAATTAGAAATGTTACGGGGAGGAGGTTTACAGAGATTCTGTGCGTGATGGATGGATGATTCCTTCATTGATTACAATAATAACATAACTCATTAAATTTTTAGTAATTGAGGGTATGCGCGTAGGATGAATAGGAGACCGACTTAACATTTGACAATAAATATACAAAGTGTCTTCTCCCATAATACCATTGAAATAGATAAATTTGAGACTGACCTAACATTTGACCATGAATGCACAAAATGACTACTCATCGAATACCACTTAAAAAAGTAGTCATCTTATACTGGCACGTTTGCTACGGAATTATACTCTCAAATCAAAGTTAAAAGGCATAAGAGTAGGCATACCCAATAACCAAGAACCAATTTGATTCATGTGCACATTACCATACTTCATTCATTCAACATTCAGAGCATTTATGTGCACCAAATCCCTTCGCTGACTGACTTAGAGATTTTCTTGATCTGAAATTGCAGGGATGCAGATATCATTAACCTTCTTCAGAGAAGTTGGCTTCAAATTGCTGATGGATGTTAAATTACATTAGGAGGGAGGGAGGCTTTAAGGAAAGGAACTTCTTTTACTTGGTCTAATGTAAATGAAAAAAAGGCTGCAACCACAGCAGTTTCAAACAATAAGTTTGTTCACCATCTTGGAACACAACTATGTAATAATTAGACTGTTGTGTTATATTTGACTACTTGTTAACAAATGTTTCATTTACAAATTATAAGATTGGATAGTGTTTTATTTTGAAAATTTATTATCAAATTTCCAGTGGAATTTAGAGTTGCAATTTTTGCCTACTCGGTATCGTAGGTTGGAAGATAGTAATAAAGTGAAAACTCTATGATCAGTTTGCAATATCTCTCAATGATTTAAAATGCATAGGATGCTGAATTAAAGAAGCATAATAACGTGCAAATAAATTTAAATGGCTTTTGGAATTGCTCCGTAGCAAACGTGGTATTTTGTGAGCATCTACATTACGCATTCATCGCCAAATGTTATTTCAGTTTCTAATTCATCTGTTTCATTTGTATCTTGTATTTTCACAAAATTGCAGTTGCATGATTGAAATTCATATACAACTTGAATTCTAAATTACAGAACCCAAAAAAAAAATGTAAAAAAATCTTTATGGGGTGGGGGCATTGACTACTGCAGTGACTTCCCCTAATAACGAAGCCGCAGTTCTTCTCCTACTACTACTGATCAATAACCACTAGCCCTCCAAAAGAATGAAGAATGTATAAAAAAAATCAACCTTATGAACTGGAAAGATATATGCAGCAATACGAATCATAGAGAATTTGGTCAAATGTACAAGAAAATTCAGTCGAAAATTTACTCTGCAGCTGCTCCGCCCTGCAACATTAATTCAGTTAAATCTGTCTGAGATTTACTAGGGACGATATTAGGAGGCGACCATTGATCCGGAACCATAAGAAAATAGGTTGTCATTGCTTTCCTAAACCTCTTCTTGTATTGCTTAGGAGAGATAACAGTTGGAGAAGCATTCTTCGGTCCTCCAAGGATTCCGGAAGCTTTTACCCATGTTTCAAGGTGCTTGTCCCAAGTATACTGTCTCATGAAGTCGATAATCCCAAGTACAAGTTCATGCTTCTCTTCATCAATGCCAACAAGTAATGAATAATCCATTACATCAATCGACTGCAAGTATACATTCAATATGCGAGTACGAATCAGGAGCATGTTCAGAGACAAGCAAGAAACAGCAAGATGAATACGGGAAGACAATCGACACATGCAATAATCTGTGCAAAATCTCAGACAGAGAGAAAGAGAAAGATAATACTTCAACACTTTCAAAACAAGGCCTTGATTAGACTAATGGATCTAAATTTGTTACTCCGCCTGTTTCATAATATAAGGTCTTTTAACTTTATCATATCTTCCCTGAAAAATGATGCCTAGACAGATATTTCCGAAAGCCTGAAACATTATAAGTATAAACAACAGCCGGGGAGCAAAAGCAGAGAGAGTGAAACTTACAGCAAGAAATGCGGTATCATTCCAAACTGCTCTTTCCAACAACCTCTTAGCCTTGTTTCCAACAAATATGGGAGAAGTTGGCATTGCTTCAATCAAGTTTTGATCCAACAATACCTTATTACTTCCGCTGGAATCAGGATTATAACGAGATCTAGAAGATCCTTTTAGATCATACAGACGTGTCACATTCCTCCCAAAAAGGAGATTCTCCATTACAAGGACATCCATTTTTGATTCCTTCCCTCCTTTAAGATGCTTGGATGTTACCTTCACCCATCAAGAAACCATATTATGATGATATGATGATTATAAAAGGAGAAAAGTATAAATAGTTTGAGGGTACATTATATTATGATGATTTTCTCTATATAATAACCATATTTTGTCCTTTTATTTCCAGTTTATGAACCTTTAATGGGTCTTGTCTTAGTGCACTTGAACTCTACAATTTAGTTGTTTTAGATCAAGGAAATATCGTAAATACACCATATTTCTCCTGTTATTATGGTTTTAAATAAGAAACAACTTGATAATCTTAGTTCCAAGAAGTACCTGATATATCCCCAATATCTTTGCCAGGCAAGTAGGGCTCCCTGAACCAATTGACTCAGAAAGATATTTGAAATATCCAGGTGCAAACTTTATAAATGACTCTAGCTCAGTCTTTGTCACTTGTTTGATTATAAATCGATCATCCAAGGTTTTTGCGAAGAAAACATTGCTCTTACCACCTTGGGCTCCCCATTTCTTACAACGACTTAGAGACCTTACAAAGTCCACCTCAGATGGGCAACAAATCCTCCTCAAGGCATCAAATCGCATGGCAAAGTAACAGGTGACCGAATATTTAACTTTCCCCAGTGGCCCATCGTCACTAAATGAGACTCGGGCATGCATAGTTTTTGTATAAGACAGAGGATCTAGGACTAGAGCGCTGCGAGAACCAGATAGGGATAAAATACTCTCATCAGCAGATCCAATACTTTTGAGAGATTCCAAGCTCATCTCGTCCATGGAGTGGAATGACTGGAAATTCCCCAAATCAATAGACTGCAGCGAGAATGTTGAATCTGTAGCGTCTTTTGGTCTCTCAGTATCATCAGTGATTTGGGCTAAATAATCAGGGGAAGCTAGAGCATAAGATATAATACTTGTCGGCTCATCATCAAACACTGGAACAACAGTGTCATTAACCCCAACAGGCAGGAGCAACCTGGCCCCACCTTGGAGTTCTGACTCTCGGAATGTTGAGATGTAAACAGGACTATGCTCAACAAACGTATCAAGTTTCTGAGTACTACCAAGGAAGTTTTTGTTCCATGAACGATAGAAGTTTATAAAAGGCTTTTCTAACCAGCTTACGCTATCTTCCATGTTTTCAGAACCTCTGGAGGAAAAAAGAGGAGATGATGTCAGCTTAGACCCAGTCAAGTCCTCTGCATGAACTTCCACGTCTCCCAACTTTTCTGCAACTCCTGAAGTAATAGATGAATCTACAGAAGCTGCATCAGAAACTCCAAGAGAATTATCCTTCAATATCCCAATAACTGGATGATTCTCGCCTGTCCAAGCCGCATCAAGAGTGTCTGACAGACATGCCAAGATTGGGAATTGCCCCTCAGAAAGTACCCTACGAACAGGCAGATTGGATGCAGACTGACTAGACTCATAATGGATATCTGTCTCACTAAACGGCACCGACAGATTTCCTTTAACACAATCTGTATGTGAACCTATAACAATACCTTCACCAATATCTTCATCTGGATCCCTTGTGGTCACCAAAAAGCCCATGATCATGATCACAAGGAGAATAAAACCCATCTGAACTCCGGTCCGACTTAACAGGAAGGTTTGAATCAATGGTATCCTCTTCATGGGGTTTCTCAGTAGGAGTTAAATCAGATACAGCCACGTCACTCTGAGAGATTTTGTTTTCCGAACTGGCATAGTATATCAGGCGGTGGTCCCACATATAAGATTGGAATAACAGTTGCCTACGTAGTCGATTGATCTCCAGGATATCAACAAGAGGTTGGCCCTTCTTCACCTCCTTGTTTGATATTTTCTGAAGTGAATCCTGAAAAAAATATTAAGAGCAGTATAAAGAATCTACAGTGAAAAGTGAAAAGTAGTAGTTCGCTAATTTACATTTAAAGATAGCTACTTTCACAGAGATTCAAGCATCAGGGGAAAAAACAGTGAATTCGTCTTCACAACCTAAGACAGATTCAAGGAAACTTGTGAAAGATCTAGCCACAAAGAAGAATCACATTTCCCAAACCCAAACCATATAAATCCAGGGTACCGAATTAAGCTCCAACCCCCTCCCAGCCAAAAAGAAGTAAACAAATAAATAAAAGAAAAACAGACTAAACGGTGAATATACAACCAAAATGCAACTTAAGCTCAATTTCAGACTGTATATCATAACGATAACGTTTCGAATGATTCCAGCATGTTATAGGAGAATCAAACTTTTACACCTTTGCAAGGAAGGAACATTCAATATTTATAAAAGAACAAACGGGAGCCTTACTGCAAATTCTGTCTTCTCCTTTTGCAACATTCCTTCTAAATCTGCTAGTTGGCGTCTTGAATCTGGCACTTTATCGCCACAGCTAGGTGTAACTGAACCAAACTTCTTTTCCACCAGGGCACGGAGAGAATGTAATACCTCGGAAAACAAATGATCAGCCCGGCCAACAACCTGTTCAATTGGTACAATGTCATTGAATAAGGAGAGAATTTCACACAGAGATCATGAAGAACACACTCTTCATACCTCTATGAGTTCTTGTTGTATCCATTCCTGACTCTCGTAGTTGAAATCAAGTTTTGCAGGAGGAAGATACACCGAATGAACATCTATTGATGCATAACGGAAGCAAGCAACCATTTTTCCAAATCTGGAACATTTAGCAATCATCTTCAGTTTACAGATAGAGAGATTCATTTACATATTCTGCTAAAGACAAGTTTTGTTAATGTGACCAAGCTTATAAATGACAAAAAAAATTAGTAGTAAAGCCCATGTCTAGCTTCCCACTTTTTTAAACATTCAAAATCCTGTAAACCAAATATTTATAGCTCTGAGGATTATGACTTTTGCAGACAAAACAATAGACAAAGTTTTACCCATAAAACCGCAGACAGTCTCGGTGTAAAGAATGACCACAACTTGCCACCCTGCTAGCAGCTGCATGGTTTGAAAAACTGAGCTCAAGAAATTTTCCAAAAGATAATCCCCAAGCTGCATCAGACATCACTATTCTTCGAGTGGCAGGAGGAAAACCATTGGTCCGAGGGCATCGAAGACACCTATGCCACATCCAAATCTTTCCCTCCCTTTCACCGGGGAGAAGAAATTCTGGCAGTTTCTTCACAGAGATAGTAAGTGTTCCTTGTCGATGAGTATAGCATTGTACATGCGCTTCTGACGGCATCTCACATGAAGGGCATCTGTAGCTCTGACAAAAAAGAAACATCCCTTAGCCAGAGTAAACACAAACCGGTACACAGCATGCATTCTTGTAGAGAAATTATGAGGAAACAAGGAAAGAGAAAGACTTACTTGATCAAACAAGTGGTCACGAAGAAAACGGCCTAATGGCTTGTCAAAGTTGCCATAGTATTTTATTCGGAAGAGATGGGACCTTTCACAGACAGTCCCTTTCCATACACACCTGGATGATAACGAAACCAAAATGCTTTGGTGATCAGAAGGGAGATGGAGGAAACTCTTCCTTAGAAGAAACGGGTTCCTCGTGAATCTGTTTTGTGTCTAGTTGCAATGATGATTGATCTAAATCTTTGCTGATTGCATCCAATTCACGACTGACATTATGTACATTGTTTGATATAGAACTCTGTCCTGATGACTCTGAGGGCAGGATCAAACCATTAGGAATGACAGAATCTCCTGTATTGCGCAAAACATTGCTCGGTGCAGATGCTTTTGTAACAGTAGGATCTACCAGATTCTCTATAGCTATTTCCTCAGACATAAGACAAGGAGAGGGCCCAATAAAAAAAGAATCTGAAAAGTTTTGAATGGAAGATATGATTGCCTGCTTCATCGAGAGAGATCCAGGGGGTACATTAAGGCCTGGACATTCTTGCAACTCAGCCTTCTGTATGGACATGACCTTGTTCAGTTCTGAACTGGGAAGGCTAATTGACCTTTGTGGTTCAACTCCAGATTGAGGCCCCAAAGTTATTTCACCTATAGGGAATGCAAAACCAGGTATTGTTGAGATGGATCTGTCAATATTTTTATCTGGAAGTGCCACCGTTAGTGGAGAGTTTAATGGAAGTTCCGGCAGAGAGGCTCCTTCATCAGCAAGAAAAGATGTTTCCAAGGCCAGGTGATAAGCCGCAAAAAATCCATACTGCACCACATGCTTTACTTTCTTTAACTCATCGCCGTTGGCACCTCGGAGTAATATCTGAAATAATCAATATCAGGCAAACCCTTAAACATCTAACTCTGAGATGTACAAGTTCATAAGTTTCATTATTTCGTCTATGGATAAATTGCCAGTTTTTCAGGAAAAAATTACCCACATTGATGATTCCATAAGTTGAATAAACAAAGAAGTCTTGTTTTTAGTCCAATTTTAGAACTTCTGGCAAATATTGAGATCCTCCAAAACAAGCAAGAACCAAAAGCATCTACAATTGAAACACCACCTAAACCTATACCTTTGATCAATATGATTACTATAGTCTATGATTAGCATAAACTTACAGTGCAACCCAGAGGCTTTGGACATTCTTCAAAATACATCAATGTTTTGAAAAGCTTCTTTCCATTCTTCCCAGCTGTTCCATGCTCTTCTAGAAACCTCTCAACGTGGAACATGTCACAGCTTCCCAACTTCTTTGATGAGAGATGATCTAATGTAGGTACTATCTGACTACCAGTGCAGCGTGCTATTCGCTCCAAAAGTGGCCTTTTAATATTTAAAACAAGCGTTCTGTCCTTCGCAAGGAGATACTCTTGTGCATAACGGGAAACAGATTTCTCCACCAGAAGAACATCAGGATTATGTGAGTCAATTTTCGCGACAGCCATCTTAAGATGATCCATTTCCTAGAAGCATTATAGTCCATAAGAACAAAAGTTCTAGCCCAAATAAACTCTCATGCTGATAGATAAATAAATAATTTTCACAAAAATGAGAAACAACTAAGATATATCTTCAAAAGGTGTCATAAAAGGCTATGACTAACCTGCTGCAGCAGAGTATCAAAACTAGATAAGAGGTTGGAAACCCTCTGATACTCAAGAGCCCCACCAAGAATCATTATACGAGGTTTCTCTATTTTGGATGTCATCCGTCGATGAGCCACGTTTTTCTTAAAAACAACTCCTTTTATAACCATGCTGAAAAGAAAATCTTCAAACAAGTTAGCAACTTAAAGGGAGTGCATTGAAACAAATTAAGCCATGCATCACTCATTGAAGGTATAAAGGCAGCTCTAAATAAGATAAATTGTGTTTACAAGTGGCTAAAGAGAGTGCAACGGAACATAAGTTTATCTAAATGTTAGCTGTTCATACCTCTCACTGCGAAGCCCAGAAGCTATGCATTTAACTTTGACATATCCTCCTGGATCCATTCCCCCACTTTTGCTCATGTCCGGCTTCAACAATGTGGCAGCCTCCCAGGATAAGGACGTAATTATTTCCAACCAACTCTCTCTCCCATTTTCCTCGCCCACAGGAATATTTTCCACCTGCAAAAGCTGAGCAACTAAGGCCCTAAAATGTCCATCAACAACATTCTTCATAACCCTCTTATGCTCTTCATTTGATTTGTCCCTGCTTCGCTGCTCCCCAATCCCAAAGTTGCCTGAAGAGCACAGGTATCCCCACTCTCCGGTAGCACCCCCATCATCATCGTCGTCAAATGGAAGTGCTTCATGTTCATCTTCTTCATTTTCAGGTTCAGGGGGAAGCCAGAGAACACCATTACTCTCGAAGTCCACTGGTTCAGTGTTAACATCTTCTGCTTCATACAAAGATGAAGGTGCTTCACATTCATCACCAACGCCACGTTCACTTTCTTTTTTCAAGATTTGCTGGATCTCTTCTGAAGCCTGGGAATCGAAACTAGCGTATAAGCTGCTCAAGCTTTTAGAATCAACAGCTTCAGCATCAGGGAATACTTTATCCAATCCATAATCATCATCAAGGTCATGAAACTGCATATGTCCATAGTATCCATTGACATGAGGAAAGTGTCCTCTGTCATGATCTAACTGGTAAACTCCAAATTCATCATCCTCGTCGCTACCCCTGATTCCACAAACAAAGCCAACATTTAAATAATTGTACCGTAAGCCTAGCAAATTAGCAATACATATTTGAGAAAACAAAAATAAATAAGTAAATGTCATGCGAATTTTATAAAGCAGCCATCAAGAAGGCCATTAAGTAGGCACCAATCTGAAAATTACTTTATGCCTAAACTGCACCTCAGATGACTACAATGACTTCACGTGCCAAAGAATCCTGTTAAATGAGAATAATACAGATGGCTGAAGAAGAGACCTGTTAACAATAAAATCGAATTGGTCAGGAGATCGGTCCTGGAGTGCTGCTTCTAGGATAGGATCATCATTAGTTCCTGATTCTTTATCCTGTTGTTTAACCATTGCTGCTTCCATTACCACGGTCTGACTTGGGCTAATTTCCCGCCAGAGTGAGGCGCTGATACAAAAGTAATGCTACTACTATTAACGGTTGCACTTGACTTGCTACTGATGAAACTGGTTGCTGATGGCGAAGAACTGAGATCCACACTAACAACCTGGATCCCATTATTATCAACAGCAGTAGTAGTTAACCCTTGCTCCCATTGTTTAAAACAGTAGTTACAAACTCGGATCCTTTCCCACTCTTCCCTGGGAGGCCTAGTCTCAGTAGCTGCTGGTGCAGGAATCCAGTTGGAAGTGCACTTGGCACAGAAAATCCGGCCACAATGTCGGCAATGGTGCCTTCGGTTGAACCAATTAAATTGTGAATCACATTCATAACATACCCTACAACTGTGATCGGGCATCCAAAAGTCCCTAGATACATTACCCGGCTCAGACTTCCAAGGTATCCACGACTTTAATATACCGGCCAAATCAGGAAATGGCTTATCTTGGGCATCCATTGACTGCTTATCCCTCCACCTTTTTCACCTACCATTTTGTGTTAATCATTTGCTCAATACTCTCATATCCAAATCCTAAGTAAAATTACATAAAAATCCCCAATAACCAATCATGCATACATTTCTCCAACTTTCTGAATCACATCCCAAATAAATATAAATTTGATTCCACGATCTAATTTTGGACCCTCTTCTTGAAACTCTTGAACCAATGGAACAAAATTATGAAAAGGGCAGAACTATCTGAATTGAACCAAATTCTTGATCACCAATTCCAACATCAGTGAAAGAAACCCTATGTATGAATATTTCAAGAAATCTATATCCAAAAAATTAAAACCAAAACGAAGAGCAACCCTTTACCTGGAATTCAAATTCGGATTGAGCAGAAACAGCCCCACAAATTGATTTGAACAAGCTTAAAATCTCCAAGAAACCGGCGATAAATTGAAACCGCAACCTTAAAATTCAACAGAAGAAAATGCGTGGACAGCCGATGATTTTTCGGCATTTTCCATTTTCATGTTTGCATCTTTGGGCAATCAAAAGTTTTCGTTTCCTCGGGAACTTGAAAACCCAAAAAAAAAATCAATTTATTATTTTTTACTAATAAAAAAATAAATTACGTCAGACAATTAAGTAATCCATTAAAAATAATATTTTAAAAATATTTGACGCTCATATCCTGTAATCAAGGTAATCAAGTGAAACAAAGACATAATAAATGAAAAAGACCGTCTTCTAAATTAATATTGATATTTTAACTAATAAAAAAAATATATATATATATATATATATATGTATATATATATATATATATGTATATATATATATATTTTTATTATTATTATATGTTTTAAACGACTTATATTAAATAATGTATATAATATTAATATGTTATGTGTTATAATAAATAAAGAGGACAAAAATAGATAAAGTCACGAGTCAATGAGAAAATCTAAATTAAAATGTTCAAATTTATTTTAACACGTAATGATATATTATTAGTTTTAAAAAATTAATACGTGTTCATACATTATCAGTAATCGCATTAATACAATATGACAGCTAAACATAAGTTATGATTGAAAGTAATTTTGGTGATTGTATTAGTTGTAAATGACTGTATTATTATGATATGATCTCTGCAAGTAAACTTGTTTGAACGCGTCTTCTGCAATTTTGCTGCGAAGCTTCTGATTTTTTTTTAAAAGCAGTGGAAAATAAGATTTCAACGGAGTTATACTAATCAAGCAGCCTCGCTTTTTGGTATGGAACAAATATTTTTTGCATTGTGCGAAATACATATCAACTATTAGATCATTATTTTTCATTGTAGAACAAAATTTGGTCGGTGTGATAATAGGTGTTTTGAACTTTCAAAACACGCGTTAGCGAACAAGTATTCCGCATATGTATTTTGCACTTGAGCCATCATCATAGTCAAGATGGCATATAATTTGGTCGTAATTTTCGGATTGTTACCGCGTATACACTGCATATAATAAGTACTCATATATTTTAAAGATATTCTTGTAATTTATCATAGCACTGGAGCCTATTATTTGACGAATGCAAAATTCTTATAATCAACCTCCTATTTTTCAAATGGAAGATTACATGATAAATAATATGCTCCAGTCAGTAAGTGCTACCAAACATATCCGAGCGCCTGCGTAAAAAAAAATCGCACTAAATTTTGTAAGCTAAGTATATATATATATATAAACAAAAAAAAAATTGGGGCCCCGTATTTTTTGCTAAGTATATATATAAATAAATAAATAATTGGGGCCCCGGATTTTTTTGCTAAGTATATATATAAATAAAAAAAAATTGGTAAGTATATATATAACAAAAAAAAATTGGGGCCCCGGATTTTTGGGGGCCCTGTGCGGTCGCTCACCTCGCACACCCTCATAGCCTCCACTGCTCCAGTGTACAATACATGAAAATTCTTATAACTAACCTCCTATTATTTTACGAATGCAAAGTTCACTACATATAAGTACTCATATATTTTTTTAATTTATTTATAATCAAGTTAATTTTTCATAATTTTTGTACAAATCAAAAGTGAAAATTTAATTTGGGAGGTAGAGAGTAAATATTACTTTATCCTCCATCTCAAATTAAATGTCCAAATTCAATTTTCTCAAGAATTAAAAATGGGTAGTTTAACTGTAAATAGGTTACCATGATGTCCTTTAAGCTAAGAGACCATGTGTTAGCAAATGTCACATTCCTTGAGTATAAAATGTTAGTTATGAGAGTTTAGGGTTCAGCTCTCACTTGCCTCATACATCAAATAACTTCGCAAAAATGTTGGCCATCCGAGGACTAAAACTCGCTTTGGACTATAATTTACTAGACATTGAGATCAACAGCGACTCCAAAATCGTGTTAGAAATGTTAAATAACTACTCAAATCATAAATACTCGAACATTATTTTTTATTGCAGATATCTAATAACTCAACTACGAGTACATCACATCTCTCATATCTTTCGTCAAGCCAACTAAGTGGTTGATTTACTTGCAAAATTTGGAACCTCCAAACCTTTTTGCTCTTACCAAAATTTTTTCTCTCCACCAAACTTTGCAATTCAACAATAGCAAGGGGACAAGGATAAAAAGACATGCCCTAAAATTACTCTCTCTTCTATCAAATAAACCTTATTCTAAATTTATGTATTATATGTATCGTTGTCGTTGTCGTACTTTCTTTTACTTTTCCTTATGTTGTACTGCTACTACAATTTTCCACTAATATTATTTTGCTTACCCAAAAAAATAATATGTTGGATGCTTGAATTTGTAATTTCGATGAACTAGAAGGGGGTAAATGTAAATTGGCCAAAGTACCTAATGCTCTCTAATCCCCAATCTTCTTCCAGTCCGGATCTTATGCGTAGTAATTAAAAATTCACATGTACGAAATGCTTTCAAAACAGGTGTAATTGGATAAAAAAATACGACAAGTATTCTTAAAAAATTATATAAGTGTCCGTTTTAAATTATACGAGGGTATTCCTAAAAGGCAAATTAGCCGAGTTGGAAGAGGAGGATTAGTGTTTAAAGCGCCGTCTTAATTCATTTCCTCGTCTTTCATCGGAATCTCACTGAAGCTCTCTTTCAGCCCCCAACTCCGTTATTGTATAAGATTCCATTATTCTTTTTTTATTTGGTACTGAAAAGATTAAAAGTTAAAAATCAGGGGGAATATCAGGAAAAAATTCTCAAATAAATGTGGCATCGATCAGCTTCTTTCATACTCGACAAACACCAAAACGACGCCGCAGCAGCAGCAGCCGTAGCTAATCCCGAGAGCCGCCTCCTCTCTCCACCTCCGTCTTCGTCCATGGCTGAAACGCTACAGCAGCAGCAACAAAACCCTAATAAAATCTCCGCTTATTATCAAACTCGAGCGGCTCACCACGGCGTCGTTACCAGCGATTGGCTTGCTCAGGCGCAAGCGGCTGTCGGTCGCAACGCGGCGGAAGATGGCGGCGTTTCGGATGATTCCTCGTCGTTAAGGTCTGGCGATTCCGGAGAGAAGACGTTTAGTGTAATTGATGAGTTCAATAATTGGAGGAAACAGCCGGACTTGGCTGAGGCTGTGGCTGCTATTAGGGCTTTGGCTTCTTTTATTCGCTCCAGTGAGGCTACTACAATGATGGAGCTTGAAATTGAGCTCAAGAAAGCTTCGGATTCTCTCAAAGTATGTCTTTAACTTTTTATATCTGTGAATTTTTTAAAATTAAATTTGCTTCATATACTATCTCCATTCAATTCCATAATATAATAAGTCGTTTAGTACATGTAACGAAATTAAGTAAGAAAAAAAAGTAGTTGTATATAAGTCCTATTTTCGCTGTTTTGTTTTATTCAGATAACTAATGCATTTAATTTGTATATTTATCAAATGAAATAATTTCTGAACCGGATGTTTTCATATAGTTAGAATGGTTCATTTTAAGGTTGCCGAGGACGATTTGGATGAGGTTGAGTGAAGCTTTGATCATGGTTGTGGATAGGAAATGAAGAGAAGAATGCTTAATATGCACCACAGGCCTATTCTCTTACCGAATGCTTTAACCTTAGTTGTGGAGAGATAATGCATTTGTGAAGGTCATGAAGAGTAGTATAGCGAATGCTCCCATTTTGTGAAAGCTTTAGTTTCTGGTAAATTGAGAGGATGGCCATTTTCTTGTTTGTAGGTTCTTTGATCTTTCCCATACTCTTTTGTCTGTTTGTTCCCATGTAGACTTCTTGGTTGTATACGTGATTGTACTTCGGATTTCACTTGTGCTGCGTTATCTAAATTCTTGTAGATTGTCTTCGTATTATGGTTTGTCAAATGATGGCTTTTAATATGGACCTTCTTGTGCTTATCGTATTTTGGTTTAAGAAGCATCCAGAGCATACACTATTTTTTGCTTCACTTTTCAAAAGAGACTAGAAAAACTTGTGCTTTATCTTTCAAAAAGCAATAGAAAAATTAGTATCCTTTCCCTTGTTCTTCTCTTCTAGCGGCCTCCTCTCTGTTTGCTACTTTGTGAAGTGGATCGAAAGTCATCTACCTTATACTTGGGGTGATTGTTTGTTTAAAGAATCTAACTTCAATATATATATATATATATATATATATATATCTGTTTCTTTATTTCAGTCATGGGATACAACATCAATATCTTTGACAGCTGGCTGTGATCTTTTCATGCGTTATGTGACAAGAACTTCAGCTTTGGAGTATGAGGACTTCAATTCTGCTAAGTCCCGCCTTCTTGAACGTGCAGAGAAGTTTGGGGAGATATCTTACAAGGTACATGAGTCAAATAATGATAATGACTAACAGTTAATTGTGAATTACATCAGATTGATTGTTTTATTATTGTATTTACAAGTTATAAATCTTTTACTACCTTCATGATACAGGCAAGGAGGATAATTGCCATGCTCAGCCAGGATTTTATATTTGATGGCTGTACTATTCTGGTGCATGGTTTCTCCAGAGTGGTTTTGGAAGTTTTGAGAACTGCTGCTCAAAGTAGGAAGCTTTTTCGGGTTCTATGCACGGGTGGGTGTTCAGATTTTCCATTACTGGTTCCTGACGGAATCAAGTTGGGTTTTCATATAATACCAAATTATCATTATCTTTATGTTTGTTTCGCATGTTTAATGCCTAAATAGCTACATCTTTTTATTAAGAATCGCATGTTCTGTTGACAATGTAAAAGGCAAACCAATCTCTTATCATCTTTCTTGCTTGTAACACGAATATGCTATTATTTCAATATGCAGAGGGAAGGCCGGATAGAACTGGACTACGGTTATCCAATGAATTAGCCAAGCTTGATGTTCCCGTGAAGCTTTTGATAGACTCTGCTGTGGCATATAGCATGGATGAAGTTGACATGGTATTTGTGGGAGCGGATGGAGTGGTCGAAAGTGGAGGGATAATTAATATGATGGGAACCTACCAAATTGCATTGGTTGCTAAGAGCATGAATAAACCTGTTTATGTAGCAGCTGAAAGCTACAAGGTATGAACAGGACGAACTCCCCTTGCATTTCTTGCCATAGCATAATCTTTGTCGATGTTTTGACAAAATGATTATTATTTCGTAATGAGACATCTCTTATTGCAGTTTGCTCGTCTTTATCCGTTGGATCAAAAGGACATGGTTCCAGCCTTGCGGCCTATTGACTTTGGCGTCCCTATACCTTCCAAAGTAGAGGTTGAAACATCTGCACGGGACTATACACCTCCTCAATTTCTGACCCTTCTTTTCACTGATTTGGGTGTTCTAACACCTTCTGTAGTAAGTGATGAGCTCATCCAACTATACTTGTAGCCAGTATTTAGTTTCGGTAAGGCACCAAGAATTAGGATTAGAGCAAGGGGTTTTGAAATATCTATTTTTTCCAATAGAAGGCCTCTGATGTATTGCAATTTTCAATCAGGTTTTCTATGTTGTGATTCAAAGGGATTATTGCATGTTTTGTTTTATGTTGCGACTTTTTCTCTTTCCTGTGCATTAGCATTAGCATTGAAATGAAAGATAGATGCTACTCCCATGGTTGAAAAAGATTTCTATTAAAAAACGATAATTTACTTGGTGCTATTATTGAAAAATCCAATCGTAATCTTAAAAACCCTCATAATTAGATGCACTTATCAGAACCAAAATAGTACTTAATGAAAATAGGAAAAAAAAATTAAGGAATAAATGAATTAATGATTCTTGGAGAGGAACTTGGCTCTAAGGTCAGCTGCATCAACCTCATTGAAATGAGTCTCCGGGACGTAATATCCAGTCTTTGGATCCCTCATCCAGAATACTTCCTTCTTTAACCCTTCATCCACTTTCCTCATCATTGAAGCCGCCGCCGCCTCCACCTGACCCTTTTGCCTTCACATTCTCCGCCACCACCGTGTATGCTCTCCTATTACCATTGCAATAAATTAATCAACAATAACAGATCTTAAAGTGCATAGACGAAACCAGGACTTTTACATTGGGGGCAAAAAACTACAACGATATGCCGCACAAAATGTTTGGGGGCAAATTTGATCAAATATTTCGAACTACATCAAAAATTTATTATATCTAGTAGTATTTTTTAAAATTTCAGTGGGTGATTGCCCCACCCGCCTTTGTCTTCGTTACTGTTTAAGTGTTAAAAAACCAACATATTATGCTGATAGAGTCCTAGTATGATAAAAAGTAACATGATCTTCTAGATACTGAAGAGAAGAGGAGTCAAATCCGAAAAAATACAAGAATAAAATTAAGTTTACAATTCTTGCAGGAGTGTCTACATCATGCCTACATGCAATCTTCTTATACATTCATGCATATTTGTATCCAAGGGTGTAACTAAGGAGCGACGCTTAATTTTCTATAAAGAAAATAGAGTTTTTAAAAATAAACTTGTATACATCTTGTTTCTTAAAAATTAAAAAAAATTAAAAAATTGTTATAATATATGCTTCTTTATAATTGGTCGTCCCCGCAACATATAAGATCTACATTCACATATGATGTGGGAAAAAAGAAAAAAACCAAGGGACTCATAAACAAGAGGGATTTGCATGAAGTAGGAACCTGAACAGGTTGATGGTCTTGCTGGAGGCAACCTTCGACATGTCGAAAAATTAATTGAGATTTTATAGTTCTTAACAAAAACAAAAACGAGGATGAATATCTAATAATTAGCTGAATAGGGTTTTGGTTTTTTAGATTAAGAATGGACGTGAAGGGTTTAAGGATTTGAAGGAGTTTATATAGGGAACTAGGAAGAGTTCAAGATAAACTTGGCAAAGAGGAAAAAGTTCAAGATAATCAAGTAATGAATAAATTTTGACTAATTTTTCTATTTCAAAATATTCCATTATTGGATTGGAAAATGGTTGTATTCCATCATTTTTCCATTATTGTTCTCTTCATCCCGGAAAAAGCAAAAAAAAAGAGTCATTTTTTAGGTGGACTAGGAAGTGGCCAAGAATCTAGCAGAGTCCTTATTGTAGATGGATACGTATATTTAGGTAGCTATTAATAATGGGTCATTTTTTTGTTCTACCCGTTTGGGGCATTCGGTATCCACCAACAACGTGGTGACTACATTCGGACTCGGTTTCACGATTGGCCCGCAGCGTTACCACTCAACGGGGAGAGTCTAGCCCATACTACTCTTAAACGATGCTCTCAGCTGCGGAAAATCCCGTAAGAGTCGAATTTCACCAACGGGAATCGAACCCTCGTCAACGGCGTCAGTTTAAACAGCTTCAACCAGCTGCCCCAGAGCTCGGAGTTAATAATGGGTCAATGAAACACACGTTAATTCAAATAAAATAATTTATATAAAATAATTTAAATATATTAAAATCTAAAATTCTATTAAATTCTATTATATATAATAATTTAATTTATATTAACATGTGTTCGAGACACGTATTAAAAATATCTAATTATTATGGTCTATTCTATCATGGACCATACGGTTCAGATTTGGCCACATCACTACATTTCCTTCTCTCTCCTCATTCTGCAGGGATGTGGCCAAATCTGAACCACATGGTCCACATGGACCCGGTGCATATCAGATATTTCCAATTATTATTCCTATGAAGGCTTTCAAGAGTCGTCGTATCTTGACTCAATCATGTCGTTAGGCATATGATCCTGTTTGGTTCCTTCTCCTATGCTGTGGGAATATTAAGGATGAAGCTAACCATATATTTTGTTATTCAAAACTGCGGCAGAATTAAAAATTTATTATTGGTGACGAACTTTTTCTGAATTTTTGTGATATAATATTTATAAATAAATTTTACGAAAAATAAAAGTTTCCTATAATTTTTTTACCGTATTTTATGAAGATGTTGGGGGATGCCATCAGGGACGAAAACAGGGGAGGGAGGAGGTATAGTAAATTTTATATGTAGTTCGCAATATTTTATCAGTTTTGCCCCTAAATATTTTTTTTTTGCCGTTTTTATATATAATTCAACTTACTGTTGCAGTTTCACCCCAACGCTAAATTACTGGCTTCGTCCCTGCTCAGAATCCGCTACTAGTTCAAAGAGTTTTCTTTTTGTATACATACTAGGGGCAAGAAATATGGATATTCAAAGATTTGGGGTAATTTTTTGTTTTTTTCCTGTAAAAAAGCAAGAATGAAAGAACATGCAATTGGGGTGGGGTGGGGTGCCGTGGGAGTGGGAGTGGGGGGGGGGTGGTGTTAAATGAAACCAAACACCTCCAATTTACTGCTAGCAATCTTCTGTCCCCATTCAATGTCCCCTTCCCTGTTCCATCAATAAAAAAATGGCATATATTAAATTTTTAATTAAAAAATTATAACCTAAAAAAATATAGTGGAACCCATAAAGAAAAATTATGCACATGGCAAATATCTATTCGTGGGGATATAGAATGGGACACAGAACGGGGAATGACGATTTTTGCCCCACTTTACGATATTTTCTTAACATGATTATTGAATATTCGAAAACGCAAAGGGAATTAATTCTATATACATAGATGTGCTTACAACATATATATTACGTCAACCAAAACATTGAGGAATAAATTCCTCATGAAAATAAGTGGCACACTTCCCTTATTCTCAAGTAGAATCTCATTGTTACACTAATTTTCAAGCGATCTTTTTGCTTATTTGGTACTCCCCTTCATTCCGAACAATTCAATCATAGTATCATCGTTATTATGTGACTGATCCTACAGCCCTCTCACATTAATTAGCGGGGTTTATTGCACATATAGTCTACTCAAATTATGTTATGGGGCGGTAGAACCAGTCCCACAGGGGCGGTAGGAGGATTAAGTGACCCCTTCATTTCTTGATATAAAAATTCCAGAACATGTCGGGAAAATTAAAGAAGTAAAAGACAATGTACTTTGTCAGTCAAAATACTAATATTACTCTCTTAATTAGGACTTGTATACCACTAATTATATTTAAGAGTGTTGAATGACACTTCTAATAATACTAGAAGTCTTAGATGCTCATTAAACCCTAGGGCCTAACATCTATATATATAGAGGCTTTCATTCACATAATGAATACACACATAATATTCTATTCTCTCTAAATCTCTTCTCCCCTCTCTATATTATAACAAATAGAGTAATATTGATATTTTGATAATAAAAAAAAATCCTAATTTTTCCCTTAATTTTTGGAACATTTATAAAAGTTTTATATTTAAATGCAAAACTTTTATATGCACTCATGTATTTTGTATCTTCGAAATATCTTTTCGGTTATTTTTTTATTATCATTATACATATATAAATGTTAATATAATCATAAATTTCATTATCATTTTAAATCATATATTTTCTACTTCAAACAAGTCATGACACCTAAAAAACAAACGAACTCAAATCACGGAAAGTATTCGTATCGAGTTGCGCAAAATGAAAGAAACCAGCCCAGATTGGAAGCAAACAAATATCTTGCAAAATGGTTAAAAGATGCCCATAAGTTTAAGTTGTTATTTTATATAGATATATAAATATATTTAAAATTTAATGTTATTTTATTACCATATGGAGGTAAATTTCTTAAGGATGACCCTAAAAAAAATGAAATACAACAATATAGAGTTTATTCTTATTTATAACTGATTCCGAGTTAGAATCAATATTTATTATTATTATAAGAAAGTTATTATTATATAGAATATTACAGTAGTAATAAAGAATAGAAACAATAAAAATGAACTGGATCAGAATTTCTAGTTAGAGACTGTATAGTACACACAAGAAGAAGACCTTCCTTTATTGGGCCGCCCAACTAGAAGTGGGCCGAACCAGAATTGTTTAACAAACAAAAACATTTGTCTTGTCGAAACTGTAATCCAGGCCCGCGCCGTAATTTGCAGCTACAGTTTCTAAAGCAGTTTTCACGTTGTTTGGGCTAATTCAAATTACTGAGTTTTTTATTAGAGTAGACTATCGATTATTGGTCTATGCTTCTAGGAAAAAAGCAACGCGGTACAATATTTAAAAAATAAAATAAAAAGGCCCCACACAAAGAAAGGACCAAATAGAAGTAAAATTAAGCACCGAATCATGACTATTATTTCCCATTACACTTTTTGTAAAGTGCATAACATACAAACTCCGAACTTGGTAACTGTTTGAAATTGTTATATATCTAATCTGTTGATGAATGTTTGATTTTTACAGGGGACATCGACTCTCATAGGATGTTCTCACGATAGTAAAGCTTTGTATAAAAGAGCAGTATGAATCAGACCCTTCCCGCTAACAGTCACATTATGGACCAATCGCAGACGAAACCCGAATTTGTACCATGTTTGTGGTAGACACTGAGTGTCCCTCGGGGTGAACCAAAAAAGTGCATAACATACATTTTTTTCCCGCACGTAAAAGGTGTTCCGCTGTCAAATTATTTAGTTGATGATTCAGATTTTAAGTAAAAATGAGTAGTTTTTCTTTCAATAACTGTAAAATTATTCAGTCTATCAAAGAATAAGTATTCATCTGGCACGTTTAAAATTAAAACACGTTTTTTCTATTTTATAATATAAACTATTTAAGACATTAGTAAAAATTAAATAAGTAAAAAATAAGATAATTTGTTAGTCAAAATATAAATATTATTCTTTAAAACTGAGTGAACTAAATATTGAGATATGTACCGTACATGCAGAAAAAACACCACTTCAACACTTAATTTTCAATCATATTAAAGAAAATTAAAGGGACCCAATGAAATAAAATTTAAGCACGTTTACCACCAGTAAATTTCCTAATTTTTGCTGATAAATACACATCCTCCCACCTCAAGAGCTTCCATCTCCATTTTCTTTACTTTCTCTCTCTACTTCTCCTACAACAAATTGAAGAAGATGTTATCAAAGGTTTGGAGTCCTTTAAGGTTGTTGAATGAAGAAGGCGGCGAGGAAATCAAGAATAGTTCAGTTCTCCAAACCTCAGTAGTAGCAGAAGCTGTAGGACTCAGAATCCTCACTACTGAGAAATCTAATTCAAAGAGAGATTCTAATGTTGTCATCAATTCTTTTGGTCTAAAATTGTTGAATAAATCTATTTTCGAACCGAACCAAACCAACAATTCAAACCTTCTTGATCACTGCTTTCTCAAATCCTGCTTTCTTTGCCACAAAACTCTCTGCCTTGATAAAGATGTTTACATGTATAGGTAAGAACAGCAGATCCAATTGAAGATCAATTAGTACAAAAACATATATTATTTTGATAAAACTTTGAATATTTTTTTTTTATTTTCAAACATTTAAAAATATAATTTTTAAAATATTAGGACGGTCACCGCTCTAATATAATTTGTATTTTTTATAGTGTGAACTTAACTGATTGAGTTGTTGAATTTTGATACAGGGGAGATGAAGGATTTTGTAGCGTGGAGTGCAGGAACAGGAAGATATATATAGACGAAATGAGAGAAATTGAAATTTCCACTAAGAAAACTTTAGCATCAATCCGGCGGTGTCGGGATAGTAACTACGGCGAGACAAGGAGTCTCCGAGAGGAATACCGGCAACGGCCGCGGTGGAAAATTCAATCATAGTACCGTTTTTTTGGGGCAGACCCTTCATAGTCCCTTTATATATGAATTGGTCGGAGTCCTATAAATGTGAGTTCCGCTCAATTAATGTGAGAAAATTGTTAGTCAGTCCTGCAATGACGGTATTAGGATTGAGTGACCCACAGACTATGACGTGTCAGAAGAATAGAGCGATTTTCCGCAGTGGCTCCAGTGTGAAACTTATTCTCGTCCGTTGAATTAAAATTTTGACGGTTAAAATTAATTTAAAATAGAACACTCGTTTTAATTCAGGACACCTATTTTGTAGAACACCTATTCTCATACGATTTGTATGCGTTGAAAATATGTTGTTCCGTCTAGGATCGGGTGGCGATTTTCATACAAGTCTATTTTCAGATATGGGGGCCACCACCTAATTGTTTCTTTTTCTGGGTCTGCCAAAGCAGGAGTGTTAGGATAATGATAAAAAAAAAACAAAGGAGTATTGAGTAATTGAAGATGTTGATTCAGTGCATTTCCTTCCACTTTAGCAGAGAGCCAAAGCCAATCACATTGGAAAAGGAGCTCAACTTATGTGTCTATTTTGGATAGTACTGAATTTGGAAATGAAACATTTTAAATTTTGTAATATTAAAATTATTTGTAAGAGATAATGTGAATATTTAGAATTTAATATTTAAATAAGTTGCATGTCGGCCTCATAATTAATATCATGATAGTGTTGGATATTTTTCTTTGTCTTAATTTAGGATTTAATTCGTGTTTTTTTGTAAACAATAAATGGAGTCGATCGTCTCAAACTTGGGGAAACATCCTTCAAGATAGAGATCTGCAACATGGCTTTGAATGGAGGATTGGAAGCGGACATTTTGTTCGTATCTGGCATGGTCGCTGACAAGCTATCCTACGCGTGTTTCAGCTGATCTCCCCTCATATTTTTATACGTTGTGAAAGTTTGCAATCAAGAACTCTAGAAATTGTGGAAGACTTCTGGTTTGCACGTGACCTCGAGTTCGTTTTTGTTTTGTTTAAATCTGTTTGCACAGTCGTAGAACATTGTATCTATTGGAACCTATTCTTCAATATTTTTGTAAAACACAAGAGGGGGGGTGAATTGGGTTTTAGTCGATCTTGCAAACTTTTTCAAATCTATTCAAAGCTAGTGTAGGTTTGAGCAAGATGATTAAAAGCAATACAAAAGCCAATCACAAGACAAAGGATTTAGAGTGGTTCGATTCACTTAGAATCTACATCCACTACCTTGAGCCGCAACCAAGGATTTGCAACAACTTCACTAAGAAGACTTTTTTACAATTGTAGCTAACTCACTAAGAGTTTTACAACACAACCACAATACACAAACTCACTAAGAGTCAATTGCCCACACAAAGTAGGACTTATCAATTTGCCCACACAAAGTAGGACTTATACAATTTGCCCACACAAAGTAGGACTTATACAAGAATAACCCAATCACTTAGAAAGGGAATAAGAATGTTTAAAGAACAAAGTTGTTCACTCTTCTAAGTGAAAGATATATACCTTTGAAGTACATCAATTTCAGCTCTTTAGAACATATGAAGCACACTATTTGTCTTGCTTTTGAAAGAACACTCTTGAATGATTTAGATCATAGAAATGAAGTGCTTTTGCTTTGAGAGTGTTTAGACTTGATAAGAAATCAATGTAAATGTCATATCCAAGTCTTCTGGTCATTCTCTAGCTTTGGAGTATTTATACATTTCAAAATAGGCTGAAAAACGACTCTGCAACGGTCAAATAACGGCTAGTTCTCGTAGAGTTCGGTTGACCGAAGCACCACTTCGGTTGAGCCTAACCTAGGTCGGTCGACCGACCCTGACCTTAGGTCGACCGAAGCTCATAATCACAACTCTCTATTTCTCTTCGGTTGATCCGAGGAAAGCTCGGATGATCCGACCTTCTGAGCTTTGAGAGATGTTGATTTTTCACACGTTTTGAAATCTATTGAAGTCTAAAAAGTTTTCTCAATATGTAACAAGTAAGAGCATTTAGAAAACCGTTTTAAAAGACTTATACTTTGAAATCAAAGTCTTTTGAAATACGAACACATGTAAGGATCATTTTGAAACTTAGCCTTTTGAAAACGTGTTTATGAAAACATGCAAGACTAGAGTGTAGAACTTATGTTCATGAGAGCTTTGGTTAGAGCTATATAAGATAAAGACTTATAACGACAAAGCTAATCTAACCAAACCTAAGTCTTCAATCATCAATCTTGAAAGATGAGCCTTGAATAATATGTCTTTGAATCTTGATCATGGCTTGATTGAAGTACTTAGAGCTTCCAATATTAGTTCCGATATTCTATCACAAAGATATAAACATTAGACACAACATCAAGTGTTTGTCCATTATCAAAAACCGAGTTTGATCGCCCTTAGGGCTAACAATTTTCTATGTCCGCAAGTCATATAATATAATGGCTCTTTGGCTAGCTAGTCTTTTCTTAAGGCTTGTTGCCTCAATTCAAAAGGTAGAGGATACATTGGAACTCCGTCTCTCTCATGTAACTCCTGATATCAATTAATGATATTATTTTATTAAAAAAAAAAACGTGAATATTTAAAGGATTTTGATTTATTTCAAGATTTTTTTGCCACCAATTTCAACTTTTTTTTGCAAAAAAATTTGTCTGAGAATGAATGTGCATGTCCATAGATTTTATTTTATATCGATTCTCTTTTGAATGATGAATATTTTCTTTTTTACTATAATCACGTCTTTCAATTCTTTTTGGGGTTTCAACTCTATATGAGTTTCGATGGAACATAGATCGAGTTAAATTTTTATGAGCTACACATTTAATATTATCTACTTCACAAGAAAGTGATCTTTATAATCATGAAGCCATGGGCCGTTGAAGAAATTCCCATACATACTAAG